>MU551602.1:0-61018 GCA_024362625.1 Silurus asotus | reverse complement strand
ATATATATATATATATATATGTATGTATGTATGTATATATCCCACCTTGTGAGATGCTTTATGCTTACTAGCGGTCGACAGAGTTCAATTGTCTCCTTGGTAGAGCTCATAATTTTTTCTGTGTTTTTGGTGTTTCAAAGCCCAGTCTTTAGCACTTGTCTCTCTCTTTTTTCAAACAGAACATCTCTTCACTCTATTAGCACACCAGCGCTCGTACACATGCCCGTTGCAACATACATACTGTAAAGTTTATACATTTCGGTATGTAAATTGCCCTGTTTTTGCTAAATTATGAACTGTAACTTGTTAAATTATTCACAGTATACTACCTTATAATGATCACCATTGTTTAAGATTTCTTGGTAGTCTCGACTTCCTTTATCTCAACGATATTTTGCAGTTACGATGATGTCATTGTAACACGTTGTGTTAGAGTATTGAGATTTTTTTAAATCTAACAAAGATTGGTGAACAAGATTTTTTTTTTGTTCTGATCATAACTAGTGAATTGTGTTGGGTTAAATGCCGACTTGAATTCATTTCTCACAGCAGCGCATAGGTGCTCTAGAGGGCAAGTGACTAACGGGCGAATCTCCGATCACATGCAGGGTTCAGAAGAAAGGAGTCTGAGGGGAATACTGCTCTTATGCTGCTGCGAATGGTATTTGTTAATTGCACTTAGGACATGGTCCAAGAAATCTGTTAAACAAAAAGTGCATAGAAATCCAAAAAAACCCTTTTTCTCACACATCCTCGCTCTCCCCTTTTTTCCCATAATTCAGTGCATCTGGGTAAGTGCGGTCATGGTCATAGGAGGGGCAGTGTAGGGAGCAAAGGCATTCAACACTGCATTCCACAATCCACATAACGCATGGATGCATACACACACACACACACACACACACACACACACACACACACACACACACACACACACACACACACACACACACCCTAAGAATGTGAAATCATAAGAATGGAAATGTGGATATGTGCCATACATGAAGTTTACATAATGAATGGTGATGATATCTGAACATGTATGAAAACTACTGAAGCATTCATTTGCGGCAAGTGTGTGTGTGTGTGTGTGTGTGTGTGTGTGTGTGTGTGTGTGTGTGTGTGTGTGTGTGTGTGTGTGTGTGCATGTGTGTGTGTGTCTGTGTGTATGACAAAAGTGTATTTGGAATTTTATAGATAATTTGCGCTCGAAAGTACTCTGTGTTTTGGGAGGGCTGTTGTAAGGAACACTATGCAGGGAAAGATTGTGGCGTGTGTGTGTGTGTGTGTGTGTGTGTGTGTGTGTGTGTGTGTGTGTGTGTGTGTGTGTGTGTGTGTGTGTGTGTGTGTGTGTCTGTGTGTATGACAAAAGTGTATTTGGAATTTTATAGATAATTTGCGCTCGAAAGTAATCTGTGTTTTGGGAGGGCTGTTGTAAGGAACACTATGCAGGGAAAGATTGTGGCAGAAAAAAAAAAGCACAAGAAAGGCGATAAAGCTGTGCAGATGAAGGGAAGGAGATTCGGTGAGAGCTGGGAGTCAAACATATGGTTTGTATTAACTCACAGCTAACCCCATTCTGATAGTGTGAGCTCTTTCAAGGCCATGAAAACATTATAAAGGCTGCAAGGCAGGCTTGTACTTTCACTGTAATACACCCCTGTGTGAGGTGAATCAGATATCTGCTGATGGTTTGGAGATAAACCGAGCAGCAATTTGAGGCTGTTTGAGTTTGTGCTTGAAAATTCGGTAGAAAAAGCACTGTGTTAATGGAATGTGACGCATGAAATCAGGTATATAGGTCTCGTAGAAAGGGCGATTATGATAATAATTGTGAAGGAACAACAGCGAGCATTGTGACTCGGTGGAGCCGAGGAACTGATGGTTTTGTTTTGCCTTCTCACACAAATACATTCAGATTCATTAAGATATGTTTGCATTAGTGGTTTTCTGTTTCGAAAATAAGTCTATACATATATATATTCTTCCTTAGTCATGGGTTTCCTCCAGGTTCTCTGGTTTTCTCCCATCTGCTAAAACATCCCAGTCTCTAATTTGCCCCTCATTTGTGTATAGTAGTTCATATGTTTTTAGTCAGTATTTGCAGGATTGGCTTTAGATCCACCTCAGTGCTGACCATAAAGTGGTGATTGAAGATGAATGAATGAATGAATGAATGAATGAATGAACAACTATGGAGTCCTTTTGTTTCTTTTCAGTGAGCAAGTTTGTAATATTAATATTAATACATTTTCCAAAGCCAGATTTCAAAACGCTATACACACACCAATCCTTGAAAAACACCAAAAAATTGTCTCAATTCTGTTTCAGAATGTCAGGAACCAGGATGTCAGTCAGAGATGGGTCAACCATTGGGCGCTTCCACTCCGCTGCCGAAAGCAACGGACAAGCAATCCCAGAAATGGAGGTTGTTTCTAAGGAAACAAAGCAGGAAGGAGGATGTCGTCGTTGGTTACGGAAAGCTTGCCCCTGTTGCTGTCGCCGGCAGAGCAGCTCCTATTATTTAACAAATGAAACAGACACTGTGGTCAAGGATGAAGAGAAACCAACACCCTGCCCCGAGCTTCAACCTCACACAGAAGACAATGAGCTGGAGGGTGAGATGGCTTATTCAGATCTTTTGCTAATCACTGCTTACACAAAGTTCCATAGTCTGCAACCAATAATTATTTCATTAGCGATGATCAGTTTTATGGATTTGATATTTAAAGACATAAACTTGTCAAGAATCTCACTGCTTAGACAAGCTCAGCATGAGAGCTTTTACTTTCCAGTACCATTTTACCAGACTCTTGTATATTCTCACAGACTTGTCTCTGGTCGTACGGTCCATGGACCTGCTCAGCTCAAAGACTGGCCCGAATCGTAAGGAGCACCACACCGAGCAGTACCACAGTGACGAGCTCATCATTCGCCGAGGCCAGAACTTTCAGATTATGCTCGACCTCTCCCGTCCTTTCAACATCAACACGGACAAGCTGCATCTGGAGCTCAAGACCGGTCAGTGTGAGGTGTTAAATGCTTTCACAACAGATAATGTCGTAACACCCACATACTGAATGGCTGACTTCATTCTGGGAGTGGTGACCAAAGGTCAAAGGAAGTTACTGGGTGCGAGTATGTGTTTGGAATTCTTTTTCAAGGGTTCCTGCTAAAACAAATCATCATAAAACCGTACATAGATTTGAACATGTTACATGTGAGTTGAGTTTGGGATGTCACAAAATAAGCTGAAGCTGATCACAAAATGATAAGAAGAAACTTCAATCTAGTAAACTTTTAGCTAACTCACAGTAAAAGTAAACAAAACCACAGTAGTGAAAAACAAGGAAGCATTTATCTTAGATACTTCAATTAAGGACCCTTTTTTTTTTCAGGAATCAGCACTTTTTTCAGAGTAGTTTCATTTTGAGAGACTTTTACTTGACTTTACTTTACACATATTAATGTTTAGTAACTGTATAGTTTAGGACATTTAAGAAAAAATATATGTTCATCTATACTCTAAAGTGAATTCATAAATTCTGGAGGTTTAACCTTTTTCAAGAGCACAAGCATCACACCATCATTCTGGTGAGAGTTTTTGCTGTGTGTCTGTAACAATAGGAAACCCTGTAGTGAAACATGAATTGTATAAATGATCAAAACATAATTTTCATTTTTTTTTTTTGTCTACAAAGTACAATAGTAAAAGAAGCTCTTTTTAACTTTACTTTAGCAGAAAGATATGGTAAACTTTGTCTACCACTATGTCCAAAACCTTGACTTGGCTTCTGATTTAAGCAAAATGGCAATATTGAAGAGTCATTATATTTAATTGTTCATTTGGGGCATTTACAATTGCAGCATGAGGCAAAAACACTTATTCAGAGCAACTTACAGTTGATCTCATTAATGCAGCTGAGCAGTCAGATGGGTTAAGGACCTTGTTTAAGGTCCCAACAGTGGCAACTTGGTTGTGCTGAGATTTTACTTCACAACATCAAGTCTAATATCTTAAAGCAGTGATCCCCAACCTATTTTGCAACATGGATCAGTTTCATGGAAGACAATTTTTCTATGGAACAGAGGGGCGGTGTGGGGATTGGGGATCATTAAATTATCAAATTACTTTTATAATACACATTATATGATTTATTAAAAAAAATTATAATCATTTTAATAATAATCAATACCTATACAATAAAAATGTAACAACTCACCATTATGCAGAATCAGTAAAAGCTCAATTTATTGATACATAGGGAAAAAAAACTGTGACTGAAAAAACTGTGGGAAATTGGTTTAGGTAAAAATCGAAAAGGAAATGGAAATCTTTAAAAAAAAAACCACCCTGCAGACAGCAAAAGTCAATATGTAAATAAAAAAAGGTTTCTTCTGTGCAGCTTGGTACTAGATGATCCACAACCCAGTAGTTGGGAACCCCTGCTTAGAAGTAAAAGCGAATCAATGGTGAAAACCTCCTGGTATTTAATCACTGATAAGGGCCTGATAAGATCATGCTTTGAATAAGCTGTCATCCTATTACCTGATAAACTCGGATGTATTATGAATGATAAGCTGATACACTTTATTATAAGGCAGACTAAAAGAAAATCCAACAAAAGGTAAAGAAAGATGTTGTTCTGTAAAATTCTTAAATGTGCAATCAATATATTGTGCTACATTTCATTACATTGTGTCATTTTCCATTTGGTTTGATTTACATTACACAATAAATGACCAAACTGGATTTCTCACAAACTTCTGGCATACTCAGCTTGTAAGGAAATAAGAGGTTACAACTAAAGTCTGTTTGAATTTACACATAGGCCTACAATATAAGTACAAGTAATAAAAAGCTCTGTTTTAAATGAAAGGAAGTTAATATTTATTTTGAGGTTGCTGAGTTAATGAATGTTGAAACCTAAGAATAGTGTTTCTTTCCATGAGGGTGGGACAGGAAGGGTGCAGAACTCATGATAACACCTCACTGCAATTGTGTGAATTTTTTTGCTACTATCTCACACATACTTTTAAACACTGGCTCGCATGTCCATGTGAGCTTCAGAAATGAATCAAACTTGCAAGCGGACTTATCTTCACACCAGGTTCATAAAGGAAAAGTGATATATTTGTGTTATAATGAATAAACCGCTCACTTCAAGGTTAATTGTACAGTAGGCTTATTAACACTCTGTAAAATTTCAGAGATTAGTTTATTTAAAAAAATAAGTTTAAAAAAAAAACATGTCTACCAACTTCAACACACTATGTTTCCTTTGAAGGCCTGCTGCCACTGGTGTCTAAGGGCACGCACATCATCATTCCGGTCGTCGAAGAGCTGCAGGACCGGTGCTGGGAAGCGAAAATTGTGGAGCAGAATGCCAATCGTATCAAGCTCTTGATCAACTCGCCCCCTAATGCTGTAATTGGAAAATATGAGATTACAGTCAAGACCCAGAGTACAGAAAGCGAATCGGTTAAAACACATGACCCTGAGAAAGACATCTACATTCTCTTCAACCCCTGGTGTGAAGGTGAGATATGCAAAGAAAAAAACTAACTGTATTTTTCTTACAGAAATAGTTCACCTGGTTACTCGTGACTAAGTGCAAAAATAAATAAAATGTGTAAAAAGAAAAGTGTTCAAATGGTGTAAGAACTAAGATATATGAAAGAAGACTTTTCCATGGTGAAAAACACTACTGGCTGTTAGAAAGCACTGAGAATATTGACTCCAACAATTAAAAGCTGAATAATGTTTTCATACAGCAAGCAAATCAATAATTACATTTTATTGTAGTCATTTATTAGTCCTGAATTGGTTTATAATACTCTACTGAATAAATTGGTTTATAATACTTGACTGATATCCCATTGTTCTCAGGTGTTAATGTTTAGCAATAGATTAAATAAAAAAGGACAAGAGTAAACATGAATAACTATACATCATTCTAAAGGTCTAAGCCTCAAGCAGCAATTTTAGAATACTGTTTTTTCAATGGAAAACATATCTTCTTCTTCTTCTTCTTCTTCTTCTTCTTCTTTCGGCTTCTCTCATTAGGGATTGCCACAGTGGATCATCCATCTCCATACTACTCTGTTCTTTACATCTGCCTCTTTCAAACCTACTACCTGCATGTCTTCCCTCACCCCATCCATTAACCTCCACCTTGGCCTTCCTCTTTTCCTTCTTTTTGGTGATTCCAACCTCAGCATTCCTTTACTGATATACCCCATGTCCCTCCTCTGCACATGTCCAAACCATCTCAAACCATCTCAATCTAAGAATGCTACAGACACATATCACATGTCAGAAGCTTTGTATTTGCCTGGTGTGTTTGATTGCCAGCCAGGTTTTTTTGCCTTTAAGGAATCGCATGTGCTTTTTATTTGTTTTGCTTTTCCTCTAAAGCGAAGGTGTGCCAGGCCAAGGCCAGCTCAAATCTTCACTCTCCAAAGTTTTTCTTCAACTCCTCTCCTATCTATTTCATGTCCTTGTTTATGTCTCCTTCACAACCTTCTCTGAAGACAGCTTATTCCCTCTCTTTCTTTTCCATATTCCTTTCCTTGTAGCACTTTTTTTCCAGCTTGTCTATAGACCTGTACATGCTTTCTCATCTCAAATCTTGATCTGTCCTTCAACTATTCCTCCACTGCCCTTCTTTTACATTCCTCTGAAAATCATGCCCACATGTTAATAAAAAATGGAAGCAGCCCATGTTCTGCTCATTGTGGTCTCTGTGTGTGGAACAGAAACACCAGAAAGCACAGCATCCAACCTCACTTTGATAATGTCATACAATGAAAGGGTTTCTCACTGCAATCTCAGTGAAATTAGCCAGACATTGTGTACTCTTTAAGAAATACACAGTTCTATCTCTTCCTCTGTGTGCTTTTTGTCTTTCAGGGGACATGGTGTATATGGATGACGATGCAGAGAAAAAGGAGTACGTCTTGAATGACACTGGGAAAATTTACTACGGTACTAAGATGCAGATCGGCGCTCGCACATGGAACTTTGGACAGGTGCAATGAGGAGAGAAAAGCTAATAAAACTTTTGGTTTCATGAAGGCCATTAACTCTTAGACTTCCATTTTCCATTTTCCATTTTCATCGTAACTACATAACTAGCTAGCTAAAGTTGGCAGAAAAACGTCAAACTTCTATGAGTAAAAGTGAAAATCCTCTCAGAAATTCTTGCTATTTTCCATAACTTATTTAACAGTTCAGATTAGCCCATTTTAGCTAACTAGCTTGTTCTAAAGTGACAATGGTTCAAATATAACTTTCACATTTTTATTTAACACTCTCATACTAACTAAACTAAAGTTTCCCTATGGACTTTATGAAGATTACAAAAATAAGCAAAAAATCCTCTCAGAAATTCTAGCCTAGCTCACTTTTGTAGTGGAGCGACAGGGCTAATCAAGGATGACTGCATGTATGCTAGCATTGGGGTACACCTTGTATTTGATTATAAACCCACCATCCCTTTCATTGGAGGATAATAAAGACCTAAAATATATACATGTATACAGTTTCATGGACTATTAAAGCCATTTTTTATCAAATGAGAGGGGGAGGAAGATGTAAACAATAAAACAACAAAATATAGTGAAGCAAATCAGTGTACTCATTTCACTCATTTTATTAGTTTAAACAATTATCTTAAGGCTCATGGTGATATAACTTTTTAGTGAGAATTATGTATACAAAGATAGAGTCTACTATACATGTAGTGTCTTTTAATACTGAGCAGCATTTTTATATTTCTAGGTTTTGTACCAATCTTGTGTGTCTTTGTTTTTCTCAGTTTCAAGAAGGGGTTCTGGAGGCCTGTTTGTATGTGCTGGAGAAAAGTGATGCTCCTCCATCAGGTCGTGGAGATCCAGTGAACGTGGTGCGAGTCATATCCGCTATGGTGAGTGAAATTGAAGCAACATTTTTTAAATAATGTACTAGGTTTATGAAATGTGTTCTGGAAAGTGTTCTTTTGTAGGGTTTTTTATATTTTGTTTGCATTTTAGTTTATTTACAGTTCTTAGTCGATTTTTTCTAAATTGTATCTACTAATCTACCTTCGGGGCTAGAAAGAAATCAGCCCTGGTTTCATTCTTCATGCCAATGTAGCTGTACGATTCAAAATAATCCCCTTTAAGACATTTGTTACAGCAAATAAACTGATGTAGATGGCAAAAATGAATCCCTAACTGATGTCTATACATTTTAAAATGAACAATAAAACTTTATTGCGGACTTCATATATTGTTGACACACAAACCTTCGGAAATAACTGACTGCTGACTAAATACTAGATCCTAATTAAAAAAACAATATTTGCAACGCATGAAATATCATTCATGTACAACCTATTTTTCATATGCTAAACCCAAAAATCAAAACAGTCTTTGACAGCAATCTTCCACATGGGACAACAGTTTTATTTTTAGTGTATCCCATAAACCCTTTTGCATGCAACACTCCTGGCTTGGAGATGCTATTTTCATCCCTTACACTTCAGATCAATGCCCAAGATGACTTTGGTGTTCTGGAAGGAAACTGGTCCGGGAATTATGAGGGTGGGACACCTCCTACAGCATGGAGTGGCAGCGTGGACATTCTCAAGAAGTATCACAAGGATGAAGGAACTCCTGTCAAATACGGCCAATGCTGGGTCTTCTCCGGGGTCACCACCACAGGTATGTGCGTGAATATTCACGGGTCTCAACACTGATGTGTTAGGAGATTCATAGCTGCCACTGGCTAATAGAATCATGTCCCTGAATCCAGGACCCTGCTGTCAGTCTGTCCCAAAAATACCCTGACCGCATTCTTGGCAGTCCTTCCCAATGTGGCCCTGACTCATGAGTTACATAGGCATGTGTCCTTGTTTTACTCACGCCAGCTAAGGCCTGATTAACCCAACAACATCCGAAATATTTCATTACCTGATTAACACGTGTTCTAAAAACCTATTGAGATGGTGAAATTATGACTGTTTATGTTATTTATAGTTCTGAAAGTGACAAGATTTCCTTAACTTTGTTTTTCTTTTGAATGTATCCTGACCGTAATCCCCCAAATTGAAATAAAGGTAGAAAAATGCATTTGAAAATTTAATTATAGAGAATTATAGACATTTTTTATGCTGGTATTTGATTACAGTCTGTTAGACGATTATATGTTAGATAGGTACTATATATAGTACTATGTATTAGACTGTGTCAGATTTGGTATGGCATTTTATTTGCCCAGATAGTGTGACGTTAACTACGAGACAGCATCTGTCTATTTTTACCACTGTGGTAAGATAGACTCCTTACCTGAAAATAAATATGCTTAGATTAGAAAGTAAATATAACATTTACACATTGTTTTGTGACATCTAACTTTCACAAGGTAGGCAGAAACCCCATAAATTTGCTATAATTCCAGTAATATTCAACAAGCTGTGGCCTGTCACATAAATTAACTCAGGATGTCTCTATTTCAGTTCTGAGGTGTTTCGGTATCCCAACTCGAAGTGTAACAAATTTCCAGTCAGCCCATGACACCGATGTCTCCCTGACCACTGATGTGTTTTTTGACGAGAATATGGATCCAATTAACAAACTCAACCGAGATTCTGTGTGGTGAGTGTGACTATTCACACAGATACAAATGATCTCTCAGTGTATTTCAGCTGTATTTCAGCTCATTGTACATATTACATTAGGTTAATACGTTGGCACTGTCTTAAAGAAAATAAAGAAATTGTACAAAATCTGTATAAATCAGTAAAGATTTGTAGATAAATATAGTATAGATAAAGGCATTCACTCATTCTATAATCTTAACACTATTATTGACATATGATATGATGTATATTATCCAAAATAATTACAGTTTTACAATTGTAATGAAATTTGTTATATTGCTAGCATTACAATAGAATCCATGGAGTCTCACTCTTTAGATTTATCTCTTATAATCCATATCATCGAAAAGGTTTTGCATAAAAGCTTAAGATTCCTTGATGATCGCTTTCCCTTAATTTTCTTTCCCCTTTTCAGGAACTTCCATGTGTGGAACGACTGCTGGATGGCTCGTCTTGATTTGCCACCCGGTATGGGCGGTTGGCAGGCTGTAGACTCGACCCCACAGGAAACCAGTCAGGGGACGTTCCGATGTGGCCCCGCCTCCATCGCGGCCATTCGCACAGGCCAGGTCTACCTGAGGCACGACACGCCTTTTGTCTTTGCTGAGGTGAGTTTAAAAAGGGAAATAACCAATGGTGTCATGGATGTTGTAGTTGTGCATCCAGATTCTTCATATTATCAATACCAACACCAAGAAACTTTATTGGTGTCACGTGAATAGACTGTTCATGCATTTACTAACAGATAGATTGTAGAACATGATCAGACATGGCTTTTTTTTTAAAGGTCAAGGACAGTTTAATGCACATCATATCACACACATTAACATGCACTCTGTTATTTCAGGTGAACAGCGATAAGATCTACTGGCAGAGGAATGTGGATAATACTTTCTCTCAGATTCATATAGAGAAGAATGCTGTGGGACACTGCATTAGCACCAAGGCTGTGGGCTCTGACAATCGCAGTGACATCACACACTTGTACAAGCATCCTGAAGGTCAGAACACACAGACAATACATTGTGTCCACTCTAAATGACATCCATCTATCGGTTTTATGCTAGTAAGCTTTCTTAATTTACCAAACCTGTTTCCAGGCCATTAGTTGGTTAAGAAACTCTTAACAAGAGAAACAGTGAGTACAGAAAATGTCTTAATAATGTTATTGCATAAGGAGATGAATAAATGAGAGTCAGAGACATGAATAAGAATACGCCTGGAGACATGAATAAGTCAGGAAGATGCATCAGTCTCTATAGTCTGATTCGGGGAAGAACAGCAGAAAACCTTTGCGATGTTGTTGTGTGTTTATGTTGATGGGGTGGATTTGTTAAAGCAACACGATTCCTCACATGCCCCATCACGTTCACAGTTCATAGCTTTTCACCTAGCTTTCGCCTGCAGCTCCATTTCCATTCTTCACCTGCCTAAACCGCAACAAAACAGTCTAATATACTACTCATTATTTAGAAATAGATTTATAATTTAACATCATGATTCAGGTGATCTCCTCAGATATTATAAATCAGAAGGAGATTGACTGTAATGAACCCATGCTGGAACAGCCACAGAGAGCTAAATCGGATATTTTGATACGGATCCGAAATCCCGGTTTTGGTAAATGTGAAGTGAATAACACTGATTTTAACAGCACTTGTCATTAAAACTACCTGATCCAAGCAAAAGGGTTGGAATACTAGTAGGGCCAAGGTTTAAAGAACGTAAGCTCATTGCCGATGTTGTGGCAAAGAGCGAAGAGGATACTGAAGAAGATTAAACGGATCACAAATCAGTATTAATCATAATTTCCCATCTCCTTTTCCAGGCTCTGAAGAAGAGCGCATCGCTGTAGAGACGGCTTGCCGCTATGGCACCAAGCCAGACATTTACGCGGTAGCAGCAACCAATGACGTGTGTATGGAGGTCCACGTGGAAGGGGAGGGGCCACGCATGGGTTTTGACGCCCACCTTAAGATCGTTTTGAAGAACCAGAGCGAACATCCACGCAGGACCACACTGCACAGCCAGGTAGCCGTGATGTACTACACGGGCGTATTGAAGAGCACGGTGAAAAGTGAGAAGATTCCTGTGCAACTCAGTCCCAATGAAGGTGAGCTGAAGAGAAAACATGCACAAGATTGCGAATAAACGACTAGAGATCTGTTTAAAGACAGTATTACTTGATTTACTTTAAAGACGTTGTCACTTCGAGTAGGTCCCGGACATAAATTTGTCTATTTTTTTTGTTTATATTTTCAGTCATGCTTTTTTCTGTAGTAATAAGTCAAGCTGGTTAGTATAAATATAAATCCTGAAATTGTATGCCAGCACCTTGGTTTCTTGATGTATCACAGTGATAGACAGATAAGTGTTTTGGCACAATATTAAATTTCAGTTGATTATTTTCCAAGAAACAGCATCACCTGGTGTGCTTTATTTCACTTATACCACAGCAAAAAAATGCCAGAAAATTCAAGGCGATCATTCAATGATCTATGACACAGTGTACTTTTATATACTTTTATACTTCCAATTAATGTTCAAGAATGTCTACCAAGCAAACTATTTCCTGTTTTTACTTAGAGTTTGATTTGTCAGCTCCTGTGTAAACAGTTGTTCCATTACTCTCTTTTTTTTCCTCGTAAAGACAAATTAAAACTTGGAAAACTCTTCTGTCATGGAGACTTTTCCCATGGTAGAAAATGACTACACTTGAGATTCTTCTATAAACATCATAATTAGACGTTTTTCTTGTTAGCTGGGATTTAGCTGTTACTACAGAAACAATAATGTAATACAACAACACCTGTGGTTCTAAAGCCGTCAAGTCTGTTGGTTTGGAAAATCAATTATAGCCCTATGAACGATTACATCTGTTGAGTTTGTTGTTCATTTTTCCCTCAGAAAAAGTGGTAGACTGGGTGTTGCCCTACAATCTTTATCAGGACCAGTTGGTGGACCAGGCGGCGCTGATGCTCACTCTATCTGGTCGAGTTAACGAAACCAAGCAGGTGCTGGCTTCCCAGACCAGCTTCAGGCTCCGCACTCCAGACATCCACATTGAGGTAAGAAACAGAGCCTAATACCGCCTGAATAAAGTGTATTAAAATAGTTAAACTTAATGTAAAGAAAATCATTATAATATTTATTTGTATTTTGGGCTTGTTACTGTTTTTGCAGCCTCTCGGAGAGACCCATGTAGGGAAAGAGGCCTCGGCCAAGCTGACATTCACCAACCCGTTACCGTGCACACTGCGTAATGTAGTACTGCGAGTGGAAGGTCTTGGACTTAGGAACCTTCATCCCATCAAAGTGGGGTAAGAAACAAAGATGCTGGAGGAAATGTCCTCATTTATTTGCATTTGGTGACACAAAGCTACACCAGTGCAATTGAAATAGGTTTAGAGTTCAAGGTTCTATATTACAGTATACACTCTGGGGAGAAATGTTTTTAGACACCTTACACAAGATTGGTATGTGCAATTTAAACACATTTAGTCCCCTTTTGCTCTTATAATTTCATCCACTCTTCTGCGAAGATACTCCACTAGATTTCGGAGTGTTTATGGATATTTGTGATCGTCAGCCACAAGGGTGTTATGTAAATGTAAATGTTTAATTATTACTATCGCCCAAGTGTTTATAATAAAAGAATATCAGTTGTATTGATCATGAGCTTATATTATATATGATCTCCACAGGGATGTGAGTAAACATGCCACAGTGACGGTGACGGAGAACTTCATCCCCACTGTGGCTGGGACGAGGAAGCTGGTGGCGTCTCTGGACTGTAAACAGCTCTCGCAGGTGCATGGCGTCGCCGACATCATCGTCAACTAGCGGATGCATCGTCATCCGTTTTCATTGTACACTTTAGTTTTAACACTTATCATACACGTCCATTCGTACTACTTGTAAAAAAAACAAAACAAATGTGAGCCTAATACTTGATGAGATCTGTTTATAATTTTTTTTACTATCAGTTACTGAGTCGTATTAGAGTAGTAATGAGGTGTTGCTGCTTCTGACCATTCATTTTAGATTAATACTCTGACCTCGTATATCTATGAAGAACTTGGTATTATTTTTTTTAACCTTAAAGACAATGAAATAATTACAGAGTTAACAAATGATTATGGTTTTATACTGTAGCATAGACACTGTCATTAGATATATATTTATAAAAGTTCTATCTCTAACATTATATAACTGCATTGTTTACGGAAATAGAACAGAAATCTGGGATTAATGTTATCAGTATTAAAGACTCGTCTAATTAATACATTTGCATATATTTTTTCAACTTTTTACTATAGATTCAACCAATTAGCATTAATGTTACAATTTATCTACATGCACTTTTTCTTTTCAAATAAATGTTCTATTTTATTGTTATTAAATTGACTTATACTACAATGTTGTTGAGTTCTTGATTCTGATTGGTCAGAAAGTGTCCATTCATGATCCGTCACGGCATAGAAAGCAGGTTTAAGAAGCCCGATTATAAATCAATTTAAGAAAAGATTATTAGACAAAGAAAGAATTATAGATGACATTATGAAGCGTTTATTTAATGCTTATAAAAGGTGTCTCAAATGATGTACATTTTCCAACATGGAATTTCATCAGGATTAAAGAGTTTGCGCTTTCTGGCTTCTCTACATTGTAACTGTCAGGCTTTGCTTTTGTCTTAAAAGAGAAAACTAGAGGTTGGAATGTTGTCACTGGCTTTGTTATAAGTGGAATAAAACTTCTGTTACAAAAGAATCAGTAACGACTTGGTGCCGTGGCTTTTCCATATTCAATCTTCCAGTGTTGGGCGGTCAGAGCCAGCAAAGCCTTCTCTGCTGGCCTAAACGCTATCAGAAGCACTGACCTATTTTTTGTCAAATCAGATTTCAGCCTCTATGTGCTGCCATGTCAATCTAATCTGCCCAGGGCCTTCAAAGTCTATAATGCTGGCCTTTTTACCTAAGCCCCTATAAGTAATGGGTTTGTTTCTTTAACCAATCAGATCTCACATGCAGCATTTTTTCCTCCTCTGATTGATTATTTAGAGGGAAAACGTTACAGCCAAGTTCGACTGGCAAAACACTTCTGTAGCTCTGCACACATTAATACATCTGAGTTAGACTTTTTATGCCTATGGAGGAAAAGAAATTGATTTGGTCTCAGACATACATAAAAATCCATTTTCAAGAATAACTAGATATCGTGAGGAGGTCGGCCAACCCCAAAGCTAGATAGCCTCAGCCTGAGAAAGGGTTTGTTCACCACTTCCAGACCAGTGAATACGAGCAGTACCACTGGATTACAGCCTCTGAGGAGCGCTGCAAATTATGAGGCTGCATCTCTGGTGACTAGGTTGTATTTTATTCACCTTTTTAGGTTTTTGTCATGTTATTAGACAAATAATGACTCTGAACTGCTCCAGATGTATAGTATAGTATTGAGGTTTTCTATAATTGCGACTTGATAGTGGTGGTATTAAGAGGTGGATTAAGTCGGGTAAGTCCACACTGAAGGCCCATGTTCCAGATGCACGGCCTGCCACTGAAATCTTCCCTGTTTTTCTCAATGCCTGATGAACTACAAAACTAAAAACTATAATCCAAAAGCATATAATGGGAAGCTTCATGAATGAGCTTGTAGAGCTCTGCTTTGGCAAAACACACAGCAGATGATGGAAACAAAACAACCCCAGCTAATAGATGGGATAAATCTATCACCCTAATAAATAAAAAGCCTTATTAGATTGACCAGAGACAAATTATGGATTTTTTTCACAATACATAAATACAGTGGCAAGAAAATAGTGCTTTTGAATACAAATGGCATTAAAAGCTACCCTACTACTTGTAGACATCTTCTGGTGAATCAGGGTACTACAACTAAAACACAAACCAGACAGGAGAAAGCATACAATTATTCCCAAATTCCAATGTTATAAAATACAATCAATATTTCATTGTCTAACGTTTTATGACTCTCAAACTCAGCAGAAGTTAAACAAAAAAAAATATTGAAATGTATTATTGAGTAATAATACATGAATGCTATAAATGAGAAGAATGTAAACATGGCACAATCAGTATAATAGAGTTAGAACTACTTTTAGTATCCAGTTAGTTGAATCACAAATCTGAAGTAGGGGTAGTAAAAATGTGCCTGGGATTGTAATGTAATACTTGATGGAACTATTCAGATC
Source organism: Silurus asotus (assembly GCA_024362625.1). Lineage (NCBI taxonomy): Eukaryota > Metazoa > Chordata > Actinopteri > Siluriformes > Siluridae > Silurus > Silurus asotus. The sequence goes on along the minus strand of MU551602.1, from coordinate 45,163 downwards.
CAAAATCAGGGATTGTGTAGTAGAATAAATTGTATCCATTGTTGTATTGAAACACATGGCTACTCATAAAAGTTGAACCCACACTTTTTAGTACTGCAACATTTTGCAACAAGCTAATTGGAGATCTCAAAAGAGTCATGGGCGGGGCTAAAAACCCAACACCTACTACATGCAGCTGCTGGGTTTCTGATTGGCAAACCACTGAATTTAGCAGAAAGAATGAATGTGTCAGTAATAATTGAAAAAAGTCATAAAACAAGTATACGCAAGTACGTTACTTTATGCGGTTGCATTCCGCTGTGAGATGTTTGCATCGTTGTTAGCGTGTTTGCCAACATCCAGATTTGCAATGGCAAGATAAACGCTGGTAAAAATTAATTAGGACAAAGCAGCAGTAATTGAACCTTCATAACCATCAGTCTACAGAAACGTTGTGCGGTCAACTGAACGGAGAGAGAGAGAGAGAGAGAGAGAATATGTAAAAAGTGTTCTGTAAGTAGACATCAAGGCCTCCTGAACATGTAGCTCATAAAGTCTGAAGATTATAGAACCTCATCTGAACACACACACACACACACACACACACACACACACACACAAACTTTCCATTCGTTACATTGCGGTAACATTTAAACAGCAGTGCTGCAGATGTTCTCCACGACTTGGTTGAACTGCTCAGGTTGGTCTGCGTACACGTGATGAGAGGCATCATCAATTAACTGTGAAAGAAGCACAAATAAATCAGGGATTTTTTTAAGAATCTGGATATAAATCTCTAATCTATTAATAAGTCGCTAAAAAAAAGTTGAATAATTTTTCAGAAGTAACTTCATTTCCAAAATTTCAGCTGATACTCACCACCACCTGTGTGACGCTTTGGCCTCTGATCTGGGCGACGTAGTTGCCGGTGGAACTGTCCACCCAGGAGTACGCGCCATACACCATGGTGACGGGCATTGAGGATGGCAGAAGGTTCACTCGTTGGATCATTGGCCTCTTTGCCCAGCCAAGAGATCCACACATGGCTCTGAATCCCACCTCACCACTGAGAGGGAGGAAGAGAGCAAGACATTCAGACAGACATACAGAGAGTTAAATTAGTTGGTGACTATGTAAATAAACACTCTGAACAGTGTGTATGAAGCAGTGACAGTTGACCAGTCATTCAATGTTTACATGATTAATAATAATCCGACTGAATGTAACTAAAAGAACAGTATTGTATGCAATTTGCCTGCAAAACCACAAAAGTTTTTTTAATATCCTTATGAGGTTTTTTAAAAAGTCAGTCCTGTAAATGTTCTTTAATTGTATCCCCCTCTGTAGTCCCCTCTCTCTGCCATTGCGTAATGAAAAAACAGCTATTAAAACCATGAGAATATATTTGAGCTTGTGCAGTTTGCTACAGATGCGGTTTGGGAGTTCTGACTAGTGCGCTCTCTGACCATTCAGTCAAAGGATGTGAAATTGCTGACATGATTGGACGCTTGCTAGATGTCCCCGGATTGGTTGGTTGAAGCAACAGTTTCAAGCAAGAAGATTCCTGCAGTTTTGACTGTAAAGTGAAACCTATCACCCTGACAACACATGATGTTTCAGCTGAAATCCGATTGGACAGATAACATGAATGTATCCTCCTTGTAGCACATCTCAAGAGAAACACTGTTCTGTTACAGAAAAAGTAATAAACACCTCCTGTCCAATCACATTCAAGTATTTAACTGTTATGACTAGAATAATCTGCTTCACTTAAAATATATTAATGCTCTTGTATGTGTATAGATTTAACACAGAGAAACATCCTGCACACTAGGAGGTTTCATCAGACTGGATAACTGGATTTTTTATTTATGAGATTTACATTATTATTTTTTTTTATAAAATAGCAATATTAATTACAACGTTTGCGTTTTCACTTTCCCTGGGTTGCGTTTTGTAGCCCGCCAAAATCCAAATGGAATGGCAATTCCCTATGGCAATTTCCAAACACTGCAACAGTTTTGCATTCCATTTGAATATTGAATATTGTCCGGAATATTCATTTATTTTTTACATTCCATACTTTACAGCTACTGGATTTGAAAAATCTCATCTGACTCATCCAGTGTTACATAGACATACTGGCCTCTAGTGGATTCTGAGCAAACTACAGCAAAAAAACAAAAAAAACAAATAAAAACAAAATTGTTGTTACCTGGGAGTTTGTGCATTACAGTGATAAAGATACTCAGTAACAGTGTTATCATCAAAAAGATCCTCAAACTTCCTTCTGAAATCAGGTCGGAACCTGGTCACCAGTCCTGGACCTGAACAGAAAAAGTCAACATCATTAGATAATAAATGTTTGATCCATTTACACCTTTAAGAAAACAGTGAGGTTGAGTTTACATGCAACCCCCTGACTGCATCTCACCCAAAGGTCCTGCAAATCTGATGATGGCCAGAGGGTTAAAAAAACTCAAGACAGACGCCACTGCTTTCACCCAGCGAGGTGGTCCTGGTCTCTTGATCTCTGAAACCGGACCCGAAGAGCCGTCTTGCTGAGGCGGTGGTTTCTCTGGGAAACCCCAGGGATCCACTAAAATCAGGTGGCTGACTCTAAGGAACAAGGCAACGATATACATGTTATTCTTTTTTTCACAATTCACAATTTGTTGTGCATCGGCATCTGTTGCTCAGCACGAAGCTGCTTAAAAAACCTAGATATTCTGAAATATTCTGCATCTGGTAGATGGAATAAAAAATATATTGGAAATCTTTAAATTAACATGTTTAAATGTATTAGTAATGTGACAGAGGACAATTTCTACATCTACATGATGAAAGCAATAATCATGTGTTGATCTGATTACAGGTTGCTCATACTGCTGACGTTGAGCCGTTATGTTAAAAGTGACTCATTTCAATTTAGTCATTCTAAAGATTATGCAAAAAACAGCACTTCAGAATCTCCAAAGAAAAAATTATCAATTAATCATTAGTACCTCTCAGGATACTGGATGGAATATGACGTTGCTAGGTAACCTCCTAGGCTGTGGCCCAATAAGATCATGCGCTCCAACCCTAGGCTCTCCCTCCACTGTTCTATAGAGTCGACAAACTGTTCCTCGGCTAACGTAGCGTCGTCGGGAAAGGTGGGCCGTGAGCTGCGCCCGAAACCGAGCAGGTCGAAGGCGTAGACGGGCCGCGAGCGACATAATGCGTCCAGGTTTCGGATCCAGAGGCCGACGCCACCTCCAAAGCCGTGGACCATCACGAGGGGGATCTGAGAAGCTAAGAAAACAAACACAATCACAAAAATTATAGACGGAGTTTATTACACTTAGACGTTTAAAACATTTCAGTAATCCATGATGACTGTTCAGTATGTTAACAAATAATAAAGCTGTAATAAAGTCCATGGTTTTTGTAGGAGTCTAGATTGAAACACCAAACTCGTTAAATTACATAGATAACACGCACCTTGGTCTGAAGTTTTGCGTGCTGTTTTGTTGCTCACTATCAGGGTCCATATTCTGTTCTGATTCGGCAATGTGACAAATCGTGACCACAATTCATTCTTAACACCTTGATAAACACAACAAGGAGAGAAAGAAGAAATAATCATGATCTCTACCAATGCAGAGACAACATAACAATTTTATTAAAGAGCTATACAAAATCATTAATCACTACAGCTGGGTAAAATCTTTTTCTGCCACATACAGGAAAGAATTTTAGCTTCTGCACTCTTCAGCAAGGACATAGATGTCGGCTGCCAAGATGGCCACCAGGACCAGTTCCCTGAGTTTTGCCTAAAGAAAGGAAGAACAAATGAAAAGTGAATGCAATATAAAGGTGATGAATCAGGAAGGCAAACAAAGCAAAGTTTCACACCTTTATATACACACGCGGACACGCACACACCCATACACATATCACATAATCTGGTTCTACCAAATACATTTATACAAAAATTCATCTACAGCAAATCTTGTAGTTTGTATCAGATATATCAGCTTCCTCTCCTGAACTACGGATCAGTAACCCATGTTATATACATTTGACTGTTATGTGTGAATAAATGAAGTAACGTTCATAGTTTTTTTCTCAAAATGAAGTGAATATACGGGAAATGCATTGTTCTATTTGGATTATTATAGTCACATCATTCGTATCTGTTGCTGGATTTACATTTATAGAGAAAGCATTATCTTGTTTAAAAACAGTGATGAATTGTAATTCTAGTACTGGTATGACTTATAGTTCTGTACAAATATAGTGAGACATGAGAATAAGTAGTATTAGTAGAGTATAAGTATATTATAAGCATGGTATAAGTATTGTAATAAGTACAGTAATCCCTCAAAGTGGCAACCTAATATGTATACAGAATACCTGTATATCTTAAGGCTTTATAAACCGTCCCTAAGCTGTCTTGCGTTGCCCTACGCCGTCTTGTGTTGCCCTACGCCGTCTTGTCTTGTCCTACGCCGCATTGTGTTGCCCTACGCCGCCTTGTGTTGCCCTACGCCGCCTTGTGTTGCCCTACGCAGTCTTGTGTTGCCCTACGCTGTCTTGTGTTGCCCTACGCTGTCTTGTGTTGCCGTACACAGTCTTGTGTTGCCCTAGTGTGTTGCCCTACGCCGTCTTGTGTTGCCCTACGCCGTCTTGTGTTGCCCTACGCCGCCTTGTGTTGCCGTACACAGTCTTGTGTTGCCCTACGCCGCCTTGTGTTGCCGTACACAGTCTTGTGTTGCCCTAGTGTGTTGCCCTACGCCGTCTTGTGTTCCCCTACGCCGCCTTGTGTTGCCCTACGCCGTCTTGTGTTGCCGTACACAGTCTTGTATTGCCCTAGTGTTTTGCCCTACGCCGTCTTGTGTTGCCCTACGCCGTCTTGTGTTGCCCTACGCCGCCTTGTGTTGCCGTACACAGTCTTGTGTTGCCCTAGTGTGTTGCCCTACACTGTCTTGTACACTTTATGTGGCGAGGACACTACTAGTCCTCAGCCCTGTGTTTTCTGTTATGTAGCTTTATATTGTTAAATGTAGCAGCAGGGTTCCGGATGAACGCTGTTTCATTGCTCTGTGATCTGCGTCAGATATATATGGTTGAAATGACCATAAAAGCTTCTTGGCTTGACTCTTGACTTGAATGATGATGATGATGATGAATTAAGTGTGCAGTACTAATGATGATGAACGTACTGTATACCCAATAAGAGCATTACAGCTCTTCTGAAAGCTTCATTCTTTCGGCTAGAACATGCTTATTATTAGCGAAAAATCTGCAAAACAAAATTCGACATGTTCCATGTAAGAACCTGTGAGACAGCGAAAAGATTACTGTATAGTATGAGAATAAATAAATGTCTATAGTATGCAGCAGTTGTCAACTAAAGAATAGTCAATATTCATAACAATGAATAATAACAAACGTTTGTCATTATCATTAAACTATTAAATGCTAAATAAAATGATATTCTATCCAGCCTATTGCTGGACATGATTTAAGTAAAGTATGACTCAGCACTAATGGTGCATAATAAAGTACAAGAATAGTCATTATTCATACTATTTTATTATAGAAACCGGTTTGTAGCCTCTCGGTTTTAAGAAGACTTGATACGTCATCATCGTCAAAAACAACACAACAACAACAACAACAACAACAACAACAACAACCAAACTTCGTACCTGAGATACAGGAATATGGTATTTACTTACTCTAATTCATTCTCGTCTTGCATCCTGGCTCTCGACGGAGGAACTGTTCAACATTCCGGAAATAATAAACCTTTGTCAGTTTATATATTTATAATATTTCTAGCTGTGTATCAGAGGAACAAAAGGTTACCGCGTCACCTAAGTTCCTCCTCCACACACACACACACACACACACCTGTTACGTAATCTGCTCGTTTACCGGTCAGCTGACTCCTCGTCCCAATACACACAGCAGCCCTGTGCTCTTGGTGCTTTTTTTTTTTTTAAACGCAGAGTAACAAATTAATCATGTGTATAAAAATAATAGATAGCTAAAATTATTATTTTGTCAGAGTTAGAAAAAAAAATACGCATTATTTTCTTTACAAAAAAAATCAACATATTACGCGGAACTATCGGTCTGATACATGTTTCCGTAGTAGAGGACACTTTTAAAGTAACACCTATTACGTGTTAATCACTCGCTCTAGCACGCAATTTCTTGGCTGGGTCCTAAATGGTTTAATCAGATAGTGCACGTTGAGTGTTTCCTGGTGTTTATAGGGAGTGGCCTAAATGTTACTTGCTAGGTAGTGCGCGAGATTAGGGAGGACGGTTTTATTTGGGACACAGCCACTTATTTACCTACCTCCTACCTGTTGAAGGTGCGAAGCGGCGCTTTAGACGGAGGAGCCATGGCTGTTTCGGTGTTTTCGGTTCTGTCGCGGTTTTTGACGGAATACTCAAGTAGCACGTCTCCGAAACTCAAAGTAATAGATGCGTATTTGCTGTACATGTTATTGACAGGAGCTTTTCAGTTCCTGTATTGCACGCTGGTAGGGACTTTTCCGTTTAACAGCTTTTTGGCCGGCTTCATTTCCTGTGTTGGGTCGTTTACTCTTGCAGGTGAGCTTCCTGGTCTACAGCAGACATTTAATAGGTGTTCTAATCCTTTTACTCTGATTTATGATATCAATTATGAGCTCAGTTAGAAATAACAAACCCATACCTCATCAAGTACTGTTTTATTGTTGTTATTTTACATTGCATTCTCTCCCCCTTTTCCATATAGTGTGCCTGCGCATCCAGGTCAATCCACAAAACAAAGGACACTTCGTTTATGTGTCACCAGAAAGAGCTTTTGCTGACTTCCTGTTTGCACACACCATCCTCCATCTCGTGGTGGTCAATTATATTGGATGAATGAAGCTCAGCATTTCAGCTGGTGCTTCATCTGGCAGGTATATATCCCGGGATCACAGCGGGTTGCTGTTTAATTGAACATCTCTTATTATAAAAGTGAACATTGCTGCTATACACAAATTGGCTGTATTAAAGGAGTGTGTGTGTGCGATCCATTCATTTGCTCGTGGGTATCTAATCCAGCTCTGCAGGTTTAAATTCCAGCCAAGCAGAAGCCACACCTGATGTGAGGTTGAGGTATGTAGGCTTAACTGTAGAAAAAAAAAAGCACAGGAAAGACGAGTCAGACCTCATCCACATCTTCCCACATCACTCAGTTCCTACTACCTGGGTGGTGTGGAGCCACAAGCCACATGGTTGTAGTCAGACCCGATTTAGTTCATCCCACCCTGGTGGAATTGTGCCAAAGGTCCAGGGTTTGGAGTTGGACTTGATACATTACTTCTGACCTCATTTAGTTCCTCTTAACTGGGTTGAGTTTAGCGAGTTAAGGAGTTATACATGATCAAGCTCCTCCTACTTGGCCAGAGCTGAGCTGAAAATTTAGGGGGTGGAGTCAGACCTGATCCAGTTCTTCCTACTTGTTCATTGTTGAGCCAAATGTCATGCGGGTGGAGTCAGACCCAATCCAGCTGTTGCCTATTTGGGTGGAATCTAGCTAAAAGATTAGGTGGGTGGAGTCAGAACTGATTCATCTTCTTCTAACTGGGTGGGGTTGTCCAGAGGGTGGAGAAACTTGTAGTTCATTCTGATTCGTGTTGTAGTGTTGTGTGGGTTAATGATTAGGATATGTTTAAAACGGTTTAAATCAGATCTGGCTCTACCCCTGGATGTTTGGTTGTGCATTGAGGGTTAAGATGAACTGAAACGGATAGAATCCTGCTTGTCTGGAGATTAAAACCCCAAGGCTACTATTTATAAATAAATATTAAACAATATTAAACAATGAAAAGTACTGGCACTTAGTACTTGGTGAAATCACACTCCTGCGTTACTCGATTTTACCTCTAAATGCCACGGGGTATTTACTTTAAAGGGTTCTTAATTCTTTGCATGAATATATCTAGAAGCATGCAGGAATTATAAAAAAAAACAAAAAAACATGTTGTTCATGACCATCGCAGTCTTCTTTACTGCTTTCAATAATAGTTATTTTCTCATTTGTCTCTTCACAAGAAAAGTGAGTTAAAGACTGAAGCTTGCTAACAAATGATTGCTCTGTTGCTCATATCTCATGAGATAAAAGAATAAAGCCAGACTCTTTGCAGACTAACACACACACACACACAAAAACAAAAAAACATGTTGTTCATGACCATCGCAGTCTTCTTTACTGCTTTCAATAATAGTTATTTTCTCATTTGTCTCTTCACAAGAAAAGTGAGTTAAAGACTGAAGCTTGCTAACAAATGATTGCTCTGTTGCTCATATCTCATGAGATAAAAGAATAAAGCCAGACTCTTTGCAGACTAACACACACACACACACACACACACACACATATCCTTGAAAGGTGCCACTTCTTCTCAAGGAGAGGCAACATTTGAACAGATATTTTTATATCATGGAAAAGTAGTCTTGTCGATAAATAAACATATTTTGCTTAGAAACTATTTCTTTCATAAACGTATCTGGAAAAATCACAGACTTTCTCTGAAAAGGAATCAAACACAATAATTTAAATATATTGTCTTTTTATTCCTTTCTTTTCCTCACTTAGTTTGAACCTCACAATAAATAAGCACATAAGCAGGAATGTCATCAAAGGCAACAGCCTGTTCATCTAAATATGTTCAGTAATCTAGTAACTGTATCTGTTCCTCTGTTCCAGGTGTGGACCAATTCTTTTCTACGGACTACAGCACTTGCTATGAAAATGCACACTTGAATATGTTTAATATTGTTGTTTTTACTGCCTTATGCTTGTGCATCTCAGGAATGTTTTTTTTTTACCTTTTGAAAAGCTGTTACATTGGCAAAACAAGGAATAAAATTTTATAAAATCTACAAATTATCTTTGTTTTGTTGTAGTGTAGCTTTGTAGAATTCATTACTGTCATTTTTGTAAATAGCAGCTTGTGGTCAGCCTAAGGCAATAATCATGCTGTCTAATCAGCATCTTGATAAGCCACGCCTGTTAGGTGGATGGATTATCTCGGCAAAGGAGAACTAACACAGATTTAAACATTTGTGTACATAGAAAAAGTCTTAGATCTTTGAGTTCAGCTCATGAAAAATAGGGGCAAAAACAAAAGTGTTGCATTTATAATTTTCTTCAGTATACTGTGTGTGTGTGTGTGTGTGTGTGTGTGTGTGTGTATATATATATAATGTGTGTATATATGTATGCACACACACACTCACATGCACACGTATGTGTATGTACTTGAATCAGATTTGAGATATACAACATCAACCTTGTCCATGTCCAAATATTTATGAACCTGGTTGTATATAATATACAGTATAAATGACTTAGAAGGCCACAGAAAATGCTATTAAAGAATATTCAATTGTGACCTGGAACACAAACAGTTAAAGAGGTCCACACGCCTGCCACTGGATTTAGCCAGAAGCGAAACTGAGCGTTTCTCACAGCAGCTGCCCATGGGAGAGGAGGCCTCATACACACACACACACACACACACACACTGCATGAACACTCTCCAGGATGACACAGCTACTTTTTCTCGTTGTTCTTCTTCCTCAACTTCCAGGTAAGATTTTAGCTTTTTTTAATGATGGTGAGCAGCAGATGTTGGGCAGCTGATTTGGTGCATGCTTATGGAAAAAAGAAGCACAGAAGAGAAAACAATGATCCCCAAGAATCCTTTAATCCATCTGCAAACTAACCACTTCTTTGTTTTGAAATGCAATTGCTACACAGATAAATAACTGTTTTTCTATGATTGTATGATTAAATATATTTTATTAAAATATTTGCACATGCTAAGATGACAGTTTTAGGAGTGTATTAACTTTTTTAACATTTTTAACAATGATGATCATTTATAATTATAAATAATTTTATTGTAAAAAAAAAAAAAGTTAATGCACTCCTAAAACTGTCAGCATGTACAAATATATTAATAAAAAATAGTATATCTTATTCAGACAGTTTTAGGAGTGTATTAACTTTTTTAACATTTTTAACAATGATGATCATTTATAATTATAAATAATTTTATTGTAAAAAAAAAAAAAGTTAATGCACTCCTAAAACTGTCAGCATGTACAAATATATTAATAAAAAATATTTAGTATATCTTATTCAAAGAAACCATGTATATGAATATCAAATCTGTGTATAGCTTTTTTTTATGCTAATGTCTGTTACCCCTGAACTTTCACCTAATTGTCAGAATTCAAAAAAAGTAAAAAAACAGATAAAAATTTGAGTTGAGGAAGAACCAAATCCGGTCAGAACTAACAGTCTATTTTACAAACTAAATGCAAGATCTCATGCCCATGTGTTTAATAAAAAGGAAATAGGTCATGCAGGAAGCAGAAGGTTTAGGGTGATTTCAGTGAATTTATTTTTATAGTTAAGTTTCATTTTAATAGGAAATGAAATAACTTTCTAATTTTTCAGCCTCTGAAAAAAGAAAAAAACATTTATCGTTAATGTTAATGTTGGTATTAAGTTTTTACCAAAGTGCTATTACTTTATAATGTATGCTGCAAACCCGTGTTATATGTACTGTATATATACACAATACCAGCCAAAAGTTTGGACAGACTCCTTCAGTGGGTTGTTTTTTTCATTTGTATTAATTTTCAACATTGTACATTAATAGCAAAATCATCTAAAATATGAAAGAACACACATGGAACTATGCAGTAAACAAAAATGTGTTAAATAACCAGAATTCAGCACTCCATCACTGAATGTTCAGCACTGAGTGTTTATTACCATAATATGGATTCATACAGTATTTGTTTCAGCACATAGGCCTATTGACTCTGTATGCACCCTTTTCTCTGCACAAGACAACTGATAGTTCAAAGCACATTAAAAAGCCTAAAAATGTCACGAATTAACTTTTGAGAAAGGATCCCTGTGACTTGAAATCCATTCCAGGTGACTACCATGCGAATCTAATGAGAGAATGTTATGAGTTTGCTAAGTTGTCATCACAAATATAACAGTAGCTACTTTGGACAATCTAAAATTTTAAACATATTATGGGTTTTTTAACAAATTTGTTTACTACATAATTGCATATGTGTTCCTTCATAGTTTGGATGTCATCAGTATTAATGTTCAATGTAATAATAAAAAATAAAGAAAAACCACAATTTCACAAAAAACATGTGACTCCTGGTTATTCTCACAGTGTTTCGATCCCTGAACCCAGTAGCAACAATATTTTTTTCTATGCTAAATCATAATTAATCTAAAGCTTTTACCAGGAGTGGGGTTTGAACCCACGAGGACATTTGTCCATTGGATCTTAAGTCCAACGCCTTAACCACTCGGCCATCCTGGTGGTCTCTTTTCTGGTTGATCTTTACTCAAATTGAGTCAGTATTTCTAATAATTTGGTTTTGGGATTAAAATGTACTTTGGCTTGTTATTTTTGGCTGTAGGTGTCCTGGGCACTGTGACCACAGGGCAAGAACAGACAGTGTTAGAGGGTCAGTCAATCACAATCCCCTGCCATTACAGCCCTGAGTACACTCTGAATGTGAAGTACTGGTGCCAGGGTTCCATGAAGGACTTTTGCACCAGTTTGGCACGCACAGACCAGCCACAATCTGACAGAATAACCATTGCTGATGACCCGACGCAGTACGTGTTCACTGTGACCATGCGCGACTTGAAGGAGCAGGACGCGGCCTGGTACTGGTGCGGGGTGGAAATAGGAGGGATATGGACCAAGGACAGCACCAAGTCACATTATATTGGTGTAATACAGGGTAAGTGGGGAAGTCCGATTTCATCTTCATCTTCCTGGTCTTAAGCTATGGTTCAAAAATTATTTCTGGCATTTTATTTTCAAACCATTTATCAAGGATACAATCATGTTTATTTGTAATTGGTGTGTACAAGCATTTGCGCAGGAAATTGTCATCCTGTGTCTTCTGAAAGAAAAAAGAAGATGTACCAGCACCATTTGGATTACACTTCATGTAGAGTTTGGACATTGGACCTCTTTAAATGTGTTTTAGGGCTCTGGCATGGAGAAGCTGGTGTTGGATCTGTGATGATCTCAAATGTTCAGCTATTTTATGAGTTGCTCAGTAGCTCCTGGTTCCATAACCTCAAATGACTGTATAAGACTGTAGAAAGAACATTACTCATAATCCTACATTCCAGTGCTCATGTTGGTTCTCACTCTCCAGTGTTTTGTACTGTTTTAAAGACTATAATCACACTCTTGATGTCACCCAAATGAGGATGGGTTCCTCTTTTGAGACTGGTTCCTCTCAAGGTTTCTTCTTAATTATATCTAAGGGAGTTTTTCCTTGCCACAGTCACCATGCTGCTCATCAGGGATAAATACACATCATTCACCTTAACTCTTAAATTCTGTAAAGCTGCTTTGAGACAATGTCTGGTGTGAAAAGCGCTATAGAAATAAACTTGACTATTGATAAAGTTTTTTTATTATATGTTTGAATAAATATTGGCATTTCTATATTTCTTTTTGCTGTGGTGTAAAATGAAATGATACAAGATGTAAATAATATAATCAGCTAACAAGTTGCATAAAAAAGACAGTATTTTGATTTCTACAAATAATAGATACAATTATTATTATGTTTTTTGACTCAGAGGCTCAAACTGTTTACATTTAATCCCTAATTCTTGTATTTAAGGCATGTCCGTAGAAAGCAATGAAGTAAGTGCTGAGGAGGGTGGAAGTGTCAGTGTGCAATGCCTCTACAGCAAGAAACACAGGTACTGACTTACAAACATGTATCCATTTGACACTGCAGCTGAAGTTTCAGACGTATTATGCCTCATGGTTTCAGTCTCTAGTGTTGGTTTTTTCCAATTACTACAATAGCAACTGTTAAATGGTGCAACAAATTTCATTTCTGAAAGTGTTCCTGTTGATTTTCCTCAGAGAGCATGAGAAGAGGTGGTGCCGGAGTGGCCATTCACGCTCCTGCAGGGTTACAAACAATGGGACGTTCAGCAGTGAAACTCTGCTCATCAGTGATGACAGGAAAGACACAGTTACAGTGACGATGAGCCAGCTGGAGATGCGGGATGCAGGATGGTATTTTTGCGGAGCCGGCCAGCATCAAGTGTCTGTTTCTGTGTCGGTCACACCAAGAACAATTACAAGTAAGTACTCACCCATGCCCATCATATATGTTCATGATCTATATCAATTAGACTAAATTAATATATATATATCCGGGGAAATATCTAAGAAATAGCCTGTTTTGACTTTGAAGTAAAAATTTAATGGGGCATTTTACATTTACTTTAGAGCACTGTGAAATTATTTTTTTCACATATCCCATCAATGTTAGGTAGCTGGGGTCAGACATGATACAGTACAGTACATGATACAGGAGCACTGAGGGTTAAGTGCACAAGAGTGGCAGTTTGGCAATACTGGGACTTGAACCCCCAACCTTTTAACCAGTAACACAGAGCCTTAACCACTGAGCTCCCACTTCCCCCTACTGCCCTGTTACTTCCCAAACATCCAGAAATGATTGCCTAGGACTTAAAAATCTTACAAATGCTTAAAACCTCTAAAAAAAGATTTTGAGAGATTGCAGCAAAAGAGGATACATACACAAAATGATTTGCGACACAGAAAAGGTGAACACAATAGGATAACAAATATGTGAATCAGGGATGGAGATAAAGATTAGGATAAAGAAACAGTTATAAAACTAATAACAAAAAAGATTAATAACACAATATTACTACTACAACTAATAATAGTATTATAAAGTGTAAATTATTTGATAATAAATACACAAACCATATTTTGATATCATTATTACAACTTAATTTTTTTGCCTAGTTTTTTGTCATCTTTTTTCCTACAGCTTCCATGAAAGAAAAACCACAACAGCATCTGTCTGAAGTCAAATCTCAGGACTCTGACAGGTGAGTAGTCCAGCCATCTGACACTTTTTTCATAGTGCACAACATACAATTGCTTAATTATTTTATACCACAGCGCTATTGAGTTCTTGAATCTGATTGGTCAGAAGCTGTTGATTTGTATTCTTTAGTGCTTACGCATTGTATTTAAAATATTCGGATACAGATTACTGATAATACATCGTTTTTTTCAAACATGACATGTATCTGTATGTATTTTTATTTGTGTATTTCGCTAAAATTGCACTTAAAAGTAACTTTATTCTATAGATGATCCAGTCCACATGTAGCTAAAGAATGAGTCACAGTTATATGGATGCTCTGAACTTTCTAATATTTGAAATGTTGTTCTGGAGGTCCAACTCCCTTTCCTAGGTCTCACATTACTGATTTTGTTTCTTCTCTTAATTTTTAGAGTTGAATGATTTGGCTTCAGGTTTTGTTGTGGTAGTGATTATTACCATAAATGCTTGCATATACATATAGTACACAATGTTCCTTATCGCACTTCACCCGGTTACCAGCGGAAACTACACAAAATTCCCCAGCATATTTTTGGCTGGTTTTCATTTTAATAAATAGAAAACAAAAGAAAAACATTGAAAGTGTTTAAAAAGCATATTAAATCATTTTGTCAGACCACATTATTTCACCTGGCTGTGTTTTCCTTTAGGGCAGCACCTGATTTATTTTAATCTACTCTATTATGAAACACAAATAAATAGCTCTTAATCATTTTATGGTAGATCAGTTAATCGGTTGTGAAATTCTAAACTTGAACAGACCCAATAAAGTTCCCAGTGAAGGCTTTATTTACTGTAAGTCTTCATATTTACATCTGTTCTGTTGTTTTAGTCACAACATTTGGCAGCCTGTTCTGATAGCATGTGGAGTTCTGCTCTTCCTGCTGACTGCAATCTTGGTAACAAGGAGGATATGGAAACAAATGAGTAAGTTCCTGAAAATGTCAGTTTCAGAGAAGTCGTCTTCACTAGTTCTTCGAGTAACACACAGTATTCATCACTGACGTTTTTAGATTAATTTTGTAACAACATTGCCGTGGCTTTCTTTCTGTCACATAGACTTTAGTGACTTTAGACTTTAGTACATAAACTAATACCAGTATTAACACACACATACACACACACACAAACACACACCACACACACACACACACACACACACACACACACACACACACACACACACACACACACGTAGTATCTTTCTTAATAACCACTAACCTTTATTACTTAATAAACAGAATGTTGTCCCCCGTTTGCAGGTGACTTTTTTGTTCATATTACTGAAACTTCACCAACTTGTTTCTGTATCACTTATATTACACCAGCTATAAATAGTCATTCTCTTAAAATGTTTAATTACCAAGAATCGTGCCACAAAAAAAAAAAAAAACCTAAATAATTTTATATGTTCCTCATATAGAAATTTTCATAAGACCAGATTGTTGAGCGTAGAGGAAATTAACATAAACCTGAGTAATGATTGTAGGTTTCGTTTATTTAGTCATTTCCATTGTTGGGTTTTTCATTATGTGATTTGACCTGTAGCTTTAAATACTGTCAGAGCTGCAGGTATACATGGATTGACCTTTATAGCTGCTATAACATAAGAGCTAACTTAATATTAATAAGGAGATAACTTGATTCTTGTCCATTCCACAACATTTAAGTACTTATACATGGAAAATCTAATACCAAGCTAATTAAAAATTTTAATTGCTGAATATTTGCTCTGATTATAAAGGAGTAAAAAACTTTTCTAGGGAAATACATTTGGGAAAATTAAGTGCACTGATTGGTTTTTATAACACACTGAATCATGTGACATTCCTGACTTATTCCACATTATGTAGCAAACAGAATTGAAAAATGAATATCTTTTGACAATGACATAATCTGGTGTTATATTCTTCTTGTCACAGAGAAGATACCAAATCATAGGGAGCTGGATGAAACTGAAACCAAATTCACGGTGTGTTCCAAATTCTAGCACATTTTTTATAGAGTATGAAGCTAAAGATTTGTGGACACCTGAATTTATTTTTGTATAATGAAGCATTAATATTTCCCTTCATTGGGACATTTGGGAAAGTTGCAGTAGTAAAAACTGACTGTCTTGCACAGAGCCCTGACCTCAACCCCACTGAACACCTTTGGGCTGACCTGGAACGTCTACTGTGAGGTAGACCTTCTCTCTTGACATCAATGCCCTTTGTCTTAAATGTTCCTGTGGATGAATGAACTGAAAGTTACACTTTAAAATCTATTGGAAACTATACCCGGGGGTAGCAAATTAGAATGACTTCATATCCTATGTTGAACTAGTGTGGATTGGTGTAATTATCGGGTGTCCACATACCTTTGGCATTTTTAGCCATTTTAGAAGATTTGGAAACACTAAGGTTTGCTGAATGTCTGTTTCCAGGTATGTCTAAGGAAAGGTGGACGCTGGAAAGCTCTTCTGTAATCTTCCTGAACACTGTATTCGGTGACATGCTGGGGAAGAAACCTATGAATGACAAGACGGAAAGAGACAACGTGAAGAGGCTTTACTTCAACAAAATCAGTGAGCAATATTGATAGGTAAACTTGATGCTGTTCAAATTCAAATTTGTTGTTATGATGTTTCATATCTTAACCAAATTCTTTTGTAAGACTTTGTTATGTCTGTTTATCCAAAAATTGAAAAACATGTCTCTTCAACTTGGATGTCTCTTTATCTCGCATTTTAAAAAACAATCAAATGTAATTTAATGAAAATTTGTATATACTAATAAGCTAGCAACTTTAGCTCCCCATGACAACATTGGTATGAAATCTAGCATAAGCCATAGAATAATCTCTATGATTTCTCTTAATGCTATAATCTTATAAGAGAATAATCAATAGTTGGGTTGGGTTATGATGCATCCCTACTGTGACCTCACAAACAAATTATTGGAGGATAATAAAATAATTTGTTTGTGAGGTCACAAATATTTTAAAATGTATTTAAAATGTATTTGTCCATTTGTAGTTACATTTCTGATAAATGTGCACAAAACATGTTATGTTATATGCTTAAGCAGCAGTAAACAGTCTTTTCTCACCTTTCTTCTCACTCTCATTATAATAGTAAGATAAAGAAAAAATATCTAAAAATCTTTTCTAAAAAAAAGTTAAGAAAAACAGTTTAATGGTATCAAGAAACTAATCATTTCTCTATCATAAAGTTTTTCTTACTCAACTTAAATTCCCTGCTTTACCTCTGAATAATAAAAGTGCTGACAGAGAAACTTCTTCCAAAAAGTAAGGAAGTAAAGATTTTTAATACTCGCAGAAAATGTCACTATATCCACAGATCCACACATATTTAATCAGCATCTGCAACAAAAATGTTTTATTTAATGGCTCGGATAATCATTGTAATACTTAATCAGTGTTTGCTCTGGAAATATTTTCAATAAAGCATGTTAATCAAAAGTATTGTTCGTTTTTTTTTTTCTAGCCTTGGGTGACTGTTTTTGAAAACAGTTCTCAGTCCTCTGGGTTTGGCACCATTGCACGCAGTGAAGCCAAAATCAACACAGTTTTCAAACACGAACAGATAAGGAAGGGGTTTGTCAGTTACACCAGAACAGAAAAATTTACTTAACAATAAGCTCATATGTAGACAATGATTTACATTTTCAAAGATAAAAATGTTTGATTAGGGGGGTTTCAAGTCAAATTTGACAAATTTTAATGTCATATCCCTCTTTTGAGGCATAACACGGTTCCTGGTTGGTGCAAGCTTTGCTCTCGTGTTTTTGAGTTCATGGCATTTGATTTGTTTGTTTTTTCTTTTGATCTCACAAGTTCTGAAGTAAAGTTTAGTGTGAAGTTTTTAAATTTTCTGGGCCTAGACTAAAGCCTATATGGCAGCATTGATTGAGTATAGGGAAATGATACTTTTCACTGCAGTAAACTTCATAAAAGTGTTTAATTCTTTTCATTTTAATGATTATAGCTTACAGTTAATTAAAACCTCATATTCAGTATCTCAGAAAATTCGAATATCATTCAAGACCAATTAAAAAAAAGATTTAATACGGTTCATCTACTGGAAATTATGAACATGTAGAGCACTCAATACTTGGTTGGAACTCCCTTTGCATGAATTGAAATGAACTGCAGCAATGCAGTGTGGCATGGAGGCAATCACTCTGTGGCACTGCTGAGGTGTTATGGAAGCCCAGGTTGCTCTAAATGTGGACCTCAGCTCTTCTGCTTTTTTGGGTCTGGTGTCTACCATCTTCCTCTTAACAATACCACATAGATTCTCCACACGGTTTGGGTTTGGCGAGTTTGCCGCTCAATCAAGCACAGAGATACCATGGTCTTAAAAACCAATTATCAGTACTTTTGCAAAATTTACTTTCATCTGAAAAAACGACTTTGGCCCACGGAGCAAGAGTTCAGTCCTTTTTGCCCTTAGCCCAGGTGAGACGCCTCTGAAGTTGGTTCAGGAGTGGCTTGACATAAGGAATGCGACAGTTGTAGCCCATGTCCTGAATACATCTGTGTGTGGAGGCTCTTGAAACACTGACTCCAGTAGCAGTCCACATCTTGTGAATCTCCCCAAATTCTGGAATGGGCTTCGTTTTACTTTTTTGTACCACATCTTTTTCTTTCCATTCAACTTTCTATTAATGTGCTTGGATACAGCATTCTGTTAACAGTCAGCTTCTTTAACAATGACCTTGTCTATTACCCTCCATGTGCAGGGAGTCAATGATCATCTTCTGGACAACTGTCAAGTCAGCAGTCTTCCCCATGATTGTCTTACCTACATAACCAGACTGAGACACCATTTAAAGGCTCAGGAAACATTTGAGTTTTCACTTTTGAACTTTTTCACAATATTCACATTTTCTGAGATTTGGGTTTTCATTAGCTGTAAACCATAATCATCAAAATTGAGAAAAAAAAACGAAACCCTTGAAATATATCATTTTTGTAATGAATCTATATAATAAATAAGTTTCACTTATTAAATTGAATGAATGAAATAAATCTAATTTTTAAAGATAATCTAATTCATTGAGAAGCACCTGTATAAATATATATAACTTTGTAAAGCTGTACCCAAGCACCCACAGACACTTCTCTCTGGTACTGAGAAACATTTTCAGGAAGTGCAACAGATTCTACGGAACCAATTACACCAAGGGGTAGGGGAGTATTTTCATTTACCTGCTATTATTAAACAGTGACAGACTGTGGATTTCACACCTAGGCCTTTAGTGGTGTCTTATATTAATCAGTTCACCTCTTAATAGCATCATTATATAGACATGGCTATAGAAAACATCAATGTTATAGTAATATGCAGTATACTGACAGACAGGTGTCTCATACAGCGAATATCAATGCCAATACTAAACACTTTGTTTTCAATGCTTTTTTTGTAGACATTTTCTGAGCATTTAGGTTTTCCTAGGGATTTAAATTTAAGTAAAATTTTGTGTTTCTGTGTACATTTTACATAAAAAAAAACAAAAGTAACAGCTGTTTGGAACTGCTTTCCTTACAGTGTTCAGCTTTCCTGAAAAGTCTGCATTGTAAATGTCCTTGTAAGCTTAAACTAATTGTTTCTTATCTGTCAGTCATTGTGGAATGAATAAAAGGTTAAAGAGACTGTATGTATTACTGTAATATTACAATATAATCGTGTGACATTATTACTGTAAGGTAAGGACCTCAGGTGTATAATACAAGGAGTGTAATATGCCACTTCTTTAAACGTTTAAAACATCATGTTGGCATGTGTGAATAAGTGGAGATTCTGTATCACATTGGAACAGGGATATTAATTTCCCCCAACAATAACACTGGATATAAAGTCTTTTTTATGTGATTGGGTTGTCAGTTATAATGAAAGTAATGTAGTGAGGTGACATTTTACTTTTTAAGAAAACAGATGTCTTTTTTAAAGACAACTTCTGCATTCAATTACTAAAGTGATACAATTTAAATTTTAAGTTCCTATTTCAATAATGGTGAGGAGAGAACAAGTGACATCACATTTCTTACCTCAGGTTACTGCCCGTGTGTGGCGCTGCTTAGGTTCTCATTGTGTCTTTGTGGGATTACTCTGGGTTCTCTGGTTTCCTTCCTATTTAAGAAGCTCTTCATTTATAGGAAGCCTATGTAAGAAAGTTAAACATACACACACAGTGTTTATTTTTTTTCATGTTAGGAAAAATTCTACTGATAAGACAACTACACAGGGGGTATAGGACATTCAAAATATGTAAGTTAGAATTTGAAATAAATGACACATCCCAGAATCCAGCTGTGAACATCAGTATGATGGTAAAAGTTAATTCAGTGTACAGATGAGTGGACTGAAGAAGAATGATGCTGGCTGCTACTGGTGCAGTGCAGTGGCCCTGGAGATTCCTGTTCACATCAACTTCCATAATCCACCTTCAGGTATTATTACAAACACTGATCCCTACTTAACCAAATGAAAAATAATTATATGATCTTAGAATGTAATGAATAAAAGCAGAAAAAATGGTACTGAGTTTTCAAGAATATTTTAAGAGTTTATATTATAAGTAAGGGTTCTCAACCTCCTACAAAAGACTTGTCTGGAACAGTTTCTGATAAAGAAATTCTTTGAATCCTGTCATGCAGTGACAACTCAGACATGCTGTAATATACCTTGTGACTGATTACTGCCACCAGCTATTATTTTACCCTATTACTAGCTAAAGACAGAAATATCAGCACAAATATT
This sequence comes from Silurus asotus, assembly GCA_024362625.1. Taxonomy (NCBI): domain Eukaryota; kingdom Metazoa; phylum Chordata; class Actinopteri; order Siluriformes; family Siluridae; genus Silurus; species Silurus asotus. Next base: position 24,409 of record MU551602.1, on the reverse strand, counting down.
AATCAGTCAAGCTTTTAATTCAGACACGCTTTTAACACGTAGCCCTGATTCAACTGCGATTTCATGTACATTGCGTTTTTATTTTTATTTTTTTTACTTTTTACTTTTTATTTATTTATTTTATTGTCTATTTTTTTGCTTTACTGGAAAGCGCCTTGTGCTTCTTTTGGTGGTTGTAATGCGCTTTATAAATAGAATTTGATTAATTGATTGATTGATTGAAGTGAGATGTTCTCCAAATAAGAGTAGAAAATAGGTGAGCATTTTACATTTTTTGACTTTACACAGTAACATATGTTCTTTTTACATCCACATGTAACTCAGCATGGTAGTCAGCATATGAGCTTATTTATGGCTCTGACAGTCTAAACCTCAGTTTAGAGTAGCGCAAATGAAACAGATAGAAAAACTGTACTGTGTATACCATGTGTCTGCACTGCAAGGTATGATCTGATGCCTGTTCCTATTATAGCAGCTAAAAAACCTGTTCCTTTATCAGCTTCTCCTTTTCACTCTACTGAAATAAATAAGACGAACATATCACTAACTTCAGACACACTATGGTTTTAGAGCATATAGTATAGGTTGCTACTTGAGCTTCTACAGACAGAGGAACAAGTTCACAGAGGAACAGGACACAAAAAACTCAACATTTTCAACATCAGAACAATTCTAACATGAGCAGCATTTATATTTTTATTCTGATCATTTTAAGTAAGTAGATTTCTCATGCATTCTTCTATCCTATTTTACATTTATATACAGAATAAAGAATTGATACATCAAAAGCATAACATACTAAAGTAATGTATCAAAGATCAGTGATATATTATTAAAAATGTTATTGTCACTGAGGACTAATGGTGTTTTTCAGTTCTGATTGCAGATGTTGTCATTTCTCAGTCAGCAGACAGAAAGTTGAATCTTCAAACTGGAGCATCTGTTACCATCCCATGTCCTTATGATAGGAAATATTTACAACATAAGAAATACTGGTGCTATGATGCTGCTGCAGCATACAATTACTGCACAATTCAGGCGTATGCCAACGATACACAGGGGAACGTGACAGTAACTGATAATCCATCTGAGAGTCTCTTTACTGTGACTATGAAAGATCTCCAGACAGGAAACACTGGAGCATACTGGTGTGTTGTAGAGATAGAAGGAATAACACATGATGTTATAGAACAACTTTATATCACAGTGAAAGCAGGTATTAAGTTACAATTAGCAAAAAATTAGTGAATTTAATTGTGTTCTTATGTTGATAAAGAATAATAATACATAACTGACTATATATTTGTGTTCAGATCCTGATCTGTCTGTGATGGAGAGCAGTGTGAGTGATGATAAAGGAGGCAGAGTCACAGTTCAGTGTCTCTACAGCGCTGCGTATCAAAAAACACAGAAGAAGTGGTGCAGATTCAGAGACAGACGCTGCTACTCAGTGACGAGGACTGACACATCCCAGAATTCAGCAGTGAACATCAGTGATGATGGGAAAAGTTCATTCAGTGTGCAGATGAGTGGACTGAAGAAGAGTGATGGTGGCTGGTACTGGTGCAGTGCAGGAGATCTGGAGGTTCCTGTTCACATCAGTGTTTGTGATCCACCTCCAGGTATCATCACAAACACTGATCCCTACTTTAACTAATGATGAGATAAAAATCACACTGATTATTTTTATTTTTCTTAGTTGTGACTACAGCAGTGACTACAATCACTCACCATGTCACTACACACACGTAAGGAAAGATAAATTTTATTTAGACATGTTGTTTTTTTTCTGCAGATATACAGAGTTTCTATATTTATTAACTTATTGAAAGAAGAATGTGTGCTATATATTTAAATATATATATATTTTTATTTTGTTACAATTCTGAACTCAACACAAGCCTGAAACTATTACTAAATAATAATTAACCTTAATAGAAATATTAATAGTAGATATAAATAGAAATAATAGAGAAGAAAATATTAATATAAGGAAAATCATGAAAAGTTAACATCAACAGCATCATGATTAGAGGCATGGCACAGACATGCATCATTCTCTCTCATGCATCTCTCTTTCTCTCTCTCTCTCTCTCTCTCTCTCTCTGTCTCTCTCACTCCTTCTCTTTCCTTCTATTTAGTTACTCTGCACTGCAAACATCACTGTGAATACTTGCTTCATGTTAGGCAATTCCTCTCCTCTGCATTGAGCAATAAAATTCATCTTTAGCTGTAAATTATACCTTCCATAATTGTGCCTAAATAATGCTGAAATTATTTGTACTGCATCCTTGTGCTAACCTGTAAATTGGGTTTTAATGATGATCGAGCTCCTTAACTTATAATCAAGAACAAGAGTTCATGCTTGTTTATAATTAAGTGGCCAAACACATAATTGGCTTAGACATTCTTTCTTTAATGCATCCTGTGACCATCTTGGACTTTGTCAAAAACCTAGTTTTTCACTATAAATTTTTATCTATTAATATCAGCCAGCGCATTAAATCTTTTTGGAACAGTGCCCTCTATAGGTTAAGGTTTACAATAACATGCAATTTTTCCATCACTCCATGGTACTACAAGTACAGTTTACAGATTACCTGTAGTTAATAACTTATGGATATGTATGAAGTATATTATTTCAAATAGCCAAGCCTTGCTTTCAGAATTTTTCTTTTATGTTTTTAACAGATTCGTCTCACAGAACACTTCAGGTAAAATCCGCTGTAGATTTTGCAGAAAATTAGCTCAACCTCTTAGAACGTTTTGAATTTTATTTATTTCTCACCTACAGCAGCATCTGAGGTTACAGCTTCTAATGGTGTAACCACGTAAGTGTCTATACAATATTCAAAATAATTGTGGGCCAATATGCAGCCAAAGCTTTAGCACCGTTTTTGTATGTGCAATTCATTGACTGATGCTTGGCCCCCAAAATCCTGCTTGTAACTTTAATTAGGATAAATTCCCTAGGATAATCCCTCTTTGTATTTTTTTATTGCATTCATCTCAGCTCTTGTGTTTTCTTGTGTTCATGTTTTTGTTGATCTGTGTTTTCCCACTTTATGGGATTTCACTTTGAAGCAGTTAACTTACTAACAAAAGTATTTATGCTCCTAAGAAGAATAAAATATACTTCTGATTACAGTAAGGTGCATTAGGCAATAAGGTGGTGGTACAATAAGGTGATGCTTGCAGGTAGCACACAGTTACCTCACAACTTCATGGTCCATGATTTGAACCTGAGGCCTGGTTACTGTCTGTTCATTTTCTGTGACCTCTCAGAAGCATGGCAGTAGGATGAATTGGCGCCACATAAATTATTGATCAAATGAATGAATGAATAATTTGTTTTATTTGATTTAGCCAGTTTGTGCTAACTATTGTGTGTCTATAGCAAGAACAATAAAACCCTGGTCTACTGTTCTCTGGTGGCCTTTCCTTTGCTACTGGTGATCCTGATCCTCGTCATCATCTGCCTGCTAAGAAAAAAAAGCAGTAAGTGTCCCTGGTGTGTCCATGATTTTGTCTTTTTTTTTTGCAGCAGGATCATGTTAGTTGATGTCATATTATATTATGTGAAATGTCTTTTTTAATTCTAATTCTTTTTTCCAGAAGCAAAGTGTCAAATCAGGACTAACGAGGGTGATCCCATTGTTCAGAAGGTTAGTACTGCATTAAATGTGGGCCTAATGCAATCCAAAAAAACATGCAATCTTATAATTTTAGCATCTTTAGTGACTTTTAGTGTTTTAATGGCCTATCATCATCATCATCATCATCATCATCATCATCATCATCATCATCATCATATTTTTTGTGGAATAGAGGTGTTATTGTGTATGTCTATGTGTCAGTGGAGGAGGCACTAGGAAAAACCTCCCAGTTTTGACTTTATGGGGACATTTACATTTAAGTTTGCATTTACAAGCATGTGTATGTGTGTGTGTGTGTGTGTGTGTGTGTGTGTGTGTGTGTGTGTGTGTGTGAAAAACAGCACACCTCTACAGCTGGAGACCGCATTATATACAGCACTGTGACTAATCCAAAGGTAGGACAGCAATCCACAGCTCCAATTTAACATTAATTTCCAATTATTATTATTATTATTATACAGATTAATATTAATAAACATGTATTACTTATTAGTAATGATTTTATAAAGCATTTTCTTACTTTCACAGTCTTCAGTGTTGAAAGACAATAAGGAGGACATGACCTACAGCTCGATAAATATTGCTTCCAAGAATAAAACTGTGAGTAAATCCCTTAAAATGAAGTTGATTTCAGTGGAATCCCAGCTATAAATCTAAATGTATAAATCCCTAATAATCACGTTTCTCCCTAATCTACAAGCGACTGGTTTAATATTGAGACTTTTATTAGTCTTTATTCATATCCTGTTCTAGATGTCTCCAAATGTTGTTGAAGGTGAGACCATTTACAGCAGAGTCCTTTGCCAAATCAGCCCTTAAATATCTGCATCGGTGTACAACAGGAACCGGAAAAACATGCTGAATATAATTGAAAGAAAAGTGTCATTTCAGCATCCAGCATATCTATGTATTATTATTTATTATTAAAATTTGTGATAAAATGCATGAACTAGCATTTACATGTCTAAAGAATAGCTGGGAAATTCTGTTCTCCTCTCCAACATTTTACTTATTATAATAATTTGTTACCTATTATTGTAACAGTGAAAGAATAACTGGATGTTAAAATTTTAATAAATGTTGCATATATAATAACATTTTCTGATGGGGACCCTTTACAAAATATTACAGTGAATGCAAAACTTTCGCTGACTTGGTAAATACACATATATGTGTTAACATGTACACGGGTTTTGAGCAGGTGTGGAAAACATGCTGTAATGTAAGAATGCTCTCAAAAATAGAAGTGCTAATATTTTTTTTATCAGTAAACAAAATGCAAAGTAAACAAGCAACAGAAATCCAAAGCAGCATCAATTGATCTATGTACTCTTACACACAGTTTGAAGGAACTCAGCAGGTAGGTTGTTCCTCTTGGAGAACTAACCACAGATCTTCTGTGGATGTCTGAGGCTGCCTCAGATCCTTCCATGTCTTCACTTAATCCCAGACAGACTTATGTTGAGTTCAGGGTTCTGTTGCAGCCAAACCATCACCTCCAGGACCCCTTGCTCTTCTCTATGCTGGAGAGAGTTCTTAATGACATTGGCTGTACTATATGTTCAGGGTTGTTGTCCTGCTGCAGAATAAATTTGGGGCTAACCAGGCGCCTCCTTGATGGTTCTGCATATATTCCTTAGCATTGAGGACACCATTAATCCTGACCAAATCTCCAACTCCATTTGCAGAAATGCAGCACCAAACTTGTAAGGAACCTCCACCGTGCTTCACTGTTGCCTGCAGTACTGCTCTCTAGCCATTTAGCAAACAAACTGCCTCCTAATACAGAAAAACTCATATTTTGACTCGTCAGTCCAGAAAACATGCTGCCATTTTTCTGCACCCCAGTCCAGTTCCTATGTTTTCTAGATTTGTTCCCATTTTAGAGGTATAGCATTTTTGGCTGAAGTTTTACCGTGAAGACCAGTTCTGTTCAGACTTCTTCAGCAGTAAATGGCTGTACTTGAGTCCCACTGGTTTCTGCCAGTTCTTTGCTGATGGCACTAATGGACATATCAAGGGTAGTCACAACAAATATTGATTTGATGTAGATTTTTATTTTGTTTGCTTAATTTGCATGTTGTAAATGGATAAAAAAAAAAAAATACAATATATATTTTTGGAAGCATTCTAACTTATGTCTAAAACGTTTGCACAATAGTGTGATTAACATTCTGAAAACAAATAATAAATCACAACAGGATGGACAGTAAATTAGAAAGGAAGACACTTTTGGACATTTCCACAGTTCACTGCACACAGGACAACATTGTAAGGTTAGCAGCAACAGAAGAAAATACATTTAAGACTTCAAAGTGAAACATCTGTCATCATGGCTTGTCATTATTATAGAAGATTTTTACAACATAAAAGCTGGGGTACTGCTGCTGTTGTGATAATTCAGCATTCAGTTCTCAGAGAAAGGAACAAGTAATGACTCTTTATATGAGGGTTTCCTCTGGTGGCACAAAGAACATTTGGGCTTAACAGATTTGGTAACAACAGAGACAGTAAATAGCATTGAAATTAACAAAAAGAAATCATCGCGTGTAAGATTGTGGTGGCCATGTTTAACAGCTGCACCATCCATTGGAAATTTGAGTTCAGATTAGGCAGTGATCTGACAAATATTATTATTATTATTATTATTATTATTATTATTATTATTATTATTATTACTACTACTACTACTACTACTACTACTACTACTGTTGTTTCTAAATGTCTATATGAGGTATGAGGTGAATGAGTTACAGATCTGGCATCAATTTAGTGACACCAGCTATTCTTTTCTCCTTTTGTAGATATAGCATTGTAAATAGATTTGCCTAGTGAGGAGAGTGTGTTGAAAGCGTGTTGAGAAAATGGAGGGAGCATTTTGTGCAGCTGATAAATGAGGAAAATGAGAGAGAGAGAAGGTTGGATGATGTTGGGATGGTGAAGCAGGAAGTGGATAGGATTAGTAAAAAGGAAGTAAGAGCAGCTATTAAGAGGATGAAGAGTGAAAAGTGATTTGGTCCCACCGGTAAAAACATAGAGATGTTTAGGAGAGATGGCAGTGGAGTTTTTATATATTTGTTTTCACGTTGTCATTATGGGGTACTAAGTGTAGATTAGAAAATCAATGTGAACAATTGTATTATCAGGCTGCAACATAAAATTAAGAAAAAGTGAAAGGGGTCTGAATATATAAGGCCACATAACATAGGAAGTCAGATGGCAGTGAACAAATGAAATCATTTATGTCTCCCTTAGCAGGGTGTAAATCTTAAAGTGACGAATTAATGAAACTAGAAAGATGTACTGTGTATACTATGTGACTATGCAAGGAAGAAAGTATGTCTGCTTGTAATTTAGCAGATGTAAAACCTTCTTTTATCAGCTTATCTTTTTACTCTATTAAAATGTATCAGATTTAAAAAGTTAAAACCACTACCACACTGTGGTTTTAGAACATAGAGTATAGGTAGCAGGAAGAGGAACTGCTTGAGCTTCTACAGACACAGGAACGGGTTCACAGAGAAGCAGGACGCACGAAAACCTCAATTTCTTTTACAACAGACCAATTCTAACATGAACTGCTTTTTCATTTTCATTCTGTTCATTTCAAGTAAGTACATTGTTTATGCACTTAAATTTTACATTTATATAGAAAATAAACTATTTCTACATCAAAATTCTAAATGACTTAAGCAACGTATCTAACAATATCTTATCAAATGTTTTATGTCACTGAGTAACAGTAGTGTTTTTCTGTTCTGATTGCAGATGTTGTCATTTCTCAGTCAGCAGACAGAAAGTTAAGTCTTCAAACTGGAGCATCTGTTACCATCCTATGTGCTTATGATAGGAAATATATACATCATAAGAAATACTGGTGCTATCATTATAATTCACTCTACACTTCATGCACAATTCAGGCGTATGCCAATGAGACACAGGGGAAAGTGACAGTAACTGATAATCCAGCTGAGAGTCTCTTTACTGTGACTATGAAAAATCTCCAGACAGGAAACACTGGAGGCTACTGGTGTGCTGTAGAGATAGCAGGAATAACATATGATGTTACAGAATACCTTTATATCACAGTGAAAGCAGGTATTAAGTTACAATCTACAAATAATTAGTGGATTTTAGCCGTATTCTTATGTTGATAAAGATTAATTAAACACAACAGATTATATATTTGTGTTCAGATCCTGATCTGTCTGTGAGGGAGAGCAGTGTGAGTAGTGATGAAGGAGGAAGCACCACAGTTCAGTGTCTCTACAGCGCTGCATATCAAAAATCACAGAAGAAGTGGTGCAGATTCAGAGACAGAAGCTGCTACTCAGTGACGAGGACTGACACATCCCAGAATTCAGCAGTGCACATCAGTGATGATGGGAAAAGTTCATTCAGTGTGCAGATGAGTGGACTGAAGAAGAGTGATGGTGGCTGGTACTGGTGCAGTGCAGGAGATCTGGAGGTTCCTGTTCACATCAGTGTCCGTGATCCACCTCCAGGTATCATCACAAACACTGATCTCTACTTTAACTAATGATGAGATGAAAATCACACTATTTTATTTATTTTTCTTTAGTTGTGACTACAGCAGTGACTACAACCACTAATGATGTCACTACGTACACGTAAGCTCTATTTTATACACGTGCTGTTTTCCTCTGCAGATTTGCTATATTTATTAATTTATTTAAAGAAGAATGTGTGGTCAATGTGCTCTTGATCAGTACATTAGATATTATCTTGCTAGTTCTCCTTTCTCATATCACATCAGGTAAAATACAAGGGAATGTAATCAACATGATCTCATGTATATGTAAGAAGAAAAAACATTTTAAACAGTCAAGCATTAGTTTCTGACTTTTTTTTTTTAATTATAAACAGATCGGTCTCAAATCACAATTCAGGTAACATTAGATAGTTGTATCTTGCATAATTAATGCAACTATTCCTCTTATTCCTCTGTTCTAATAATAACTATTTCTCACTTAAGCAGCATTTGAGACTACAGTTGCTAGCAGTGATGAAACCATGTAAGTGTCTAAAGAACATTCTGATCACATTTAAACCGTGTGCTGCCAAAGCTTTTCACCATCATCTTATCAGCAATGGAAGATTTTACTTAGGTCTGGTTTGAGGACCCAAGAAAAGCATGCCATTTGGATGATTTATCTACTGATGAGGAATGAAATATTAATTAAATAAATTAATTAATTAATATTATGCACTGTAATAGATTAAGCCAGTGTGTGCTAACACATGTGTGTCTATAGTGAGAAGGTCCACTGGTACCTGATTGCCTTTCTTGTGCTACTGTTGATGCTGGTCATCATCGTCATCATCATCATCATCGGCTGCCTATTAAAAACGAATAGACGTAAGTATCCCTCGTGTGTTTTGATTTTTTTTTGCGTTTGCAGCAGCAGGATCATGTCAGTTGGTGTCCTACTATATTATTTGATATGGATAGGACAAAGGGTCAAACACAATGCAGTGTTTCCAAAATCATAAAACAGATCTAAAGTATTTGAGATAAATCAGGCAGGGGTCAAACATAATAAACACTATATCCAAATTCAAAAAGGAAACAGGAAAACAGACAGAAATCTCAAGTGACACAACTGTCATGGCTAGACTCTCAGTGTAAGTGACCAAGTGCTTTATGTAGCCTGTAGAGAGAACATGAGAGTAACGCCTATAAAAAAAGATCTAGAGTTTAGATAACGTGGTTATCTGTTCTTTTCTACTTTCTTACTTTCAGAATCTGAGAATCAAATCAGGACCAGAGGGGAGAGCAGTAACCCCACTGTTCCCACAGTTAGTACTGAATTCAATGTGTGGCGTAATGCAATTCCAAATCACATCACCCTTTAATTCCCTTTTAGCGTTTTAATGATAATCATCGTCGTCACTCATTATCATGAAATGAAGTTATTTTTAGAAAGTTTAAAGAACACACAGCTCAGATGTTAAAACAAAAAAGAAGAAATAAGATCAGTTTTTACTTTATTGTAAAGTAGTTTGTGTAGTACAATTACACTATTTTCTTTTAAACTATTTAAAAAAGAGCTGAAAATATCTCCCTTTGATACACAGTTTAGGATCACAGCTACATTTATATGTTGCATCACATCAATTTACGGCATAAATAGTTATCTCATATAGAGGTGTTTGTGTGTGTGTGTGTGTGTGTGTGTGTGTATGCAAAACAGCCCACTTTTATAGCTGAAGACACCGTTATATACAGCAATGTAACTAATCAAAAGGTAACACAGCAATCCATTGTTCTAATTTGACATAAATTACCAAATTGTTATTATTATTATTGTTCTCAAATTAATATTTTTAATAAACATGTATTAATTGTTACTGTAGATTTAATAAAGCATTTTCTCACATCCACAGTCTTCAGCATTGAAACATAATGAGGACGTGATCTACAGCTCTGTAAAAATTGCTTCAAAAAAAAAAAATGTGAGTAAATTCTTAAATATGAAGTTGATTCTAGTAAAATCTCAGCTATGTATAAATCCATAATAAACACTTTCATCACTAATCTGCCAAGAACTGGTTAAATATTGAGACTCTTATTAGTCTTTATTTACATCCTGTTCTAGGTGTCTCCAAATGTTGTTGAAGATGAAACCATCTACAGCAGCATAGTTTTCCAGTAAAAGGTGTGATAAATAATATATATATATATATATAACCATAATCCACTCAATTACAATATGTAGTGTAAAAACCTTTCACACAGCAATTATTTATTCTCTTTAGAGACTGATGCACTCTGTTGTTGGAAGGAAAATGTGAGTGATGCCTCAGGGATCTCTACTGGGTTCATGTTCATCATACACCATAGTCACATGACCCTTAATTATTAAAAAAAAGACGATTTAACTGCTAATAGGAATTTCAGTATCTAGCACACAGACTTTTCCTGTTACCACAAAGTTGGAGGAACATAATCATATATGTCGTCTTTGGATGCAGTTCCTTAAAATGTACCCTTTATTTAAACTATGTAAACCTGTTTCTGCTTGACAGTGCCCCTGTGTACAAAGCCAGCTCCATGAAGACATGCTTTACATGGGTTGGAGTGGAAGATTTTGAGCAGCTTTTTTTTCTGAGCTCTGACCATCCTTTGTATAAAAGTGAACACTGACTCTACCCCAGGCCTCCTCACCCTACATCAGTACCTGACTTTACTAACACCCTCGTGCCTGAATGAGTGCAAACCTCCACAAGCGAACTATAAAATCTATTGTAAAATCTTCCCAGAAGAGTGGAGGAAATAAGAGTAAATTGGGACTAAATGTGGAATGTAATGTTTAAAAAGCACATACCACACTTATGACTGAGTGTCCACAGATTTTGGCAATATAGTGTATCTATGTATTTTTATATATTAATCACCTCTGTGTGTAAATGCAAGGATTGAAATTGCTGTGTCTAATAAATATTTGAATTAATCTTGTTTTGTCAATTTTTTATGTTTTACTTATAATAATAGACTGTGAGTGTGCTTAAGCTCTATCTTGAATTTACTCTCTTCTGGTAAGGTAGGATTTTAACTTTGTATATCTATTTAACTCAGTTGATTCTAGAGTGTTGGTCTGTGCTTATTAGTTTGGTCAGGTGATTAATCAAGAGTAGTTTCAGTCTCACTTGAGGTGTGAATTGTGGGCAGGGCTTACTCACTTATATTGAAGGCAGTAGGTAGCCCCCACAAGTAGGTAACCCCCTTAAAGTCAATAACTCAGTGTTATTTAGAAAGTCTTTATTTATACTCTTTCTTACTTTAAAAATACATTGATCTCAAACTGGGAGATTAGTCATGTGCCTCAAACCCATCTCTGTAGTAATCTCTTACAGACACAGACGTTCCTATCCCAGTAACCTCATCTACCCTTCCCTGTTGTCTCAATCTCAAACAGCGGTGGTAGGTGGGCTCTGGAATTGTCAATCTGCCGTAAGGAAAGCTGACTTTATCACAGGCTTGGCTTCCCACTACACATTTGACTTTTTGGCACTTACTGAGACATGGATATCACCACAGAACACTGCTACACCAGCTGCTCTGTCTTCTGCCTATGCTTTCTCTCACTCACCAAGAGAAATCGGCAGAGGTGGTGGTACAGGTCTACTTTTATCACGGAGATGGTGTTTCACACCTCTACCTTTGTCTCATTTAACCATGTCTTCTTTTGAATTTCATGCAGTTTCAGTTACCTCTCCAATCAACCTTTTTATCATTGTCATCTACCGCCCTCCTGGTCCTCTTGGGGATTTCCTAGAAGAGATGGACACGCTCCTCAGTAATTTCCCCTCTGACGGCACCCCTCTGACAGTTCTTGGTGACTTCAACCTCCCATCCGACAAACTTCAGTCATCTTGCCTCTTGCCTTTTCTGAATACCTTCTCCTTGACATTTAACAGCTGCCCTCCAACACACAAGGGAGGAAATGTCCTGGACCTGGTTTTCACCCGTCCTACTCCAGCTACAGACATGACTGCCACTCCACTTCCAATCTCTGATCATCACCTGGTTTCCTTTTTAATCACTCTTCCTATTCAACCTAAAAATAATTTGCATGTCTCTCTTATTCGTCCTAACCTCCACTCTATCTCTCCCTCCTCTGTAACTTCATGTACTCTTTCATCTCTTCCTGACCCCGTCTCCTTTTCCTCTCTACCCTTAGACGTTGCTACGGACTCCTTCCTCTCATCTCTTTCCTCAACCATGGACCTCCTTTGTCCCTTGACTACAAAACCCAAGAAGACTTCTTGTCCCACACCGTGGCTGTCAGAAGTTTTGCGCAGTAATCGACGAGAACTCCGATCTGCAGAGAGGAAGTGGAAAAAATCACAGCTTGATGTAGACCTCTCATCTTACCGTGCACTCCTGACCAGATTTTCTTTGGAGGTGACTTCTGCCAAAACTACCTTCTACAAGGAAAAGCTTGAGGCCTCTGCACAAGACCCCCGTAAGCTTCACAACATCTTCTCTTCTCTACTAAACCCCCCTGCTGCACCTGCTCCATCCTCCCTGACTGCTAATGACTTTGCCTCCTTCTATGATGAGAAGATTAGGAAAATCTGCCAGACCTTCACTTCCTCTCCAACAATGACTACACAACACAGCCAACAATCCACTACGTCTCTGTCAAGCTTCTCAACCCTAACAGAAGATGAGATACTGCAAGTCATCCGATCCTGCAATCCCACCACCTGTCCCCTGGATACAATCCCTTCAAATACGCTCCAGACCATCGCACAAGATCTCCTGCCCTTCATCTCCACAATCATCAATGGGTCATTAACATCTGGCTATGTACCAACTACCTTCAAGCAAGCAAGGGTCATTCCTATCTTGAAGAAACCGGCTCTGGATCCATCAGACATCAACAACTACAGACCGGTATCACTCCTTTCCTTTCTTTCTAAATCTCTGGAACGCACTGTTTTTAACCAACTGTCTGTCTATCTCTCACAGAACAACCTCCACGATCCGAACCAGTCTGGGTTCAAAACGGCACATTCCACAGAGACGGCACTATTGGCTGTTTCTGAGAAACTACATGCTGCTCGGTCAGCCAAGCTGTCATCTGTACTTATCTTTCTGGACCTTTCAGCAGCATTCGACACAGTCAACCACAATACACTTTTGTCAACCCTCAAGAGCCTTGGTATTTGCGGAACAGCATGGAAATGGTTTGCTTCCTACCTGGAAGGTCGCTCATACCAGGTAACATGGAGGGGATCCACATCTGCCCCATGCAGACTTACCACCGGTGTCCCACAAGGCTCGGTACTTGGTCCCCTCCTTTTCTCCCTCTATACCCACTCCATTGGTGAAGTCATATCCTCACATGGGTTTTCTTATCACTGCTATGCAGATGACACTCAACTCATCTTTTCTTTCCCTCCATCAGATACCACAGCTTCTGCTCGGATCTCAGCATGCTTGTCAGACATATCTTTATGGATGAGGGCTCACCAACTTAAACTCAACCCCAGCAAAACAGAACTGCTAGTCATCCCAGGTGATTCATCTCCAGGTCAAGATCTACAAATAACACTTCATGACTCTCTGCTCTCCCCTTCAGCCACTGCTCGTAACCTTGGGGTAACTATGGACAATGAACTGTCTTTTTTCCCACATGTCGCTAATGTTGCTCGTTCTTGTCGATTTCTTCTCTATAACATCCGAAGGATTCGACCATTTCTGTCCATACAGGCTGCCCAGGTGCTTGTTCAGTCTCTTGTCATTTCAAGACTGGACTACTGCAACTCTCTGCTGGCAGGTCTTCCCCTGAACGCTATTCGTCCACTGCAAATGATCCAAAATGCAGCTGCACGACTTGTGTTCAATCAGCCCAAGTTCTCCCACACCACCCCACTGCTGCGCTCCCTTCACTGGCTTCCAGTAGCTGCACGTATCAGATTCAAAACACTGATGCTTGCCTACAAGGCCAAAAATGGACCAGCACCATCTTACCTCAGTGACCTCATCACATCTCGCACTGCACCACGCTGTCTGAGATCCTCCAGCATTGCTCGACTGGTACCACCTTCTCTCAGATTGAGAGGTAAGTACAATTCAAGGCTCTTCTCTGTTCTGGCACCGAGGTGGTGGAATGAACTTCCCCTAGATGTCCGTACAGCAGAGTCCCTGATTATCTTTAAGCGACGACTGAAGACCTACCTCTTCCTGAAATACTTAAATTAGCACTTTCCACGTTTGTAGAATTCGAGTTATATTTATATTGAGTTTGTATTCTTTCGTACCAGTGTAAGATTTATTCACTACTAGAGATTTAAAGCACTTTTGTACGTCGCTCTGGATAAGGGCGTCTGCTAAATGCCGCAAATGTAAATGTAAATGTAATAGACAAATTATAAACTATATTATATAAATGTTTTAAGGTTTTAGCATGCCTATATGGAGTTTGGCCTCATCATTTAGGATGTAAGTGCAAACACTTACAGCGATTGGATTGAAGAAAACTAGAACATCTCTACCGTATATGTGTGTAAGGCATGGAAGACGTCTTTTCCTGTTATAACAACTAAAAACTGTTTCTTCATCAGCTTTACTTTCACCTTGATGAAAGTAATAAAAAAAAAAGTCACTAACTTAAGCCACACTTTTTTTTTTTTTTTTTTACATATGCTAAAGATAACAGGAAGACGAACCGCTTGAGTTTTGACACATTAACAAGTTCACAGAAAAGCAGAATGTGAGAAAATCTACAAAAAATTCCAACATGAGCTGCATTTACACTTCAGTGTCCGTGATCCACCTCCATGTATCACACTGATTCCTATTTTAACAAATAGAGATGAAAAACAATGAATTTTTCTTATATTTACGAAAATATTTATATTAAAGTATTCAAGCTTCTAACTTTCTGCCTTTTTCTGTTATGTTTTAAACAGATCTACTGTGAAACATAATCCAGGTAGTAACAGATGTACATATTCAAATGAGTGAAGCTGTGGTTCTTTACATGTTTCTAATTATAAATCATTTCTCAGCCACAACAGAGTCTGTAGCGTCTAGCAGTGATATACCCACAGTAGTGCAAACACGCCTTTTTCTTTATCAACAATTCTGACTGTGGTGATGTTCTGTGCAGATTTGTACATTTCTAAACACATTTTATTCAAAGATTAATGAAAGATTATTATATGTATTATTATATTAATGTTAATTAAAGATTAACATTTAAAGTGTTTTATTTTTATATTGCTTTTAACAATGGACATTGTCCTAAAAACAACCTTACAGAGACTGAGGTTATTAATGTAAATGTTAAAATGATTACTTGAGTAACTCGGTCACATAAATCCATTTAGCTACACACCTAGCACTGTGTTTCCCAAGGACCATTATTACTGACACACCATCTGCTATACTCTGGAGCACACTGGGCAGGTAATCACAGAAGATGCTGCAGAACAGGGAGAAAACAGTAAGGGGAAGATTCTGGACAAAGTGGGTGGGTGGTGGGTGTTTGGGGTTGGGGTTGGGTTGGGTTTGGGGCAACAGACACCACACCGCTACTGCATGCTTTCAGCTCTCGCACAAATACGTGACAATCTGCTTAGCATGCTAACCAAACACTACAATTACAGACGGTAATTACTCATTTCTCATGTCAGAGACATATATATATATACAATTTTTTAAAAATATATTTTATTTTATTTTTAAATGTGCACCAGAAAAGTACAAGTAACAAACATCCAACACAAGTGTCATGAAGTGAATGAAAGTTTTAGCACATGCTAATGTAATTAACACTGTGACTGATCCCTGGTGTGTTTATGTTTCATAAATTCAGAGCAGTTTTGCATTGCAGAACATTTGAAGTATGTGATCTTGGTGGCACTGAGAATTTAAGAAGCCGACACATTAAAATTTTAAAAACAACATGAAAACATAAAAAATTTAAAACAACAACATGATAATGTGTGATATTCCTGTATATTGTATCTGATAGAGCACAGTATTCCTATCTATCAAGTACATAATTTACTTTCTCTGTCAGTGGTGATTCTCTGTCGTTCCTTTTCTAAACCATGTGTTAATGTTGAATGAAGTTAAATAAATATTCTTTTGAGTTGTTAACTATAATAAAACTTGTGTTAGGTTTGTGTTGGTATATATACCAAATGTATATATATGTGAGAAAACAGATGTAAAACAACTATTTTGTGACAATAAGTACAGTTAAGAAACTGTTATAAAACTGTTATAAACATAAAATACTCATCATACATAATATGATGTTCATGTTGGGCCCAAACACAGCAAGTGGTGCAGACAAGAACAGGGCACATTGCCCTCTAGTGGTAATAGAGAATATTGTCCAAGTTGAATAGGACATTATTTATTATATTTTTAGATTAGTATGTACAGGTAGACCCTAAATTACGGCGTAGATAGAGACAAAAAAAAAAAGTCGTAAGTCAATCAGGTCGTAAGTCGAGAAGAGTGACAACTCTATGATGCGTTCCGACACTGTAAACACATTTTTATTAACACTGTAAACACATTTCACTAACTGATATCACGCAGTAGTTTTAGACCATATAGTGTGGGTTGCAGGAAGAGGAACTGCTTGAGCTTCTACCAACACAGTAACAAGTTCACAGAGAAGCAGGACGCAAAAGAACTTCTACAATTTTTTTCAACATCAGAACAATTCTAACATGAGCTGCTTTATCATTTTTATTCTGCGTTCCGACACTGTAAACACATTTTCATTAACTGATATCACGCAGTAGTTTTAGACCATATAGTGTGGGTTGCAGGAAGAGGAACTGCTTGAGCTTCTACCAACACAGTAACAAGTTCACAGAGAAGCAGGACGCAAAAGAACTTCTACAATTTTTTTCAACATCAGAACAATTCTAACATGAGCTGCTTTATCATTTTTATTCTGATCGTCTCAAGTAAGTACATTTATCATGCACTCTTCTATCCTATTGTAGATTTATATACAGAATAAACTACTGATATATCAAACGGATGAAGTTCTGAAGTAATGTATCATGGATCAGTAATATCTTATATTATTAAATATGTAATTGTCACTGAGTAATACTAGTGTTTTTCTGTTCTGATCGCAGATGTTGTCATTTCTTAGTCAGCATACAGAAAGTTAAGTCTCCAAACTGGAGCATCTGTTACCATCCCATGTCCTTATGATAGGAAATATTTACAACATGAGAAATACTGGTGCTAGCATGCTGTTTCAGCATACACTTCCTGCAAAATTCAGGCGTATGCCAACGATACACAGGGGAAAGTGACAGTAACTGATAATCCATCTGAGAGTCTCTTTACTGTGACTGAAAAATCTCCAGACAGGAAACACTGGAGGCTACTGGTGTGCTGTAGAGATAGAAGGACCTGCACATGATGTTACAGAATACCTTTATATCACAGTAAAAGCAGGTATTAAGTTACAATTTGCAAATAATTAGTAAATTAAGCAGTGTTGTATGTTGATAAATATTAATAATACATAACTGACTATATATTTGTGTTCAGATCCTGATCTGTCTGTGAGGGAGAGCAGTGTGAGTGGTGATGAAGGAGGCAGCGTCACAGTTCAGTGTCTCTACAGCGCTGCGTATCAGAAAACACAGAAGTGGTGCAGATATAAACTAATTTCCTGTCCATCCTCGTCACTCCCAACGAAAACCTCAACATCTTCAGCTCTGCTACCTCCAGCTCCACCTCCTTGTTTTGTAGACAAAGATGAGATAAATGGATGATCAGTGCAGCAATCAGGTGCACTTTTACAGAACTGTTAAAACGTAAAGCACCCTGAATATGATTGTTTTTTTGTAAGAGTAAGTGATAACAGAAAACAACGGAGCAAAATAGAGATATGAGCGATGGTGCCCTCTGGTGGTTAATGTCGAGAATTGTCGATGTTGAATGGATAATTATTAACTGAATATTTTACTCGAGATTAGTGTGTGATTTATCAGGTGTAACAAAATTGCATGATGTTCTCACAGAGATCTGCTGCTATAATAAAGAAAAGGAAAACCCACTAGTATTACAGACTGGCATTTAAGTTTTATAAAAACACACCACATTACAACAAGTAAAGGCAGTAAAATTTAAGGTGTAAATTACACATGAAGTCACTTTCACATCTTGCGATTACTAAACATTGTTATTGTCATGGTATTTTTTATTCAGATATTTGATCAATTTACTTTCTGTCACTAAATTACTGTATACTGTGGTATAAAAACATTATAAGGTTGGCAGGAAGACAAAACTTCAACTTCAGCAGACACAATAAAAACTTCACAGAGAAGCAACAAGTTTCACCAAGTCAAATTTATAACCTTTTATAAATTTATAAATTAAATTTTAGACCTATATCACATCACAAACATACAAATACAGTGTTAGCAACTGGCATTTACCAAGACCTAAAATAAAATATCGCTAAACTTGAACTAAATTAAAATCAATTTTACATCTGTGGTACAATCCAACAGAGATTTGTGCTAAAAGAGAAAGCTGATTGGCTGCTACATGTTGGTCTCATTTGTAGTTGCAATGTAGATGGAATTATATTTGAGCAAAAAACAGAAAAAAACTAATACACCTTGGAAACAATAACAAAAAAAAAACCATTCTAAAGTGCTGCAGGAGCCTTTCAATGAGTATTAGATGTATAATTACATTGACTTTGGAAAATTTAGACCTTTTTTAAAATAATTTAAATCCTAGAACAGCGAATTTAAGATTTTTTTTAAAACCTTGCAGAAACCCTGCCTATTAAGAGCTGCTCCTTTTTCTTATTTTACATTTCAAGACCCTTCTAAGTCAGTATTTAGAGATTTATGTCTTAAAACTGGATCATCTGTCACCATCCCATCATTATTGTAGGAAATATATGTAACTTAAGTAATATTGGTCTACTTACTGCTGCTAAAGTGCTGATTCAGCATTCAGTTTTCAGAGAGAACCAAATAAATGTTAGGGTTCCCTCTGGTGGCGAAGATATAATAGTAGTCAAGTCAAGTCAAGTTTATTTCTATAGCGATTTTCACAACAGACATTGTCTCAAAGCAGCTTTACAGAAATCAACAGTTAAGGTAAACGATGTGTATTTATCCCTGATGAGCAGCCGTGGCGACGGAAAAACTCCCTTAGATGTTATAAGAAAGAAACCTTAAGAGGAACCAGACTCAAAAGGGGAACCTCATCCTCATTTGGGTGACATCAAGAGTTTGATCATAAATCTTTCAACAATACAGAACACTGGACAGTGAGAACTAACATGAGTACTGGAGTATAAGAATATAAGTAAATGTTCTTTCTACAATCTTTGGTATAAAAGTAGGAGCTACTGAGCTCAACATTTGTAATCATCAAAGATCCAGCATCAGCTTCTCCATGCCAGAGCCTTTAAACACTGCAGGAGGTCCAATGTCAAAACTCCACACATGTAGTGGGATCAAATTGGCACTGGTACATCTCTAGATGGTTCAGGAAGTTTGCGAAGTAGTAGTAGTAATCATGATTATAAAATTATTTATTACTAATATTATTATTATTATTATTACTATTATTATTGTTGTTATTATTATTATTATTAATATTACTACTAAATGGTTATATGCGATATATTAGGATGAAATATAAGATCTGGCAACAATTTACTAAGCTTTATATATTTTTTTCCTGTTCATAAAAAAACAAATATAAATCATTAGAAAAATATGACCAGTATTCTGAAAGTATTTCTAATGCATAAAATGCACATCTAAATAAGTAAAAACAGTCCTTCATTTATGTCTAAAAGACTGAAAAGATACAGACATATTTCGGTGTTTAGAGTTTAAGTGTTTTTTAACAGAGCGTTTCACCAAGCTGGACTTCACACAGCAACATGTGGTGTTTTTTCTATATACAGATCTCATACACAGATTTGATATAAGGTCAGACAAGTTATTTATAAAAAAGAAAAAAGTTAAAATGGCAGTTAACAGAATGTATTTATTGCCCTGACAGTGTGGTGAAAATATTTAAAGTGAAAGGAATTAAAAACTAGTAAAATTTCTACTGTATATACGATTAGTCTGCATTGCAAGACACTGAATGACGTTTGCTAAACAACTTGTTTCTTTATCTTTTACACTTTTCTTATGTGAAAAAAAAAAAAAAAAAAAAAACAGTCACTAACTTAAGACACACTGTGGTTTTAGACCATATAGTGTTGTTGCAGGAAGAGGAACTGCTTGAGTTTCTACAGACGCAGTAACAAGTTCACAGAGAAGCAGGACGCAAGAAAACCTCTGAATTCTTTTCGACATCAGAACAATTCTAACATGAACTGCTTTATCATTTTTATTCTGATCATCTCAAGTAAGTACATTTCTCATGCACTCTTCTATCCTATTTTACATTTCTATACAGAATAAACCATGTTTACATCAAAACCCTAAAGTATTGAAATAATGCATCATGGATTAGTAATATCTTGTATTATTAAATAGTTTATTGTCAATGAGTAATAGAAGTGTTTTTCTGTTCTGATTGCAGATGTTGTCATTTCTCAGTCAGCAGACAGAAAGTTAAGTCTTAAAACTGGAGCATCTGTTACCATCCCATGTCCTTATGATAGGAAATATTTACATCATAAGAAATACTGGTGCTATGATGCTGCTGCATCATACCATTACTGCACAATTCAGGCGTATGCCAACGAGACACAGGGGAAAGTGACAATAACTGATAATCCATCTGAGAGCCTCTTTACTGTGACTATGAAAGATCTCCAGACAGGAAACACTGGATCATACTGGTGTGCTGTAGAGATAGAGGGAATATTCTGGCCAGATGTTACAGAACAACTTTCTATCACAGTGAAAGCAGGTATTAAGTTTCAATCTACAAATAATTAGTGAATTTAATTGTGTTTTTATGTTGATAAATATTAATAATACATAACTGACTATATATTTGTGTTCAGATCCTGATCTGTCTGTGAGGAAGAGCAGAGTGAGTGGTGATGAAGGAGGCAGCGTCACAGTTCAGTGTCTCTACAGCGCTGCGTATCAGAAAACACAGAAGAAGTGGTGCAGATTCAGAGACAGACGCTGCAACTCAGTGACAAGGACTGACACATCCCATAATTCAGCAGTGAACACCAGTGATGATGGGAAAAGTTCATTCAGTGTGCAGATGAGTGGACTGAAGAAGAGTGATGGTGGCTGGTACTGGTGCAGTGCAGGAGATCTGGAGGTTCCTGTTCACATCAGTGTCCTTGATCCACCTCCAGGTATCATCACAATCACTGATCCCTACTTTAACTAATGATAGATAGATAGATAGATAGATAGATAGATAGATAGATAGATAGATAGATAGATAGATAGATAGATAGATGAGCTCTTTAGTCTTCATGGCATTGAGGGTGAGGTTGTTGATGAAACACCACCTCACTGTAGACCGATTAATCCGATAAAAATCACACAAATTATTTTTCTATCTCTTAGTTGTGACTACAGTAGTGTCTACAACCACTCACCATGTCACTACACACATGTAAGTAGAAAAAAAATCCATTTTATTTATACATTCTGTTTTCATCTGCATATTTACAGATTTTCTTTGTTACTGTTACTGTTACTGAATCTGTGAATAAGTACACAAGAAATTTTCTTATAGTATTTATTTTTCTTGGAAAAAAGATCTTACTGACTCATTTATTCCTCCTACACCTCCTCAAGATCACCTGCTTCTTAATGAAATCAGGTCACAGACTAGGAAGATTGTAATAAATTACACAGATAAATAAAGGGATTGTATTCACCAAAATCGTATAAATACGTAAGTAATGTAAGAAAACACTAAGTAATGAGGCTTTACTTTCTTTTATGTTTTGAACAGATCTGTCTCGAGCACAATTCAGGTAGCATCAGATGTTCATACTTAGGAAACTTAGCACAAACTGTTGTTATTATTTTGTTCATTTTTTAAAATGTTCTCACATCTAGCAGCATCTGACACTGCGGTGTTTAGCAGTGATGAAACCATGTGAGTGTAAACACACTTAATCTTTTGCAGAAAATCAACATTTACATTTACATTTGCGGCGTTTAGCAGACGCCCTTATCCAGAGCGACTTACAGCTCTGCTGTACGGACATCTAGGAAAAGTTCATTCCACCACCTTGGTGCCACAACAGAAAAGAGCCTTGAAGTGTACTTACCTCTTATTCTGAGAGAAGGTGGTACCAGTTGAGCAGTGCTTGAAGATCTCAGACAGCGTGGTGCAGTGCGAGATGTGATGAGGTACTGGAAGCCAGTGAAGGGAGCACAGCACTGGGGTGGTGTGGGAGAACTTGGGCTGATTGAACACAAGCGGTGAAGCTGTGTTTTGGATAATTTGCAGTGGACAGATAGCATTCAGGGGAAGACCTGCCAGCAAAGAGTTGCAGTAGTCGAGTCTTGAAATCACAAGAGACTGAAAAGCACCTGGGCAGCCTGTATCAACAGAAATGGTCGAATCCTTCGGATGTTGTAGAGAAGAAATCTACTAAAACGAGACACATTAGCAACATGTGGAAAGACTGTTCATTGTCCATAGTTACCCCAAGGTTATGAGCAGTGGCTGAAGGGGAGAGCAGAGAGTCATGAAGTGTTGTTTGGAGATCTTGACCTGGAGCTGAATCGACCAGAGGGAAAAAAAAGATTAGTTGAGTGTCATCTGCATAGCAGTGATAAGAAAACCCATGTGAGGATATGAGGGAGAAAAGGAGGGACCCAAGTACCGAGCCTTGTGGGACACCAGTGGTGAGTCTGCACGGGGCAGATGTGGATCCCCTTTATGTTACCTGGCATGAACGACCTTCCAGGTAGGAAGCAAACCATTCCCATGCTGTTACTCAGATACCGAGGATCTTGAGGGTTGACACAAGTGTCTTGTGGTTGACTGTGTCAAATGCTGCTGAAAGGTCCAGGAAGATAAGTACAGATGACAGCTTGGCTGACCGAGCGGCATGCAGTTTCTCAGAAACAGCCAAAAGGGCCGTCTCTGTGGAATGTGCCGCTTTGAACCCAGACTTTTTCAGATCATTTGGATAAAAACAGTGCGCTTCAGAGATTTAGAAAGAAAGGAAAGAAGTGATACCGGTCTGTAGTTGTTGATGTCTGATGGATCCAGAGCAGGTTTCTTCAAGATGGGGATGACCCTTGCTTGCTTGAAGGTAGTTGGTACATAGCCATGACCCGTTGATGATTGTGTAGATGAAGGGCAGGAGATCTTGTGTGATGGTCTGAAGCATAGTTGAAGGCATTGGATCCAGTGGACAGGTGGTGGGATTGACTGGATGACTTGTATCTCATCTTCTGTTAAGGTTGTGACGCTTGAGATAGACGTAGTGGATACATTCTGTAGGTCTATAAATTTATTACAATATTCACTCAGAAATGTATCCATACTTTACACATGCACACATACACATGTGCTGGATGATGGCATTATTCTCCATTATTATTAGGGGTCCAAGGGAGACCGCTAACAAAGGAAGAACACTGAGGCCTAGAGACAAATGTTGTGACAGATGTTGTGTCTCAGTTATTTCCCCATTTCACCAAACAGGGAACTGATAAGAATGTTCATGTACATGTGATAACATCTTGCTAGTTCTTTTGTTTGCTTTGATAAGAGTGAACACTTACTGGGAATCAGCAAATGAAAAAGAGATCGGAATCAGCAGGATCTTAAATATATGTATAAAGTCAAATATTTCAAGTAGTCAAGCTCTGACTTTCTGACTTTATCTTTTATGTTTTAAACAGTTCTGTCTCAAAGCCAAATGCAGGTAATATAAATTGTACATTTCTGAGAAAATGCAGTGCAACTCTTCCTCTAAACACGTTTCTAATTTAAATTATTTCTCACCAACAGCAGCAACTGAAAATACAGATTCTAGCAGCCAAAAACACACGTGAGTGTCTAAAAATATTCAGAAAAAATTTAGACTAGTGTTGCCAATGCTTTGGAGCCTTTATTTAGTCAAAGTTAAATCAAATTTATAGTTCATTTATAGTTATAACTTTGGGAAAATGTGCTTAAATTTTAAGTGCCAGGTTTACCTGTATTTCCCAAGTCACTGACACGTTAATTTTATATATATACAGTGAGGAAAATAAGTATTTGAACACCCTGCTATTTTGCAAGATCTCCCACTTAGAAA
>MU551601.1:987092-1076759 GCA_024362625.1 Silurus asotus | reverse complement strand
GTGTCATTGTTCCAGGACCTGCAGTGAGATTGAGCAGGGAAACAAAGTTTGATTGCAAACTTCAATGTATTGAAATAAAAATGAAGCACTGAGATTATAAAGCTGAATGTTTGGCTTTAAATGTAAATAAAAGTTTATTAGGTGAAGATTGATGGAACAAAATCTTTATTTTTGGTTTAAATAAAAAAAAAATGCTGTGTCATTGCCTCATTAGTTAATGTATAAGAGGTGTGTGTTATTGGTGTGACTGTGTGAAGTGAGTTACTGTTGTTTTTTACCTGGGCGATTTCTCTTGCAGTAGATTGTTATCATCACACCAACAGTGAACACCACTGCCCCTGTGCTGAGCAGGAGGTAGGTAGTTAAACCTGGAACATCTGGAGAGGATTATAAATGTCAACAAAGAAACAAAATGTTTAAACGAAATAAAAAAATGGTCATGTAGCAGGACAGACATTTAAATGCTGTTATACTGTTTTCAGTAGAACCTATTTTCAGTAGAAGCTATTAATGATGTGTGAAAGCAGCCTGCATGTCAGAACTGAGTAGGTTAAAAACACCAAGAACACAAACTTTTTATATTTCTTTTTTGATAGCCAAGGAGGTGTGTTTTATTATAAACAGAAGGTGAGTGCCAATGTGTTATCTGGCTTTTATCTTAGATTTAAATTTTTTTTTTGTCACATACACATTCATACAGAGTTCAATATCTTTGGTTGACGCAGACTGGGACATGTTCAGGCGCAGCTCTGATGACGTCAACATGTTTACGGAAGCGGTTGTGGGATTAATCGGGAAACTAGCAGATAATACGGTGCAAAAAAACACTATCAGAAAGTTTCCCAACCAGATGCCGTGGGTGGATAAAACCATCTGCGACGCTCTGAGATCCCGCTACGCTGCCTATAACACGGGGCTCGCCACGGAGGACATGAACGAGTACAAGGCTGCGTCTTACAGTGTTTGCAGAGCAGTGAAGGATGCAAAGCGGAGCTATGGGAGGAAACTAGAGTCACAGTTTCAACATAGTGGTTCTAGGAGCCTGTGGCAGGGACTAAGAACAATAGCGCACTACAAAACATCATGTTCTAAAATGGTGAATGTTGACGCTTCTCTGGCAGACGAGCTAAACACCTTTTACGCTTGTTTCAAGGCTGCAGCTAACCACGCTAGCGGTGCTAGCGGCACAACAAGCATGCATGCTGAGAGAGCCGGAGAGATAAACACGTTTATCATCTCAGAGCATGACGTGAGGAGGGCATTCAAGAGAGTAAATACCAGAAAGGCAGCAGGACCAGACGGCATCACAGGTCGGGTTGTGAAAGCCTGCGCTGACCAGCTAGCTCCGGCGTTCACTGAGATATTCACCCTCTCACTGGAACAGTCTGTTGTCCCCTCATGTTTTAAACAGTACACTATTGTTCCTGTCCCGAAGAAACCCCAGCCCGCCTTAACGACTATCGCCCTGTAGCCTTGACCTCAGTAGTGATGAAGTTCTTCGAGAGACTGGTCAGAGACATCATCACTGCATCACTTCCAGACACACTGGACCCATTACAGTTTGTGTACCGTCAGAACCGCTCTACTGAGGATGCCATTTTACATCTCCTCCACACCACGATGAGCCACCTGGACCAAAGAAACGGGAATTATGCAAAGATGTTGTTCATGGACTACAGTTCAGCGTTTACCACCATAATTCCCTCCACACTCACCTCTAAGTTGGAGGTCCTGGGACTCAGCCAGCCACTGTGTCAATGGATCTCTAACTTCCTGACAGACAGACCACAAGCCGTACGGGTGGGAAAACACACCTCATCCACCCTCATCCCCTGCTGTACTCACTATACACATATGACTGTGTGGCCACTTCCAACTCCACCACCATCAAGTTTGCTGATAACACTGTTGTTGTGGGTCTGATTTCCAACAACGATGAGACGGCCTACCTACAGGAGGTTAAAAACATGGAGAGATGGTGCCAGGAGAACAACCTTCTCCTGAATGTCAGCAAGACTAAGGAGTTGATCATGGACTTCAGCACAAAGCGGTAAATATCAGCAGGAGCCCAGTTGAGAAAGTGGACAGTTTCCGGTACCTGGGTGTTCACATCACACAGGACCTGTCTTGGTCCTGTCACACCAATACCCTGGTGAAGAAGCCCGGCAGCGTCTACACCATCTGAGAAGCTTAAGGGACTGTAAACTACCCTCATAGGTGCTTAAGACTTAAGAGTGTTTTGACGGGTAGCATCACTTCCTGGTTCAGGAACAGCACCATGCAGGACAGACAAGCCCTTCAGAGGGTGGTGCGTTCAGCTGAATGTACCATCCACACCGAGCTCCCTGACCTGCAGGACATCTACAGCATGCGGTGCAGGACCAGAGCCAGGAAGATTATGAAGGACCTTAGTCACCCCAACAATGGACTTTTTTCTCTGTTGCGTTCGGGGAAACGCTTCTGCTCCCTGAAAGCAAACACAGAGAGAATGAGGAGGAGCTTCTTCTTAAACCAGAAAACACCCAGGATCTAAAAACTGGCCCACTCTCTCCATTATCACAATTCCCCTCTATACATATCTCACCTTTCGCACCATGACACTTTAAACTCTGGACCGCACAGTGCACTTTATATTTTATTTTATACCACACTATTCAGCAAACGGACACTTTTTGGACACTTTATGGCACACGGACACTTACGGACCTTTTTTTTCACCACACCATACCACACATGGACACTTACAGACATTTTACACCACACCATAAAGCACACGGACACTCTATAGACAATCTTAACCATCTAAACCATTGTTTACTGTTCCACTGTATGCCATAAGTATTTTATTTGTATATACATCTTTTTCTATTTGTCTCACATACATATATCTTTATACATCTTTTATATCTTTATATTCTTATATTTTATTTTATATAGTTTTTTATACTTTATTTATCTGCCTTCTTTTTCTTTTTCCCATCCTAATCCCTCATGCCGGACCGTCGTTAAAAAGCATTTCACTGCATGTCGTACCATGTATGTGTCAGGGATCCACCTGCCACGCCCTCTTTGGTGCCTCTCTATGCCTCCGCTCTCCCTGGAGCTCCAGGTTTAATCACGCACACCTGGAGCTCATCATCACTCATGCCTCCACTCTCTCTGGAGCTCCAAGCATGATCACGCTCACCTGGGGATCATCATCAAATTACCCTGCTTCTATATAAGCTCCTCATTTACTCCCAACCCCCGTTCGTTATTGTATGTGTTTGGTCGTTGCTTGTTGTTCGGTTTTGTTCCATGTTCTATGTCTTCCATTCCATTTGGACTTCACCATCCTGTACCGGCCGCGCTTCGCCTCCCCGTGTATCACGGGTCAGCTAGCGCACCTCGGAATCTCTCAAACGTAGGACTGCCGTGTGCTGATGCTTGTGTGTGTGCGCATGTGTGCGCATCTGTGTGTTTGTGCTCGCGTGTCTCTCTCTCCCTCACGCTTATTTTAAAACCCGAGCGAGCTGTACTGCGGCTTCCACCTTCTGTTTTTGCTCGCACCCTGACAGTATGTATGTGTATGTGATGAATAAAACTTGATTTGATTTGATCTAGTGGAATGCTTTTTGCGCGACTGTTCAACCTGTAAAAATGAAAAAAAAAAATATATATATATATATATATACCTGACTCATTTACAGTATGGATGCAGGTCTACATACCATTGGATGAGTCAGCAGTGGATTTGTGTTGAACCTTCTCTAATGCAGTAACTGTAAAAAAGTGATATATATGATGAATGACATGACAGAAATGTAGTGAAGAAGAGCTCAGGGGAAGAGTTGTTACCTGTAGCTGGAGGTGTCTCAGTATGCACTGATGGACTTGTGATATGTGGTGAAGCTGAGTATGTGGTGTGTGTAGATGGTTTATAGTTATTAGATCAATGCTGGGTGGAATTAAAAAAGCATCATGGATACAAGGCTTTTATGGAAGGGAGGAATAAAAAACTGTATCTTATATAGGCCATAAATGTTCATGTAAAGTCAATGCTTATAAATAAAATGCAATGATTATTTTTTAAAGCTGAATATTTGATTGTAATAAAAGTTGAATAAAAGGTGTGTTAGCGCTGCTCAGTATTATCTTAAACTCGTTTACAATGTGAATGCAGGATGAACATACCATAGAATGAGGTTGAGGTGGTTTGGTGATGAATCTTGTTTAATGGATTAACTGAAATTTGTAAGATATGATGAATGTCATGACAGAAATATAATAAAGAAAAGCTCAGGGAAAAATTCTTTACCTGTAGGTGATGGTGTCTCCACATGCACTGTTGGATTTACAGTGTGTGTTAAAGCACAATGTGTGGTGTGTGTGATCTGTAAGACATCACTGCTGCCAGAATCATCTGAAAGAATAGAAACAGGATCATGGATTTTGTGAAGAAATGTACAGAAAATCAGGAGTAAACGGAAAATAGACGTTTTCCTATTTCAATTAATTTTCGATTTTCATTTATTTATTGCTCATTTTATTCTAATGGAAACGATTCAAAAAAAGAATGTTTAAAAAAAGAAAAAAAGGCGTGTTGTATTTGTTGTGTTTTTATTATATTGTTTAAATAGCATTCATTGTTTTTTGTATTTATATTCTGTACTGTATCTTATCTTATCTCATCTTGTCTTGTCTTTTGTGAATGGAATGGGTTGATTTGAATGAAACTAGTTTTATTGACCCCTGTAGAGCGAAGTAAATAAGGTGTTGCTAAGTTCTGGTCAGAATCAATTAAACTCAATTAAAACTTAAACTTGCACACATTCAAATCTCATGGTCCTTTATTCCACTTTCTACAGATGATTTAAATTCTAGTCCTCTGTTAGTAACAGTGGTTCATTAATTTGTTAATTATAATGTGCATTCAATACATTATTGTGTGAGATTATTTTAGTCTCTTCTGTGTAACACTCACCCATTTTAACCAGCAGTTGAAGCTCTGTGAAAATATTAGGCCCTGTCTGCTGTACCACACACCAGTAAGTGTTTGCATCCTCTGCTCTCAGATCAGTGATGGTGACGGTGAAGATTTTGGCTGTTGTGTCGTCATACAGAGAGAATCTGGTGTCTTTAGCAGGAGATCCAGACTGAACAGGAATGTCTCTGATTGCAGGCCAATGGGGACATTCACCTCTGCAGAGATACTTGTTGTTCTTTTCATATCCAGATTCATAGTGACATTTAATCTGAACTGATCTTCCTCTGTATCCAGTTACTGTAGTTACAGCATCAGATCCAGCTGGAGAATGAAATACAGTGGAATGAAATGTGATCCAGGATGATTGGGCAATAAATAAGACCAAAATGAACATCAGTATACTGGAATATATAAGTACAAACATTGTGACAAGAGCACATCACACAATAAATTGATTTCAATTTATTCTTTGCCTATTTTCTTACGATTCCTAACAAATCACTGAGTAAACTTGGCATGTAGGAACACACAGAATCCACTATTCAAAGCTTTATTTGTAGACTATTGGGAAATAAGACAGCCCAAACAAGATCCCTAGACCGGTATCAGAACTTGCTCATAGCTGATTTCTTTGCAGATGTATAAAATGTGAGGGTTTTGTGCAACCCTCAGTTCCCCCCTGCTTGATAAAGGATTACCATGATAGCATTTGGTAAAAAATAAAAATGGTAGTCCTGCTGGTTTGGTTGTTTGCTGTTTGCTCTCTTAAAAAAAGACAATTGAAAGGGAGTTAACGGAGAAAATGTGTGTATGTGTTTGTTCAAATCACTTAAGGACTTGACAAAAATTCAGTATTCCTGGGAGTTTCTTTAACAATTGTTTCCTCAGCTGTTTGTCACAGTAGTTTATATTTATCCCCAAGCAAATGAGGACAATGTGGCAAGAAAATACTGAACATGTGGTTCACGAATTTCAGTCCAATCTTCTGATGCACCCAGTTTTATTCCTGGCAATTTTATTAATTGCACATTGAAAAAAATCATTAGGGTCACTTCAACCAGTATGTACAGTGCCAAAAAGATAAGGATACAATTTTGGATCTGTGTTTTGGATCAAATGATTAAAGGAGCTTACAAGTCACTTGGTAAACTACAGTTGAAATAATAATATAGTGTGACTTGTTCCAACATATAAAACTGTCCTGAAACATAAAAAGTTGGTTTAATTAAAAGGAAAGATTGGTCTGAAGATGCTATGCTACGTTTCCATAGTGTATAAAAAGTAGAGATTACACTGTTTTTATGAACTCTAGCTTGGAAATTAATAAAGTAACAGATGTAATTTGTAGCTGCACTTTGGGAACGGCTCGCATTGTTCACGCTCTGAATCATGTGTAAAATCCGGCTAATAGGCAAGTCGTGACGTCAACGGCGGGCCAGTTTTACTACAGGGGGAGACACACATGAGCTATGCATTGTTTGCTTGAGAGTGGAGCATGCTCAGTCGGCTCTCAAGGGAGACGATTGTTCACGTTTTAGCCGCATGGCAGTGTGCCTGCTCCGCTTATGGAGAGCGCTCAAAGGAGAATTTTTGGATGTTAGCAAGCCCACAAACTCCTCAAAGCCTGCGCTGTTTGAGGAGCTCCTGAAAGTAGTGACGTAGGCAGTGTCCAAGCTATAGTTCGCTTGGCTGGATGAGAAGAGTAAGTGGAGGCAAGTTTTCCCCCGCTAACCTCGCTATACGTGAACGTAGCAGAGTTCAAGTAGTGTGGCTATGGGAGGATACAGAGGGTTGAAGAGATGCCAGCCGGCTATCTCTCCCCAGGTGTTGCTTCGATGAATTGTATTGCTTGGTGGTTGAAAGCTACTTCGGCCCTAGTAGGCAGGGATTACATGGCGGTAGGTCAGGCAGCCCACACGATGGGTGTGTTGCAGGCATACCAGGCTGATCTACTGCAAGAGTTAAAAGAGGGTCTGCCGATATTAAGGAGTTACGTCACGCTGCTGACTTAACCCTTATGGCCACCAAGGAAACGGCACAGGCCGTGGGTCGCTTTATGTCAGCCACAGAAAGGCATCTGTAGCTCACCCTGTCGAAAATTCCTGACAAGGACAAGGTTTTTCTGCTAAATACCACGATAGCTACTTCGGGCCTGTTCGGTGACGTGGTAGGGGCTGAACTTTCAGCACATCCTTCCCAGCTCAGTCCCTTTCTTAGAGTCCAACTTCTCATACAGCTCCTCATATGCTTTTTCCTTGGCTTTTACCACCCACATCCCTCTTTACCTGCTGCTACATCACCTTGTTCTCCTGCCTACTTTTCACATCTCTTTCGATCCAAATTCTGTTTTGACAACCTCTTTCTCCTAATGTCTCCCTGCACATCCTTATTCCACCATGTCTCTTTGTCTTCCTTTCTATTTCCAATGTTACACCAAGTACCTTTCTAGCTGTTACCCTTATCACTTCTGCAGTAGTTGCCCAATCATCCAGCACCTCTTCACCACCACCGAGCTCCTGTCTGACCTCTTCCCTGAACCTCACACTGCAGTCTTCCTTCTTCAGTTTTCACTGTCATATTTTTCTTTTAGTCCTTACTCTCCTCCTCTTCTTCTTCACCTCCATAAACATTCTGCAGACCATAGCTAAACCACCATCCGATGCTGTTTAGCTACACTGTCCCCCGCCAACACCTTACAGTCTCCAATCTCCTTTAGGTTGCATTTCCTACATAGACTCCTCCGTTTTCTTAAATTAAGTATTAAGTTGCCATTCCCATCCTTTTAGCAAAATCTACAACCATCTGCCCTTCCACATTCCTCTCCTTAAGACCATACCTACCATCACCTCCTCACCACCTCTGTTCCCTTCACCTACATGCCCATTAATGTCTGCCCCAATCATCAATCTTTCATTCCTAGGTACACCTTCTACCAGTTCATCTTACCCACTCCAAAATTGTTGTTTATTCTTTATCTCACAACCCACTTGTGGAGCATAAGCACTGATTACATTTATCATCACCCCTTCAACTTTCTGCTTTAGGTTCATCACCCTATCAGAAACTCTCTTCACCTCCACTACACCATTTCTCTTTCCATCCACACCATGATATACAGTTTAAATTCACCCCCAATGTTTCTGCTCCAAATCCCTTGCACTTGGTCTCCTTAACACACAACATATCTACACTTCTCTTCTCTCCATCATATTAGCTAACTCTCTCCCTTTACCAGTCATAGTGCCAACATTTAAAGTACCGACCCGAACCTCCACTCTCCTCCACATCTCCTTTCCCTGCCGTCTCTGTAGACGTTTTTCACCTCTCCTTCTCCTCATTTGGCCAACAGTGATCCAATTTTCACCTGTACCCTGTTGGCTAACGATACCTGTGGCGGTCATTTCTGATTTGTGATCTGTATATTTGATTTGGCATATGTTTTATGCTGGATGCCCTTCATAACACAACCCTCCCTATTTATCCGGGCTTGAGATGGCCACTAAGAGTGCAACCGTAATAGCTGGGTTTGATATTCTTTTATGCTGCCACCAAATTAAGTTTGGGAAACAAATGAAGATGTACTGAACTGAACTGCCATTCCAAAAATCAGTGGTCTCCCATGCATTTGGTACCTGGGCCTTCTGTAGAGACTTAATCCACCTCTTAATACCACCACTATCATGTCGGGATTATATAAACGATCAATACAATATAAAAATGCATGGCATTACAGAGAGAGAGAGGCATTTTACATATGAAGGGTGAAAACTATTTTACTAAAGCAAGCAAAAATCCTCTACACTACAACTGCAACTGTGCACCTACATTATCTGGAGCAGTTCTGAATCAATATTTGTCTAATAACATGACAAAAACTTAAAAAATATAAATTAAAATACAAATCTTTCACCACAGATCTACTCATAATTTGCCCGCTCCTCAGAGGCTGTAATCCAGTTTTACCACTCGTATTTATTGTTTTGGACATGGAGAACAAGCTCCATGTCCAAGCTGAGACACGCTAGCTACCTTCGGGATTGGCCGACCACCTCACGATGTTTAGCTTTTCTTGAAAATTTATATTTAACTATGTCTTCGAACAAATAGTTTTCTCTTCCTCTGTGGGCATAAAAAGTCTAACTCATGTATTCATGTGTGCAGAGCTACACATGTGTTTTTATAGTC
Source organism: Silurus asotus (assembly GCA_024362625.1). Taxonomy (NCBI): domain Eukaryota; kingdom Metazoa; phylum Chordata; class Actinopteri; order Siluriformes; family Siluridae; genus Silurus; species Silurus asotus. The sequence continues at coordinate 1,067,608 of MU551601.1, read as the reverse complement.
AAACTTGGCTGTAACAGTTTCCCTCTAACCAACCAATCAGAGGACAGAAAAATGCTGATGCTATTCTGGGCCAGTTAGCTGCCCTGTGAGAAGAATATGAAATCTGATTGGTTGAAAAAGCCAGCAGTGTTGACTGAAGGCTCTGGGCAGATTAGATTGACATGGCAGCACATAGAGACTAAAATCTGATTGGACAAAATCCTAACATCCACATACACGTACTGGAAGCAGTGCAGCCGAGAGAAATGCTATGAAACGAATATATTAAACTGTTAGGAATAAATTAATACAATATCATGGAACAAATATTAGAATTTATGTTGAAAATGTAGGTTAGTGTTTTTAATAGTGTTTAGGCCAGAAGAGAAGACTTTGTTGGCCCTTACCGCCCACCACTGACAAAGTCATTTTAGATTGAATAACATCTCATGTAAACACTCCACTGAACCTTTCAATCAGAATAATTTTTTTCGGAATGACAAAAAGTGCACATGTAAACATGGGGACAGACTACTTCTGCATACTTTGCACATACACATTCACCACTGTACAAATGCGATAAAACAATGGACCCAATCTACATCTGCATCAGTTAGCACATGTATGTCCACCATGATTACTATGTACACTGCAAAATCTATGCATGCACACACTTTTGTTTTTTGCATTTACACTATCGTAATTTATAATCTTGCACATGATGAAACCGCAGACTGACTGCACTGATAAACCATTAGCCCTGACCTTTAAACACATAATGTAAAGATTGGTCAGTTTTTCACCCTCTACACAGATACAAAAACCCTTCTAAGTGAATTTTATAATTAAAATAAATAGAGGTGGGTAAATGTTCTAATGCATGATCACTTGAACATGTACATTTCCTCGAGAATGCAGTATAACTTCCTCTGTGTGTTCTAAAAATAACTAAAGAAAGATTCAACAGCCCGTAGATCATTCTGAACCCTGGAACCTCACAATAAAATTCTGTCCAGCTACAAAAGTCCATCAGTGCAAAATGTTATTGTTGATGATGAATAGGTCAAATTGTTGTAACTTACCTATAATCAGGCAGAAGTTGAAAATTAGGAGAATCTTCATTCTAAGTGCTGTGTTAGTCATCTGCCACTTCCTTACTTCTCTGTCTGGGTGGCTGTGCAGTGTCTATTTGTGTAATTAAAGAGACAACAACGTTTTGTCTGCAAAGCCCCTCAGGAAGTGCCTGTGTGAAATGATTTGCACATATGCTGTGAAAAAAAATGTCAAGAAGCTTTTATATATCTGAAGCTACCATATATATCTGACGCAGTACACAGTGAAAACAGGCAACGTTCCTCCAGCCACAAGCTTTTTAACTGTCTCCATGCTGATTCATCGTTCTTGCTGATGAGACACACCAGGGTCATGTCATCGGCAATCTTGATAATGTGGTTAAAGCTGTGCATTTCTACATAGTTGTGAGTCAGCAGAGTGAACAGCAGTGGGCTAAGCACGCAGCCCTGAGGGGCTCCAGTGCTCAGTGTGGTGGTGCTGGAGATGCTGCTCCCAATCCAGACTGACTAAGGTCTCCTAGTCAGTAAGTCCAGGATCAAGATGCAGAAGGAGGTGAGCCCAGTAGGCTCAGCTTCTTAATTAGGTGCTGAGGGGAAATTGTGTTGAATGCTCAACTTAAGTTTATTAACAGCATTCGTACGTGAGTGTCCTTATTTTCCATTTTTATACACATTTATGTTTGCAGTTTAGGTTTAAGCGCCTTGCATCAATGAGTCCTGGCTTAATCCAGCAGTACTAAACCATGCCATCAGTTGCTTCTCAGATTACAGAAATACAGTCAGTGAGATGATGAAATGCTAGGAGAGGAAATTAGATTCACAGTTTCAAAAGGCTGGCTCTAGGAACTTGTGACAGAGATTTTATGCACTCACTTAAACCCCTTATGTAAGCATAAAAGTTGCCACTGGTGCTAACAGTGCTAATAAAATGTGGACAATGTCATAGGAGTAAATGCTTTCACTCACTGAGAATGATGTGAGGAAGTCAGGAAAGCAGACACCAGGAATATAACAGGACCAGGCAGCATCACAGGTATGGTAGAGACTGCACTGACTAGGTAGCACTGTCAGTCAGTAATCTGAATGTGCTTCATAAAGTTAATTATCATTCCTATCTCCAAGACTCCTAGTCTGCCTGTCTGAACCAGAATCTCTGCCATTGTGAGGGTACACGGTAATATGAAACAACGTTTCCTCAGGACCAAGGTGCTACATCAGATATCAATAATCAAAAACATAGAAAAGAGAACTACACAAAACTAACTAGGCCACTACATAAAGTGCATGTGTGCAACATTTAGTAAAAAAAAAAAAAAAAAAAAAAAACACGATGAAAAGAGACAGTAAACACAGTGACACTGTAGCACCAACCAGTACAGTACAGAAGGTTTGTGCAAATTGTCCATAAAATCAATACTGTACATGTAAACAAGTTTCAGGAGTAATTTTGCAAAACATAGATTTTGTGTAAATAGAATTGAACCATTCATGAATCTGTTCATTTGTGTGTGTGTGTGTGTGTGTGTGTGTGTGCGTGAGAGTGTGTGTGTGTGTGTGTGTGTGTGTGTGTCAGTCCAGTACCTTCATGTTGAGAAATCTGCTGGCTTGTAGAAAGAATGGTGCTATTTAAGAAATGGTGTGATCAGTTGAGTGTACCATCTGCACTGAACTTCTTGACCTGCAGTCTATCTACATCAGGATGTGCTGGTTCAAAGACAGGACGTGAAGGACCTCAGCCAGTGGACTTCTCTCTGTTTTAGGGAAGCACTTCAAGTTTGAGTGTTAGAACGGTGGTTCACATGTTTGTGGAAATGAAAAATTGAAGAAATAAACCTAAGGTATATGACTGAATGATGTGCATCATATTCATCCTACTCCAAATAAAGCTGACTGTTAGTGAGGAAGAGTCGAATGCCATTGTTTGCACAGGTGGTACATATATCATGTGCTGTGCCAAGACCTTCCTCATATGCATTCCACAGTACCAGCTGACCTTCCCATTTATCCTGAATTAGACTTATTATGTGGCTAACAACCAGTGTGGACTTTGCTAATTCATTTATTATCAGCAATGTATGCCAGACCTGCTAAACATAAATGGCATTATGCCTTACCACCTAAATTCAGGAAGCTAAATTACAAGACCCTTTTGGATTTTTATGCATTGTCTGTTCTGTTTGACTTTCTTGAATGTGACCTTTCTAGGTCATGACCTTGGATTTGAAGTATAGATATTGGAAGTGGAGATTAAGAGATAAATTAATCTGAGGAGGGAGAGCAAGTAACTGGGCATGTAGGTGAAGGGAACAGAGGTAATGTGGAGGTGATGGTAGGTATGACCTGAAGGAGAGGAATGTGGAAGGACAGATGGTGGTAGATTTTGCTAAAAGGATGTGAATGGCAGTGGTGAACATTAAGAAGACATGTAAGAAGAAGGAGTAGCAGAGGGTGACATATAAGAGTGGAGGAAGGTTAGAGTTAGAGCAATAAAAGATGGAGAAGGAAATGTGTTGACTAGTGAGAAGAGTGTGTGGAGAAGATGGTGGGAGTATTTTGAGCAGCTGATGAATGAGGAAAATGAGAGAGAGAGAAGGTTGGATGGTGTGGAGTTGGTGAAGCAGGAATTGGATAGGATTAGTAAGGAGGAAGTGAGCGCAGCGATTAAGAGGATAAAGAGTGGAAAGTCATTTGGACCAGATGACATACCTTTGGAAGCATGGAGATGTTTAGGGGAGATGCAGTGAAGTTTTTTAACAAGATTGTTCAACAGGATTTCGAAAGGTGAGAAAATGCCTGAGGAATGGACAAGGAGTTTACTGGTACCGATCTTTAAGAATAAGGGAGATCTGCAGTAACTACAGGGGAATTAAGTTGATCAGTCACACCATGAAGTTATGGGAAAGAGTAGTGGAAGCCAGGCTGAGAGAAGAGGTGACCATCTGTGAGCAACAGTATGGTTTCATGCCGAGGAAGAGCACCACAGATGCCTTATTTGCTTTGAGGATGTTGATGGGGAAGTATAGAGAAGGACAGAAGGAATTGCATTGTAATTGTGGATTTAGAAAAAGCATATGACAGGGTGGAGAGAGGACTTGTGGTATTGTATGAGGAAGTCAGGTGTGTCAGAGAAGTATGTGAGGGTGGTGCAGGACATGTATGAGGACAGTGTGACAGTAGTGAAGTTTGCAGTAGGAACGACAGACTGGTTCAGGGTGAGGGTTGTACTACATTAAGAATCGGTCCTGAGCCCTTTCCTGTTTGCAGTGGTGATGGACAGGTTGACGGACGAGGTCAGACAGGAGTCTCCATGGACTATGATGTTTGCGGATGATATTGTGATTTGTTGTGAGAGTAGGGAGCAGGTTGAGAAGATCCTGAAGAGGTGGAGGTACACGCTGGAGAGAAGGGGAATGAAAGTCAGTAGGAGTAAGACAGAGTACATTTGTGTGAATGAGAGGGGGGCAGTGGAGGGGTGCGGTTGCAGGGAGAAGAGGTGGAGAAGGTGGAGGAGTTCAGGTACCTTGGGTCAAGAGTGGAGAGTGATGGAGAGTGTGTTAGAGAAGTGAAGAAAAGAGTGCAGGCAGGGTGGAGTGGGTGGAGAAGAGTGATAGCAGGAGTGATTTGTGATAGAAGAGTATCTGTGAGAGTGAAATGATAAGTTTATAGAACTGTGGTGAGACCTGAGATGTTGTATGGATTAGAGACAGTGGCATTGAGTAAAAGTCAGGAGGTGGAGCTGAAGGTAGCAGAGTTGAAGATGTTTAGGTTTCCATTGGGAGTGACGATAATGAAAAGCAATAGAAATAAGTTTTAGATCACGTATTTGAGGGACATTGCATGTAGGATGTTTTGGAAACAAGGTGAGGGAGGTGAGATTCAGATGGTTTGGACATGTGCAGAGGAGGGACATGGGATATATCAGTAGGAGAATGCTAAAGATGGAGCCACCAGGAGGTAGGAAAAGAGGAAGACCAAAGAGGAGGTTTATAGATATGGTGAGGGAAGACATCCAGGTGGTTGCTGTGAAAGAGGCAGAGGTAGAGGACATGGGGGTAGATGGGAGAAACCGAAAGAGGAAGAAGAGGTAGAACGGTGGAAGTTCCATTGCATGTCATTGTCTCATTAGGTTTGTGTGTTACTATTCTGCAACTGTGTGTTATAATTTACAAAATATCCAGGGGTAATTTACTGATTTGATTCTGGGTACAATCATGAGGTTAAAAAAATCTGAAAGAAAAAATAAAAAGTGTTTTTTTTACCTTGACATTTTCTTCTGCAGTAGATCGCTATGATCACACCAACAATGAACACCACTGCACCTGTACTGATCAGGAGGTAGGTAACTACACCTGGAACATCTGTATAGGACAAAATGTTTAAACTACATATAAATAACATGTGACAGGACAGACATTTAAATGATGTTTTAGTGAACTGAAGGGTTTCAGTAGCTGTTATTAATAATGTGTGAAATAATGTGTGAAAGCGGCTCAGACCCAGTGGGTAAAGTGTTAATTTATTTGCAAAATGTGCACTTGTTTTGAAACTAAAGTGTAGCGTTCATGTTAGAACTGAGAGGGTTTGGCCCTGTCAAAACCACAGTGTTAAAAGACTGGACCAATTGAAGAGAAGTTCTTGAAATGCTTTCTGGGATTATTAGCTTTGTACCACGTGTTTTTTTATGTAAAATATAATTGGAAAAATGAATACATGCAATGAATTTAGAATCTCAATAAATTGGCAGACATTTAAATGATGTCCAAGTACACTTAAGGGCTTCAGTCCCATTTATAATAATGTGTATAATTAGGTGTCAAAATGTTTCAGACCCTGTGGTTAGAGAAGTGCACACTTTGCAAACATAAACTGGCAAACTGTAGACTTCATGTCAGAACTAAAAGGGTCAAAAAAACAACATGGACATGGCTTTTTTCTTCTTTTATACTTCCAAAGAATTATGTAATTATTACTGATAATACATAAAGTGCTGAGCAGAACAGTGATGTGATGTACAGGCCATTTTCATGGATTATTATTATATATGAATTAAGGCATAGCCTTGTTCACAGTGTGGATGCAGGGGTACATACCATCCGATATGGGAGCAGTGGTACGGTGTTGAGCTGTGATTAATGGAGTAGCTGAAAACAGTGAGACATGATGAATATCATACCAGAAACATAGTGAAGAAGAGATAGGTGTTGAAGCAGAGAATGTGGTGTGTGTGGACTGTGAGACAGTACTGCTGGCAGGATCATCTGAGAGAACAGAAAGAGGATAAAGCTACAATTCAGGCTCAGATTTACACACCACTTGAAGTTTTAATGTTTATGATACTAATTTAAAAATTTTATTGATCACCCTAAAATCACCAAATGCCTTCATGGCTCTATTTATTTACATTCAACCATGAAATGTGTTTTAAAAATTTCCCCTTGACAAATGAGCCTCATTCTACATTGTACATGTTGCTTTAGAAATCTGTCTCAATCACAGTGTTTGTAATCAGTGAATTATTGTGTGAGATTCTTAAAGACTCCTGTGTTCAACACTCACCCAGTTTAACCAGCAGTTGAAGCTCTGTATAAATATTCCACCATGTGCGCTCGATTACACACCAGTAAGTGTCTTCATCCTCTGCTCTCAGATCAGTGATGGTGATGGTGAAGATTTTGGCTGTTTGTAGTCACTCAGAGAGAATCTGGTGTCTTCAGCAGGAGATCCAGATTTAACCAAAACATGTATCCAGTCAGTACATTCACCTCTGCAGAGATATTTATTGTTTTCTTCATATCCAGATTCATAGCGACATTTAATCTGAACTGATCTTCCTCTGTATCCAGTTACTGTGTTATAGCATCAGATCCAGCTGGAGAACAAAACAGGGTGGAATGAAATGTGATTCAGGATGATTGTGCAATGTAAAAGACTGAAATGAAACACAAGTATACTGGAATATTTTAGTACAAACATTGTGACAAGAGTAAGAGAAGATCCAGGTACAACAAAATACATTACTTAAAAAACATATACTTTAAATAACAAACACAATTCATTTGTCCTAAAAAATTTTTTTATGTATATTAGGGCAAAAGTACATCACTATCACGTATCCGATCTGTCATTCCTCCCACTCACCACCAGAGTGCACTACGGCTAAGAAGTGTGTCTCATTTGGACCACAGTATCCAGATTGCTGTGCGTTGACGTACTAACAGGTCTTATGTGCTGTCCAGTCTGCCACATCTCGCTACATCTGCCCAGATTGCCCCATTTTCATGTTCATTGTACTGTTGCCTTTATGTGTTTCCACCTCAGACTGTTTCATTTGTTAATGATTGTTTGCTTCCTGCCACGATCTTTGCCTGTTGTTCTGATTACCTCTGTGTGTGTGTATCCTTGGTTGTATCTGTTTGCCGTTGCTGATCCTGACTGTTTGACGACTGTTAAATAAAGCCAGCATTTGGATCCTCCTACTCTGTCATGCCAAATCTAACCCATATGTTACAATAGCACTTAAGTTCAATTAATTCTTTGCCCATTTCCATACAATTCCTAACAAAACACTGGGTAAACTTGGCCTGAAGGAGCACAGAACCCACCATTCAAAGCTTCATCTGAAGACTATTGGGAAAATAAACTAATGTAAATGAGCCAGCCCAGACAACATCCCTAAACAGGTGCTCAGAACCTGCTCATAGCTGATGTCTTTGCAGACATATAAAATCTGTCCCATGCACAAGACTCGATTCCCACCTGCTTGAAAAGGACCACCATGTTAGCTTTGCTAAAAAAAACGCAATAAAGCATTCTGCCTTAATGAATACTGACATATTGCATTTCACCAAGTTTGTTTAAATTACCTGAGGACTCAATGGTTATGGGTTTGAGAGGGGTGGAATTAACCTTTCTATAAACCCGAACAAAATAAAAATTCTGCCATGTAAATGCATTAAACCAATTACTGCTGTTGATGAGACCCATTACACGAGGGACAAAATGCTCTTTCTCAAATCTCCGTTTGGTTACACAAGCCTCCTCTTCCCTTGACAGATGTATCAAATCTCATATCGGCCCATTCATCATTGTGAACACAACATAGTTTTTTGCACAGCTTCTCAGTTTGTATAAAACAACTGTGACCTGTATATGTAGGGAAATTGGAATTTGGGGCCAAAAAAATTCCTCTACTAGTCCACACAAACTTTTAAATTACCGGCGACTCATGAGAATGTTTAGTGGCCTTTTTACACAAGATATTAGTAAATAAATAAGGTATGAGGTCCATATATACAGGGGTGAGGGTGAATAATGTACAAAAAATGCAGTAGGTAATAATATATAGTATATAGTGTAATATAGTATATGTATAGCTATATAGAGTAAGCTGCTCAGGATGCTCTCGGTGGTCCCTCTGTAGATCATAGTTAGGATGGGGGAGTGAGATACGGTTTTCTCTGCTTTTTTAGGAAGTAAAGGCAGTGCTGGGGTTTTTTTTTGGTGATGGATCTGGTGTTGAGTGACCAGGTGAAGCTCTCCGCCAGATGTACATCAAGATGTACCGCCAGATGTACACGAATTTGGTGTCGTTGACAATCTCCAGGGAGGATCCAATAATGATCAGTGGAGAATGGCTGCTCTCCTGAGGTCAACAACCATCTCTTTGGTTCAGTCAACTTTCAGATACGGGTTGTTTGCTCCACACAGGCGGTTACCACAGTCGTGTCATCTGCGAACTTGATGATGTTGATTGAGCTGTGCATTGCTACACAGTCGTGAGTCTGCAGTGGGCTGAGCACACAGCCCTGAGGTGGCCCAGTGCTCAGTGTGGTTGTGCTGAAAATGCTGTTCCCATTCTGGACTGACAGAGTCAGGAAGTCCAGTGTCCAGTTGCAGAGGGAAGTGTTTAGGCCCAGTAGGCTCAGCTTCTCAATCAGGTGCTGAGGGGTGATTGTGTTAAATCTCAACTGAAGTCTATTAACAGCATCCGTACGTAAGTGTTCATATTGTCCATGTGGGTGAGGGCCAGATGAAGGGTCAAGAACATGTTATCGTCCATGGAACGGTTTGAAAGGTACGCATACTGTGTCGGGACTAGTGAAGGTGGAAGCTGTGTCTTGATGTGCCTTATGACGAGCCCAAATGCGTATGACTCAAAGCACTTCTTCGCGATGGGTGTGAGTGCCATGGGACGATAGTCATTAAGGCAGGAGACTGTAGAGATCTTAAGAACGAGGACGATCGTCATTGTCCTGAGACATGAATAGTAGAAACAATAGTGCTGTTTAGGGAGATGTTGGAGATGACGGTGAAGACATCCGCTAGACGCACCACTGAATGAGGCGTGGTCTTCATTGCTTCTACGTTGTTTTGCACCTTAAACCGGGCATAGAAGTCGTTCAGCGCATCTGGGAGGGAGTCTTCACAATTGGGTGAAGCTGTCTTGCCTTTTGTGATCACCTGGATGCCCTGCCACATTCTTTGCCTCTCTGTTGGCTCGGGACAGTTTGGCCCTTGCTGTTCTTAAGGCCATCTTGTGCCTTGCTCTGAAAGTGGAGTCTTTAGATTTTTGCAGGGCACGCACCTTAGCGGTCATCCATGGCTTTTCGTTGAAGCGTGTAGCGATAGTCTTGGAGATGGTCATACGATCGATGCACTTGCTGAAGTAGCTGGTAACTAATGATGTGGACTCCTCCATGTTGATGGTATCACTATTGATTTCAGCCCCCCTAAACATGTCCCAGTCGGTGTACTTAAAACAGTCCTAAAGAGCAGAGGTGACTCCTGCTGGCCAGGTTTGATGTGGTTACCCAGACCGGCTACTCAGACCGGAGATGTCATCTGAGTAGTTGAGGTGGGGGCAGGGATCCACACAATACACTTACATCACCAAAGTCTTAAAGTTAAAACCATTGCACAAAGCAAGCTCCATAAAGACATGGATAAGTGAAACCTCAGTGTCTGACTTTTTAATTGCATTTTAGGAAGAACAGTCAAAAGTTACCATGAATACACTCCTACACCTTGTGGAAAGCTGTTCTAGCTGCAATGGATGGGCCAACAAAATATTAAACCCTATGGATTAAGATTGGATGTTACTCAAGTTAATTTGTGAAGGCAGACGAGTGAGTACTTTTGGCAATATAGTGTATATATGAACATTTACATTTTTTTTACATTTACGACATTTGGAAAACACCCTTATCCAGAACAATGTACAACTGAGCAGTTAAGGGGTTGAGGGTCTTGCAGAGTAGTGAGTGAGATGAAGAAATGCTAGGAGAAGAAAGTAGAATTACAGTTCCAACAGGCTGGCTCTAGAAACTTGCGGCAGGGATTTTATGCACTCACTTAAAATCCCTTATGTAAACCTAAAAGTTGCCATTAGTGCTGACAGTGCTAATAGAATGTGGACAATGTCATAGCAGTAAATGCTTTCACTTGCTGAGAATGATGTGAGGAAATCTGTCAGTAAAGCAAACACCAGCAATATAACAGGACTAAACAGCATCAGTAATCTCAATGTGCATCATAAAGTCAATCATTCCAGTCTCCAAGACTCCTAGTCTGCCTGTCTGAACCAGAATCTCTGAAAGTGCACTGTGAAATGAAACATTTACATTTACATTTGCACCATTTAGCAGAAGCCCTTATCCAGAGCGACGTACAAAAGTGCAAAACAACGTTCCTCAACGTTCTGAATTGCCGCCGGCGCCCAAATGTGCTTTTTTTTCAGATGCCAGTAAAAAGAGCTTAAACTGCTCGGTCATATTTGATCAGAAATTTCAAAGTAATACATCATTTAAATCTGTAAAGGGTCTACTTTCATTTGTGTATGCTCACTACATAAACAAAACGTTGTATTTTCTTTAAATGAACAAAATAGTCAGGGTGTGCCATCTGTCGCCTTTGTCTGCGTAAACTTTGTTTAGAAACGCGTCACCAAAAAGCGCTGAAACTCGGCCAATAGCCGACACACGGAAATAAAAAATATATCTTTAGACAGCTTAAAGTTTGTAGTTTTAGAATAAGAATAAAAAAACATATGTTTTCATTCAATGTAAATCATGTAAAACCAAGTAGAAGCACAGATTTTTCACCGCAGCTCATTATATGATAATGAGCTGCGAGCGGACATGCCCCCCCGCTATTCACAGGTAAAATAGTTCACACGTTGAGTCACACACACACACGCCCCCCGAACAGTGTCATAAAACAATGCCAGAGAATTTACCTTTTCATCTGAAGAAGATTGCGATTTCATCTGAAGAAGATTGCGATTGCGATTTTCATCTGAAGAAGATTGCATTTTGAAGAGCGAGGACTTTCCAGAAAGTTGCTACGATGAGTAAGTTATTAAAATCTTACATTCTGATCATGTAAAACTCATATTGTTTGTAGACATCTCTGCCTAGCTTTTGTCAGCATTGCCTTTTAATGTTACAACAAATATCCACCAATATCTGCTCATTTGTAACATTAACTGTTTGTGATTGTATGCCCGAAATATTGTTGATTTTATATAGTTATATTTTAGCCTCAGTTCAGTTTTGGTTGGTGTCACTGATCATCCTGAAAGGCTGTTATGTAGTGTTAGCTAGCAGAGATGTTCCAGAATGCTGAGGTGTAAATGTACAATGCATGATAACAAATATATATTGTTTAAGTGTATTCATCAAAAATACTGAAAAATATATTGTTTGATTATTTTTAGGAGTGTGGTTGCATCACCCCTGCCTTCACTCGAAACTCACACCAGGCCACGCAGGCGTCGCTCCATTTTCAGTTCGACCGAGAATCATCCTGAGTAAGTCCATATTTTATATTTTCCTGAATTATATTTAGTTTGAATCATTATTGCATTGTATGACATGCAAACAACTTTACCAATGGCACAATTAGTGATGTGTGTGTGTGTGTGTGTGTGTGTGTGTGTGTGTGTGTGTGTGTGTGTGTGTGTGTGTGTGTGTGTGTAGGTGTATGTTTCATAAACAGATGTGATCAAGCACCTGCTCCCAAAACGGCAAAGGCAGCACACACACAGTCCACCATGTGATGGAAGGATCAGACAGATAACGACACACTTCCACAGACTCTGCGATTCCTGCCTGCACGTAAATCTGAACCTCAACTGAGGTCTTCTGACTCTCATTCTCCATGTAGTCTATTTAAAATGTTTTTCCCGGACAGTGTCGTGTCAAATTTGTGCCACAACACAAATGCTGCCAAGTCAATAGCCAAGTGATGCAAATACAGATGGAGAGATGTAACCGTGAGGGAGATGTATCACTACATTGGGCTCTTATTTTACATGGCAATGGTAAAGTTGCCCTCCATCATAGACTTCTGGTGACAGAGCAGTATTTTTACAATTCTTTTTCCAGCAACAATTATGTCAAGGGACAGATACAGGACAATTTTGTGGAATGTACACATGAGTCACCCAGATGCAGACAAAGAAAACGACAGAAAGAGGGGCACATCTGAACATGACCATCTCTTCAGAGTGAAACTGATTATGGACACAATCCCTAAGACCTGCAAAGCAATTTATCACCCTAGAAGACATTTAGCCGTGGATGGGAGAATGGTAGCATACAATATCTAACAATAACTATCATGAGCTTGCCATTGCTTGGTAAACTGTATGTCTGCCTCTAGTGGGGAAGCATGGAAATACAACTGAATAGGAATCCTTTCTTACAGTAAACACCACAAAACACCATGGAAATGCCTGGCATGCGATGTTCACCTGTGTCTTCAGTTGAACAGGAACTGCTTTCAGGAGTGGCACAGGGATTTATGATGCCATTTTAAATAAACCACAAAGGAAACACATTCCTTGTTGTAGTACTGAACTTCTCACTGTGATCCTGGCTCAGTGATTCACAGCTCATTATGCGACCCATTGTCTACGAAGCTGTCAGTCACAGCATGTCAAAGCCTCTTCACATACGGCCTTTCAAAGTAGAAAGTGTTTTTAAATTTTAAATTAAAATATTGTTTAAGGTGAATGAGCAGGCAGGATGATTTTCACATGATTAAAAATAGAAAACCTACATTAGAAGATCTGTTCTCAAAAAGTCTTGTAAAATCATGTTTACTATCGGTTTTGTGGCCTTATTTCAGTGAGGGTTTATTTTGCTTTTTCAAAAACCACGCATAAACCTTATTTTGTCAAAAATACAAACACACACACATAAGCTGTTTACATATTATGGTAGCCCATAGTGTTTTGTCAATAATAAATTTATAAGCAACTAAAAAGAACCAAAATTAAGAGCATGTCAAAAACTCTAATGGGGCCAAAAACACTCTCAGACTCCAGAGGGTTAACAATGCTAACAATTGACTCTCTTGAGAGCCGACTACGCATGCTCCTAAGCTTTGTTTTCCTGAAATCCATGGTATTCACAGAATCTGTCAGGACATTCAACAGCATCCACTAAGTAGATCAGGAGCATTTCATGATTCAGTAAAAGAGTTTTTTAGCAGCAGCCCCAGTGACTGCCCTGACATTGCCTTTGAGGGTGTATGGAAACATGATGACGACCAGCCCAAGCAGTCAGTGATTGTCTCCCTCTCATTGACTCTGCAAGCACCACCTCCCATTTGCATGCACCCAAAAAAAAAACAAAGTAATTGGTCAGTGCCATCATACATGTGATGTGAATTAACAGTCCGAATATTAAATATACATTAATGAGAGCTGCCAGTGATTTATGTCAGAAGAGAGAAATTCATCCATGCATTGATTGTAACAAATAAAATAAGTCATAACCACAAAGAATGAATTTTTAAGCTTTGTTTAGATAACATTTTTTTAATAATACCCACATAGATGGTAAACAATCTTTATTTAAAAAAGTAAGGTTTTTTTTTTCCTGAAAATGTAAATATTTTAGAAAAGTGATGCACAGGCAAAGAAAAAACCTTTCAAAACAAAAAAGTGAGGAAATGATAATCACTATGACGTTCTCTCCCAGTCCTCTTACATCACCAACATCATCCTGAATCTCATTGGTTATTAGTGGAGTTCAGGGTCTGGTAGAGTGAATCTGATTGGTAAGTGTTTGGATCTAAACTCTGGTAGACAGATTCAGGTAAATTGTGTTTTTCTCTTGCTTGGAGGGCGAGAACATTGTGGTCATTTACATAATCTTCATTAGTCTGAAATAAAAAACAAAAAAAATAAAACATTTAAATGTTTGTAAGTAAAGTGTTTGTGAAAATACGACCTGAAACAAACCATCGTCTTGTACCTGTATGGAAGATTGTGTCGCTGTTACAGGGCCTGCAGGGAGATGAGAACATCACCACAGTTTGGTTTAATACAAAATATGCAGAGCAACATGAATATCGGAGCAGTGACAAGTTTGTGTTCTGCTGCTTGAACACTTAACATTGAAGACAATCACATATCACTGTCAGGATTACACTGAGAGACACAGACTACATTTCCCACAACCCACTGCACCTCATTGACTGCATGTGTTTCACATTCACCAACACTACACTTCATGTACACTTATGTCTATTTTGTCTTTTAAAAGTCAAACAATTTTGCATATGTTCATGCTCATACTTATTTCCTTTTTCATTTTTCGTGCTTCTTCTTTTTTTTTTTTACTTTAATAAAATGTTTAAACTTCATCACATGACACACCGAGACTGCAACAACGATCGGCATATTTTATTTACTGTCCAGGTGTGTACATTTGTAATCACTTTTTATTCAAAACAATTTGGTCTATTCCTTTTGTTGTTGTTAAAATCTCTTCAAGCTCATTATTTTGGTTTTGGGCAACTAAGTGCAAAAGCACCACACAGTCATCAGTAATACAAAGAATCATGCAGTATGCAGTAGTGAAGCTAGAAGTGATGTCTCTCTGGGCCAGTGTGTAGCTCCATGCAGTGACTCCAGCATCACATACAGGCTTTTCTCCGTATAACATCACTAACTAAAGATTCAGTCATTGATAACTGTTTGTCTTTTACTGTTGTTAGTAAGGACATGAGCAGTAAAACAGTCCTTCATGAGGTTTAAAAAACACCATAAATTAATGTTGGATTTACCTTTGTGATTTATTTTGCAGTAGACTGCTATAATCACAATGGCAGTGAACGCCACCGCACCTGTACTGATCAGGAGGTAGGTAGATATGCCTGGAACATCTGTACAGGACATAAAGGTGAACCATAAACATAAATATTCCAACCACATGGAGTCAGTAGTGGAGGTGTGCAGAAGGAGGTGGACTGTGATTACAGAAGTATTAAGTACTTTATGAAGAGTATTATTTTTATTACTTCACTAATTATAGTTATTATATCAATGCTGGGTGGATTAAAAAAGCATCATGGATACAAGGCTTTTATGGAAGGGAGGAATAAAAAACTGTATCTTATATAGGCCATAAATGTTCATGTAAAGTCAATGCTTATAAATAAAATGCAATGATTATTTTTTAAAGCTGAATATTTGATTGTAATAAAAGTTGAATAAAAGGTGTGTTAGCGCTGCTCAGTATTATCTTAAACTCGTTTACGATGTGAATGCAGGATGAACATACCATAGAATGAGGTTGAGGTGGTTTGGTGATGAATCTTGTTTAATGGATTAACTGAAAATTGTAAGATATGATGAATGTTGTGGCAGAAATATAATAAAGAAAAGCTCAGGGAAAAGTTCTTTACCTGTAGGTGATGGTGTCTCCACATGCACTGTTGGATTTACGGTGTGTGTTAAAGCACAATGTGTGGTGTGTGTGATCTGTAAGACATCGCTGCTGGCATAATCATCTGAGAGAATAGAAACAGGATCATAGTTTTTGTACAGAAATGTACAAAAAATCAGGAGTGGACAGAAAATAGACGTTTTCCTATTTCAATCAATTTTCAATTTTCATTCATTTATTGCTCATTTTATTCTAATGGAAACGATTCGAAAAAAGAATGTTTAAAAAAGGAAAAAAGGGCGTGTCTTTTTTGTTGTGTTTTTATTATATTGTTTAAATAGTATTCATTGTTTTTTGTATTTATGTTCTGTACTGTATCCTATCTTATCTTATATTATGTGCATGGAATGGGTTGATTTGAATGGAATTACTTTTATTGACCCCTGTAGAGAATCAATTAAATTCAATTAAAACTTAATTTTTAAGCACACATTAAAAGCTCATGGTCATTTATTCCACTTTCTACAGATGATTCAAATTCTGGTCCTATGTTAGTAACAGTGGTTTCTCCTCTGTGTAAAACTCACCCATTTCAACCAGCAGTTGAAGCTTTGTTTGAATATCTCTTAATGGCCCAGTCCGCTTTACCACACACCAGTAAGTGTTTGCATCCTCTGCTCTCAGATCAGTGATGGTGACGGTGAAGATTTTGGCTGTTGTGTCGTCATACAGAGAGAATCTGGTGTCTTTAGCAGGAGATCCAGACTGAACAGGAACGTCTTTGTTTGCAGGCCGGTAAGGACATTCACCTCTGCAGAGATACTTGTTGTTCTTTTTATATTTAGATTCATAGTGACATTTAATCTGAACTGATCTTCCTCTGTATCCAGTTACTGTAGTTACAGCATCAGATCCAGCTGGAGAATGAAACACATTTGATCATAAAACAGTGTGTCTTCATTAGGCTTTTTTTTTTTTTTTGTTTAACCACAGGATTCATTTACAAGTGTAGATGTGTAGGAACTTTTAGCAGCCCAGAGAAATTCGACACTGGAGCTCAATATGAAAGTTCTATTGAGGTATAAATGTTCATTTCTGCAAAGTACTTACCTGTGATCAGGCAGAATGCGAACAGAACGAGGCTCTTCATCATCAGTCCAGTCTCACAAACGTCTCTTTAGAACATATAAACAAATACTTTGTTAGTTATCTTCCACTTTCTCACTCTCTCTTTCTGGTGACTGTGCGGTGTGTATTTGCGTGCTGAATGACTAAAGGACAGCATGTCCACTTCCACCTCTTGTGACTGAAAACCACTCAGGAAGTGCCTGTATGAAATGCTGCACTGCAGTATGAACTCTAATCTCACTTGTGCTTTGTGTCTTCTGTTTTATTACCAGTTGATGGTGAGTTTGTGTAATAAGACGTTTTTACTTATGTGAAATGAACCAGATTTTAATATCAATGTATCTTGTATTTGAGAGAACTAGATGTACTCCTGGATTAAGTAGAGTGTTTGTAAGTGTGTCTCACCATCAGATGCATCACCATACACCTCAGCATGTACAGCTTCCTGTCACTGCTTGAAACAGGGATTGATTTCATGCTTTTATTTACACAAAAGTATTAACACTCTTAAGGAGTTGGATTCTTATGATATATATATATTGCCAAATCTTATTTTTATTAAAATATTCACATATGACAGAGTTGTTCGGTGCCAAATATACTCCTGCTGGGTTTGTATATGCTTCTGACTTTTTTTTTTTAAGTATGGCCTTTTATTAAGGGCACAAGCAAAAGCTCGCCCATCAACGTGCTTCATGTAGTTGGCAGCATTTCACAGGATTCGCTGAAGAAGAATGTTTACAAAAAAGTGTGTTTTGGGATGTGAGAGGAGGATCACCTTGTTCAGCTTCCCAAAGCATCCAGCATCACATGAACAGTGGATGTAGTTTGTTTCTATGGGGGCCGAAATAGAGTATTTTTGCGGTGTTATCTCTGACTCCCATTCAAAGCTGCAGTACATCCACTATGGCTTCGAACTTCACTTGCTACATTATGATGATACACTGAGCATAATATATTTACACAAGCATGTATTCTAATATCCAGAATTCTATGTTATTTTCATATCTGTGTTGAAAAATTGTTGAAAAACACAAACCAGTCAAGAGCAGATCATAGGCCATCGGCAGGATCTATTCCCTCTGTTATTATCATGATTCCTGTGCACATGTCCCTGGTCTGAGCTTGGCACATCAAATGTTTACCGATAAAGAATTATTTTTGTGTTGAGTTTATTTATTTTTTATATCTGATTAAACAAAAGGACGTTGTGAATAAACATGTGTTGCATTACGCTGCATTATTAAAACCAGTACAGATAAAATTAATTAGCATTTTTGACAGCTGTGATTAATATATTAATACAAAATTAATTTAAAATGTTGTTCTAATAAATGTATCCAAAACACAAGCAGAGAAACGATGATGATGATCAGGTGATCAGGAATGTCTCTGTTCTCAGTCATGTTCTCATCACTGACTCCCTCTGTCTCATCCACGTTAACCCCAGACTTCTTACTGCCTCCTGCCTGCTCACTGTGACCTTCATAAACTAGTCTACATCTGTGGTGTGTGAGAGACAGGAAATGATACACCAGTGGATTGAAAAAGCAGCACAATGACAGGAAACAGGTTGATGGACTGAAAATGGCACAATGAGAAGAAAAAAAATTGATCATGTCACTAATAGATTAAAACTAATGTAACAATCCTGGTTTGAAAATGTAAGAAGTAGAAAACACAGATATTTGTGTAAAAATATAATGAGTGAAAGTAAAAAGTGGTCTGGAAAAAAATAAATAAATAGTGAAGTAAAATACTGATAGCAAAAAAATCTATAGACAGAGGATCCGGAAGTGTCTCTAAAGTTGAGGTCATAAAACCTGATGAAGGTCAGCGGGGTGGACCAGCCTGCAGTGTTGCAAATGTCTTGGAGTTGGACTCCAGCAGCAGACCAGGCCGTAGAGGCCACCACTGGAGGGGTCTCATGTGCAAGAGGCCAAGTGGAATCACACTGGATCCTGCTGCCATGAGTCCCAGCAGCTTCTGGAACTCATGGCAGCAGGATCCAGTGTGATTCTGCTGCCATAAGTCCCAGCAGCTTCTGGAACTGCTTCACAGTGACTGACTGACCTTCTCTTAATGACCTTCTCTTAAGGTGAATGGTGTGTATTTATCCCTGATGAGCAGCCATCACGATTGAGGCAAGGAAAAATCCCTTAGATGTTATGAGGAAGAAACCCTGAGAGGAACCAGACTCAAAGGGGAACCCATCCTCATTTGGAGAGTGTGATTATAAATCTTTAAAAAATACAGAACACTGGAGAGGTCAAAAAGGTCAAAGCCGCATCCATGCATTGCGTGAAGGTGTGTGCTGAGAGCGCCAGGCCGAATGGGAGGACCCGATATTGGTAAGCTTCGCCCCCGAAAGCAAACCTCAGGAACCTCCTGTGAGCAGGAAGAATGAATATGTGGAAGTATGTGTCCTTTAAATCTTCTGTAATAAACCAGTCCACAGACTTAATCAGAGACACGACCTGCAAACTGCTGAGTGTGAGCATCCTGAACCTGAGCCTTATAAGCGAGTGGTTCAAGGAGCGTGGATCTAGAATTGGATGCCACCCCCATCCTTCTTCCGAACCATGAAGTACTTGCTGTAGAAGCACGACTCTCTGAGTAAAGGAGGGACGACCTCGATGGCCTCCTTCCTTAATAAAGTGCATACTTCCTGTTCCTGCTCAGGCCCCACCAGACTGGGGGCACATCCTGTTGAAGTGAGACACGTCTCAGGAAGTCTCTTAAGGGAACCAGCTTCTTGAGTAATTTATCATTAAATTGATGTTATAGCTCCATATGTTTCAGCACTGATTGTAAACTAGTAAATGATTTTTTAAAATGTAGCAAAATTAACAATAAGAAGTTACTACAAACTGCATTTTTATGCAGTAAATGCATAAAAAACTTTTTTTTGGCTTCTCCCGTTAGGGGTCGCCACAGCAGACCATGCGCATGTTTGATTTGGCACATGTTTTTAACCTGGATGCCCCTCCTAATGCAACCCTCCCCAATTTATCCGGGCTTGAGACCGGCACTAAAAGTAGCTAGGGTTGGTTCCCTGACCGGCGATCGAACCCGGGGCACAGCGGTGAGAGCACCGCATCCTAACCACTAAACCACCAGGGAACCTTATTCAGTAAATGCATAACTGGATATATTTGCTCAACTGGATATATTGCTGGAGCATAACAGCAGTGTATCACCTATGTTCCAGCTCCAAAATTAGTTATGCAGATCTTCATTTAGGTGTTTTAGAGCCGCTTTCTCACTATACTTTAAACATTCAGCAGATCTCACAGTTTCTATATATTTATGACTTACTTCATCTACAATATTTTATACATTGTAAAATTACAAGTGGGAGTAACAGGAGTTTATTTTACTAGTAAATTTATTTGGGACGTGACAGTCATTTTACTTCAGTATGATGTTTTAATTCAGTTCTTTTTCCACCTTAAGAGCAGAACAGCATTCTGCAATTCACCTGTCAAACCACTAGGTGTCTCTACCCTAATGTCTGGGTTACTTAAGAATCCAAAGTACTGATTTATTATGACTCTTTGCTTAATCAACTGCTAAATCATTTTATGTGAAAAGACTCTAATGTGACTCTCAGCACAATGATTTGTTAATAGAACGGATTTATTAATAGAATTATCATGAGCCCATATCCTTCTGTTGAACTGCTAAATACAAATTGTGTAAATAAGGTCAGTATAATATAAGAGACTGAAGTTTCTTCATCATGTATTCCTCTCTAAATGTTCTGCTTGCTATTGTACAGATGCTAAACTGTATGTTGGTGATCAGTAGAAACACAAAGCGCCAATCAAAAGTTTAAAACAGAGCGTACGCTCGACCCTGATTCGTGACTTACATTTTTATCCTTATAAATAAAAAATAATGTATTGTAAAATAAAAAATATATATATATTCAACTTTTAAATGTAGTGAAGTTATAGTAAAAGTTTTCCCAAATGGAAATACTTCAGTAAAGTACAGAAACATTAAAAAGTTTCTAACCAATTACATTTATTTCTTTACAGTCCACCATTTCCCATGCTGCTAATGTCCCTGGGAACATGATGGGAACATAAAAATTTCCATTGTATGAAGAAAATCTCCAATCTGAAAAAAGACCTAATATTGAGATGGGGTCGAGGGGCTGGTGAGCAACAATACTACAACATAGTTATTTTGTGAAGTAGACATGGACACAACAGGGTATTTAAACACAAATTAATCAATAAGGAAACTCCAAACAGATATAAAGTGAGTGAAGTGATGAATTTCAAGAAAAGCAAGGTGGAGATGTAACATGCACATGTTGCATGTGAACACAAAAAACAGGGAGGCACACAGATCATCTCTAGGTTACGCATGTAACCCTAGTTCCCTAAAGGGGAATGAGACGTTGCGTTGAAACGGATTTGGAGTGACTTGAGTGATCACGCATGAAATAATGTGTGTAATCAGTCAAAATTGGACACTGGTCGTCACTGGCAGGGTGACGTCATGACCAGAAAGTATAAAACACATAGAGTAAAGGCAGCGGCAGCTTCTGTAAGGGAGAAGGAAGCGCTGCAGGGATGCCGGAGGTGTGGCATAGTGACGCAGCATCTCGCTTCCTCAGGGAACTAGGGTTACATACGTAACCTGGAGACGTTTCCCTTTCAGGAACTCGAGCTGCGTCAAATCGATTTGGGAGCGAGTGTCCAATCACGCCAGACTGACCAGTCCATGCCCAGTGTGTGTCTGTCAAACACAGCTAGAGGAGGACTGAGGGGCCAGGAGTGGCACTGCGGTCTAGGTTATGAAACCGCACAAAGGTCAGCGGGGTGGACCAACCCGCAGCGTTTCATATGTCTTGGAGGGCAACTACAGAAGACTAAGATTTTGAGGCAGCCTCATTCAGTGTGGAGTGAGCTCTGACCCTGAAGGGAGCAGGGAGACCAGAAGACTCATAAGAAGATGTGATAGCATCAACAATCCACCTGTTTAGAGTCTGTTTATTAGCAAAGAGGCCTCTCTTGGTCTTTCTCCAAGGACCTTTCCTGTAAACGTAGCTGTCCAGTGTGTGCACTGAACAGAGCCGATTCAGTTTCTCCTGGTCTGGGGCCTGGAACGAAGGAGGATAGAATGCCTGTAATCTTACAAGTTGTGGGACGGCCGAGGGCTTCTTGGGGATGTAACCCATATGGAGGTACAGGAAGGCACAAGCCATACATGGAGTAAACACCAAAAAGGAGAGGGGCCACAGTAAAGGCTTGCAGGTGTCCTACACTCTAGATAGAGCAGATGGCCAACAAGAACGCTGTCTTGATTGAAAGATGCCTCCAAGATGCCTCAACTAGAGGCTCGAAGGGGGGCTTAGACAGACCCCCCAAATCATGGCCAGGACCCACTCAAGCACTCTAGGTCGTACCAGGGTCCTCAGCCTCCGGGTGCCGGGGAAAAAAAGCGTTACCATCGGGTCTCTGCCCAGAGATTGCCTGGCCACGGGGGCATGATAAGCCATAATGGCGGACACGTAGACATTAAGGGTGGACGGAGCCAACCCCTTGCTGAACTGTCCCTGGAGGAAATCCAGCACCGAACCAACCGGGCAGTGGACTGGATTTAGCTGGTAGTGCACACACCACAAGCAGAACAGACGCCACCTGGCGGCATATGACCTCCTCATGGAGGGAGCTCTGGATGGGAGAATGGTCTATCCACCGAGGTGGTAGCCTGGGAGCGAGTGCTGGACCAAGCAGGTCTCAAAACCCTCTGTGAGGTCAATTTGTGAGCCCCAGGAACTGCCGCACCGTTCCGCCTCATCGAAAGAACTGCGAAGAGCGCAAGCGATGACATTGACATTTCTGACGAACAATTGACAGACAATTCAACACAAACACACAAAGCGCTTTGTAAACAACAAGAAGCTGCCGCTGCTTTCATTTTATATGCATTTTATACTTTCTGGTCGTAAAGTCAATCTGCTGGTGATGGCCAGCTTCCAATTTTGACTGATTACACACATTATTTTAGAGTGTGAACACTCGGGCGCGTTCCCAATTGGAGTTGTAGTAAATCTCAGACGAGGCTGAGGGAAGTTGTACAGTAGAGTAAAGACTGTTAAAAATACTGCTGCTGTATTTATTTTCATAAACAGGATATGGAACCTGAGCACAAGTAGGAAAAGCAACTGTAATCATTTACCTAAAAACATAAAAATGCATTTACATGGAAATTCAATTCTTAATGATCTTTTCTCAAGTAAAACAGATTAAAGGCAATTTTCCTCTCAGCTTTCTCATCAAAATGGTCACATCATCAACAACTCACCCATTTCTGTATCATCATAAGTATTTTAATATTAGAATATGTGGGGGTCAGAGTCAAGTCCTTACCTTGAATACAGCCAGGGGTTTTCTTATAATTACAATTCACTTTCCAATTTATATCTAAATATGTATATGTCTGGTTTAATAAGATACATACAATTGATTACTGTTAGGGTTCTTCCCACTGTCAACACTAGTTGCTGCTGTTGCTCCACTTTCTCAGTTTTCCCTCCTCATGGACTGTTTAAGCCAGCTCATTTCCTTTGTGTTGTTTTTGTCTAGCACTTGTGTTTCTTATTCCCACCATGTTTTTTGCGTTTAGTATTGTTGGTGTCTACCTTTTGAGGCATCATTTTTTTCCTTTTTGCCCTTTTCCCCTTTTTCCCCTGCTCAAATAAACTCTTGTCATTTTTATCACTGTTCCTGAATCTCTCTTTCTCCACACCTGTGATCATCACCTCCCCTGTGACTCTCCACTACAAAGTTACTATCTCACTGTGATAAGCCCAGTTCAAGCTCTGGTCTGACAGTTACCTCAAACTTACTTACTTACTTACTTACTTTCTTTCTTTCTTTCTTTCTTTCTTTCTTTCTTTCTTTCTTTCTTTCTTTCTTTCTTTCTTTCTTTCCTTTTTAAACTATTATTTAAAAAAAAAACTCCCCATATGAATGTTTAAGAAGCTGTTTAGAAACTTCTCTGGATGTAGGGCTGCCAATTTACATAAAGTCATTAAAATATGAAAAAATATACAAACCAGTGAACTTTTTGTCTTTAAGAATTACATACATGTATATTAGAGGGCTATAATGGTATTGGGGTCCCTCGGGACCCAACACAAATCTCACGGGGGCAGGAAATGTTACTTTTGCCGTGGAAGGCAGTGAGTCTTGCCATCTCGCAGATCCTGCTAGTTGTAATGTTTTGATTAAAAGTTGTTTATTCGTTTTGTAAAATTTAAATTAAAAAATGACCACCCATTATTTTGTCATGTGTGGTGCTTTACTTTAGCATTGCTTTAATCTACTATCATAGGTGTTGATGGTCAGAAATTTAGTCACTCGCAGAGCTCGGATGTACATTTCTGCCAAAATTATTTTTTTAAATAGGGGAATCATGCAGTAAATTTACAATGCATTCATATTTATACTAATCTGAGTTTGAATAAATGATCTGATTTTATGGTCTGAGTGTTTGCAGTACCTCTGGTCTTCTTTTTCTTCTGTACAGCTGCAGCTATTTAAAGGGCAACAAGCAGCAGCACAAGAACCACAGACACGCCAATGATGATTGGGGAATTTGAATATTTTGAAAATTAAACACATTTATGAGACAATTGTGTGTGCACATGAGTAAAGTGAAACAAAAAATGCAGATGTGGTTGATGTGGTCTTCAGTTTGGGAATGGTTCATTTATTTGGCTGAAACTGAACTATTTTGGATTTGCATTCTTTAATGGAGAAAAAACAATGTCTAAAAAAGTTTTAAAAACTATATTATATACAAGATTTCTCTTTTTGTTCACTGGGTAAAATTCCCAGAAAACACAGCATTCCTGCAGGGCTTCATTCTTCAATATAGATTTCTTTCTGCATTAAAACCAATGTAAAGCTTGTTTGAAAGTGAACTGTAAACACCTCAAGACCGTTTCACATTCTGCACTCAACTGGGATGAGTTTAAATTTGAAGAACGTGGATATTAATGAAAAGTCAACCCCGTATATGTACAGTTGTCAGGGATCCACCAGCCACACCCTCGCCAAAACTCTCCAATCACTCCAAGCAGCTCACCAAGTTACTAATCATCCACACCTGGTCCAAATCAGTCACCACACTATAAAGACCCTGTTTATCCACATGCTCATCGTCCGTGCTACAGCTTAGACCTACGAACATTCAGGACTGCCCAAACTACTCTGTTTGGTTTCACTTGGCTTACAAAATTCTGTGTGTTATCTGTTCTTAATCTGCCACTGTTATTCTCTTAGTTCAGTTTACCCTAGTTGGGTGCTCTTTTTTTTTTTTTCTTGCTTTCTGCCTTGCCCTTTTGTTTACTCATTAAAAGGCCATCATTGAATTCACTTGGTTTCCAGTACATTCTTAGCGCCTGACAAAAGAATGGACCTTCACAAACCAAGGGGCACCGGAAAGCAGAAGAATAAAGGAAAACCACGTTACCTCAGCATGGAGGACCAGCCTGCTGCCACTTCTGAGTTCATGAGGGAGCTCACCGCTGCGCTCTGGGAGGCGTTCCGACCGGCGACTGCCAACCAAACTCCTCCAACATCCGGCAGCCCGATGGCTCTCCCAGCATCTTTCAAGCACCCTCAAAGCTTTCCGAACGAATGAGCAAAGGTTGCGTTCCTGATCTCGCTTCTCATCGGAAGAGCGCTAGCATTGGCTAAAGCGCTCTGAAGCACAGCGAGCCCGGTGCTGACGACATATCGGGACTTTACCAGACACTTCACCGAGGTCTTACAAACCAGTGAACTTTTTGTCTTTAAGAATTACATACATGTATATTAGAGGGCTATAATGGTATTGGGGTCCCTCGGGACCCAACACAAATCTCACGGGGGCAGGAAATGTTACTTTTGCCGTGGAAGGCAGTGAGTCTTGCCATCTCGCAGATCCTGCTAGTTGTAATGTTTTGATTAAAAGTTGTTTATTCGTTTTGTAAAATTTAAATTAAAAAATGACCACCCATTATTTTGTCATGTGTGGTGCGTTACTTTAGCATTGCTTTATTCTACTATCATAGGTGTTAATAGTCAGAAATTTAGCGTCTCTCGCAGGGCTCGAATGTACATTTCTGCCAATATTATTTTTTTAAATAGGGGAATCATGCAGTAAATTTACAATGCATTCATATTTATACTAATCTGAGTTTGAATAAATGATCTGATTTTATGGTCTGAGTGTTTGCATTACCTCTGGTCTTCTTTTTCTTCTGTACAGCTACAGCTATTTAAAGGGCAACAAGCATCAGCACAAGACCACAGACACGCCAATGATGATTGGGGAATTTGAAAATTTTGAAAATTTATAAGACAATTGTGTGTGCACACGAGTAAAGTGAAACAAAAAATGCAGATGTGGTTGATGTGGTCTTCAGTTTGGGAATGGTTCATTTATTTGGCTGAAACTGAACTATTTTGGATTTGCATTCTTTAATGGAGAAAAAACAATGTCTAAAAAAGTTTTTAAAACTATATTATATAAAAGATTTCTCTTTTTGTTCACTGGCTAAAATTCCCAGAAAACACAGCATTTATGCAGGGCTTCATTCTTTGATATAGATTTCTTTCTGCATTAAAACCAATGTAAAGCTTGTTTGAAAGTGAACTGTAAACACCTCAAGACCGTTTCACATTCTGAACTCAACTGGGATGAGTTTAAATTTGAAGAACGTGGATAATAATGAAAAGTCAACCCCGTATATTTACAGTTGTCAGGGATCCACCAGCCACACCATCACCAAACCCTCCAATTACTCCAAACAGCTCACCAACTTACTAATCATCCACACCTGGTCCAAATCAGTCACCACACTATAAACACCCCATTTATCCACATGCTCATCGTCCGTTCTACAGCTTAGACCTACGAACATTCAGGACTGCCCAAACTGCTCTGTTTGGTTTCACTTGGCTTACAAAATTCTGTGTGTTATCTGTTCTCAATCTGCCACTGTTATTCTCTTAGTTCTGTTTACCCTAGTTGGGTGCTCTTTTTTTTTTTCTTGCTTTCTGCCTTGCCCTTTTGTTTACTCATTAAAAGGCCATCATTGAATTCACTTGGTTTCCAGTACATTCTTAGCGCCTGACAAAAGAACGGACCTTCACAAACCAAGGGGCACCGGAAAGCAAAAGATTAAAGGAAAACCGCTTTACCCCAGCATGGAGGACCAGCCTGCTGCCACTTCTGAGTTCATGAGGGAGCTCACTGCTGCGCTCTGGGAGGCATTCCGCCTGGCGACTGCCAACCAAACTCCTCCAACACCTGGCAGCCCGATGGCTCTCCCAGCATCTTTTTGCGGAAACACGGCGGAATGTCATGGATTCCTGCTCCAAGGTTTTCCTATATATCGAGATGCACCCTCAAAGCTTTAGGAACGAATGAGCAAAGGTTGCGTTCCTGATCTTGCTTCTCATCGGAAGAGCGCTAGCATTGGCTAGAGCGCTCTGAAGCGCATCAAGCCATATTGGGCCTTTACCAGACACTTCACCGAGGTCTTTAGCACCGCCCCCGGGGCTACGTCAACCGCCGATCAGCTGCTAAACATCCACCAAGGAAGAGACAGTGTGTCGGGTTACAGCCTCCGCTTCCGCACTCTGGGGGCATCTGCTGGCTGGAACGAGAAAGCGCTGCTGGCTGTACATAGAAGAGGCTTGAATCAGGAGCTCAGGCTGGCTATGGCCACATATGATGACTCTCTGGGGCTTGAGGCTTTCATTCAGAGTTCCATTCGTGTTTCTCAGCACCTGGCAGCCTGCAAATCCCCAGAGGCCGAATCAGTTCCAGCTACGGCAGTCTCCTCAGCTCCTGAACCTGAACCCATGCAACTCGGTTCACAGCGGCTGTCTCTGCAGGAAAGGGAGCGTCGTAGGGTGGCCGGAGCTTGCCTCTACCGTGGTGAGGGAGGACATTGTGTGGCCCAATGTCCTGTTAGGCCTGCTCGTCAGATGTAAGTACTGTTACACTTTCTTCTGACATTACTCACTTGTCCACGCTCATGGTCACCTTGGTAACCCCTGCTCTCTCTCTGTTGGCTGTTGCACTAGTCGACTCTGGATCCGCGGGGAACGTTATCTCCCAGGCGTGTCTAGAATGCCTCCAGCTGCGCCAGCAGAGGGGACCTCAGGAATCAGCCATCCAGACCATTCAGGGATGACCATTGGGAAGAGGCAAGGTGAAGTACTGCACACCACTTTTCGTCAAGTCGGGGTTCTACATCAAGAAGAAATACAACTTCTTGTACTGAAGGATTTGACAGTGGACGTGATCCTGGGTCGTCCCTGGTTGGCCAAGCACATCCCTATATGTTCCTCGGACCCGTGCGACATCTTGGAGTGGAGCCCCGCCTGCCGGCAGAAGTGTTTTCTCCCACTCCTGACTTCCATCCAGAATACCTTGACCCTGGCAGCTACTCAGGTGGAGGGAGCTCCCCAGCCTGCTCAGGTGGACATCCCACAGGTGTACCATGCTTTCTGTGATGTCTTCAGTGAGCAGGCAGCCACTCTGCTACCCCCACACGGGTTATGGGACTGCGCCATTGATCTGAAACCTGGGGCCAAACTGCCTAAGGGTTGGGTCTATCCCCTGTCAGCTCCGGAACACCAAGCAATGGAGAGCTATATCCAACAGGCCCTCCGACAGGGCTTTATCACCCAGTCTTCCTCTCCGGCAGCTTCTAGCTTCTTTTTTGTGGCGAAGAAGGACAGAGGATTGCGCCCCTGCATCGACTACAGGGCCCTCAATGCACAGATCTCCCCGCTTCCGTATCCACTCCCCTTGGTCCCCGCAGCCCTGGAAGATCTACGTGAGACCGCATCTTTACCAAGCTGGACCTCCGTAGTGCATACAATCTGGTGCGTATCCATAAAGGCGATGAGTGGAAGACGGCATTCATTACCCCCTCTGGTCACTTTGAGTAGCGGGTCATGCTGTATGGCCTTTCCATCGCTCCGGTGGTTTTCCAGAACTTAATTAATGAGGTTTTCCGCCCCTTTCTCCATCAGTGCGTGATTGTCTACATTGACGACATTCTGGTCTATTCAAAGTTGCTGCAAGAACATCATAAGCACGTCACCCAGATCCTAGCACTGCTTCGAAAACACTGACGCTATCTTAACCTCCCTAAGTGTGAGTTCCACCGTTCAGAAATACAGTTCCTGGGTTACGTCATCGACGCAGCAGGCATCAGGATAGATGAGAGGAAGGTGGCTGCCGTACGGGACTGGTCAGTTCCTGATTCGATTAAGGAACTCCAGAGGCTTCTTGGATTCGCAAATTTCTACCGCTGGTTCATTAGAGGCTTCAGCCTGATTTCCACCCCACTTACATCTCTTCTGTGAGGTAAAGCCAAGACCCTCTCCTGGACCACAGAGGCTCAATGGGCATTCGAGGAGTTGCGCAAAAGGTTCTGTGCCGCCCCGCTTCTACGTCATCCTGACCCCCAGCTCCCGTTTGCTGTCGAGGTGGATGCATCGTCCACAGACATAGGGGGCCTTACTCTCTCAGCAGACGGGGCCCCCCCTCGACTTCATCCCTGTGCCTATATTTCCAAGAAGCTGTCCCCGGCGGAACAGAACTATGACATCAGGAACAGAGAGCTCCTAGCCATCAAGCTGGCCATGGAGGAGTGGAGTCACTGGCTAGAGGGAGCCGCTCATCCTTTTACAGTCATCACGGATCACAAAAACCGGCAGTACCTCCGTGAGGCCAAGTGCCTAAACCCCCGTCAAGCACGTTTGGCTCTCTTCTTCACACGGTTCAACCTTAGCATTACCTATCAGCCAGGGACAAAGAATGGTAAGGCTGATGTCCTTTCCAGGGTTTATGGGCCCGAGGAACCTTTCCTGCCTCCGACGCTCATTCTGAGCCCAATCATATGGGATTTGGACAAGGATATTCGCACCGCCACACGACGAGAACCGGACGAGTCCTGGCTGCCTCAGGAACCGGACCTTTGTTCCTCGAGCGTGTCGACAGGCCTTTCTAAAGGCGGTCCATGAAGTCCCCGGCTCAGGGCACCCGGGCAGAAGGCAAATCCTACGTCTGGTACATGGGCGGTACTGGTGGCCAGGGATGAGCAACCCCCACTGTTTCCATGGTCTGATGAGCCGTTCAATGTACCCGTGGTAGATCACTGGTTTCAGGAGAGTGTCAGGACCTGGGAGGCTGCACACACTCATTGCGCAGGGCAATAAGGAAGACCCGGCAACATGCGGATGCACGACGGTTGGAGGCCCCCTCGTACAGGCCCGGAGACTGGGTTTGGCTGTCCACCGAAGACCTACGACTGCGGCTCCCCTGCAGGAAGCTGAGCCCCAGGTACATCGGACCCTTCAGGATCGAAAGGCGGATCAACGAGGCGGCCAATCGGCTGGAACTCCCACCACGATACCGGATTCACCCCACCTGTGTCCACGTTTGAATGAATTAAAGCTTGTCACTTCCTGTTTATTGCTAAACCACGGGATTTAGCAACATGCTTCTAATATTTACCACAATACCATTATTATGATATCTGATGTCATTGCTCTTGAAGTGGTTTAATCAGTGCTCTCTGTCTCATGTAGAATATTTATAAAAAGGATCACATTTTTTACATACAATCTGAGATGCAGAAGCGATGGTTGGCTCTTTAGCATCAAGTGGATCAGATGAAATTGGCTCTTTAGCATCAAGTGGATTAGATGAAATTAAAAAGGAAGACGTGAATAGTGTGAGAGAAATGTGATGAGTAGTTCAGGCAACAAGTCCATACCTCCTGCTGCTGTTGATGATGATGACGATGGTGATTATAATGATGATTATTATATGGTTATTATCAGCAGACGATGGTGCAACATATATGATCAAAATAAAGCTCAGCATCTATTTTAACACTGCCGGTATTTTAAATAGCATACACACAGAGTAAATCATACATCTTATAAAACATTTTCAGAACATTTTGTGGTTAGATGAAAAGAACAAATATCTTTATTCTAAGTAGTTTTTTAAACTCTTCCACAGAACAGAAATAAATGCTTTGTTTGTTATCTTCCACTCCGTTACTGCCTGGTTGCCTGTGCACTGTCATGTTCACTTTCACTTCTCAAGACAGAAAACCACCCTGGAAGTGGCTGTGTGAACTGCACAGCTGCTGTAAAAAACTTTCTCACATTCTAGATCAGGGATCAACAACATGGTCACCCACGGACCACATGAGTCGCCTGTGGGCCTTTTCTAAAAATAGCCCACCATAGCGATATTTACCAGTGAGCTGCATCCAATTTCTTTTTGTTGCTATTCTTTTTTAAATCACACTTGCATTGGTATAAAGTTATATATATTTATATAAGTTTATGTAAGTTATATAAATAAAGTTTTGCATATTGATATTTATCTGTTTCTTACTTTGTTAAATCATTGTTGATAATTATTGTGAGAAATCATTAACATGATCAGTGTCTTCACATGAATATCATTAATTATTAATAATAACATTTAATTGAAGGTAAAATGAGCAAATGTGTTATTTCAGAAGTGTGTATTAAACTGGTAGCACTTCACATTAATCAGTACCCAAAAAAGTAGCTCTCAGTTTCAAAAAGTTTGGTGACCCCTGTTCTAGATATTTCTGGTACTAAACTAATTAACAGTGAAGTTAACTGTAATCTCAGATTTTATATTCTCAAAGTCCATGAGTTTGTGTACAATGTACTTTTTACTGTTCGTGATTGTGCCTCACTAACAGCTGCATCACCAAAAACTTGCATGCAGTGTAGTGTCACTGTTTAATGTAATAGTTTATGACCCCTACTGTGACCTCTACTGACAGAGTATGAATCATGAGCAAACCACCAGTGTTCTCCACAATGAGAAAGAATTTGGAGGACCAGAACCATTTAATTCTCAACCAGAATATATTTACATTTTCATTTATTATGCTAAGCAAACAAAAAGTAAAGTAAAGCTCTTTTATAGACCAGCTAAGAGCTAATATATAGACCATGAAAAGGGTCCTTTGCAAATGGGGCATTCAAAAGTTCTATTAAGTCATTGAAAGAACAACAATCTTGGTTTTGAATTATAGCATGAGGATTTAATGATGGAAATATTCCTGGCAGGGATTTAAAAGCAGGAATAACTTGTAATGGATCCACTCAGCTTGGGCAGGATTGTCAGGTTTACCTCTGCCTCTGACTGTATAGCCAGCACTTTTCCCACACTTTTGTTGCCCCATCCCAACTTTTTTTGAGACATGATTTAGTGTTTAAATTTAAATTAACCTTATTTTTTCCTTGAAATCATTCATTTCCTCAATTTAAACATGTGATATGATTTCTATGTTCCACTGTGAATAAACTATGGGTTTATGAGATTTGTATATAATTGTGTTCTGCTTTTATTTACATTTTGCACAGCGTCCCAACCTATTTGGAATTTGGTTGTAATATGCAATGAATTTAAAGAAATGATAAATAAAAACAATAAAAGAAATGTATTGACAAACATTATTTACTAATGACAGATATGAGTATACAGTGTAGTATGATTTAGTATACAGCATTGTTACTGCAGGCTAAAAAAATAATAATAAATGATAGCAAGTGATTAATGCAGAGGCAAAACATCTGCTGGGGAGACAATAAACTGCACCAGCATTTTAATCTTATCTTAATTTTATTTGTTTTTTTGTGTCTGTCAGATTCTGGTAAACTGAATCTGATTTATTATCAGTATTGGATGAATTCTGGTAGATTGTGTCTGACTGCTCGGTGGTTGGGTCTGGAGTCTTGCATTCAGATTTGGGTAAATTGGTGTTCAATGTTTCTTAAACAGAATTGAAATTTGGGCAATTTTCATAAACATCACTTGTCTGAAATAGGAAAAAAAAAATCATGAAAATGTCGATAAGTAAAGTGAAAGGAAAGGAGGAAATCATTAGTTTGTACCTCTTTGAAAGATTGTCTCATCGTTCCAGGACCTGCAGTGAGATTGAGCAGGGAAACAAAGTTTGATTGCAAACTTTAATGTATTAAAATAAAAATGAAGCACTGAGATTATAAAGCTGAATGTTGGCTTTAAATGTAAATAAAAGTTTATTAGGTGAAGATTGATGGAAAAAATCTTTATTTTTGGTTTAAATAAAAAAAAAATGCTCTGTCATTGCCTCATTAGTTAATGTATAAGAGGTGTGTGTTATTGGTGTGACTGTGTGAAGTGAGTTACTGTTGTATTTCATTTTGGGTAAAAAAGACCAGCAACAGTTAAGAAGGTCATCATAAAATTTGAAAATGAAGTTTTTTTTACCTGGGCGATTTCTCTTGCAGTAGATTGCTATTATCACACCAACAGTGAACACCACAGCCCCTGTGCTGAGCAGGAGGTAGGTAGTTAACCCTGGAACATCTGGACAGGATATAAATGTCAACAAAAGAACAAAATATACAAACAAATAAAAAAATGGGGACAGACATTTCAAAGCTGTTATACGGTGCTTCATATTTTCAGTAGAAGCTTTTAATGATGTGTGAAAGCAGCCTCCATGTCAGAACTGAGTAGGTTAAAAAAATCAAGAACACAAACGTTTTCTTTTTCTTTTTTGATAGCCAAGGAGTTGTGTTTTTATTACTGATCAAAGTTCTGAGCAGGATTGTGATGTGAGGTACATGCTCATGCAATAGCATGAAATATTATAAACAGAAGGTGAGTGCCGATGTGTTCTCTTAGACTTACATTTATTTTGTCACATACACATTCATACAGAGTTCAACATCTAGTAAAATGTCCAAACTGTAAACATAAAAAATAGTTATACATCTGACTGATTTACATTGTGGATGCAGGTCTACATACTATTGGATGAGCGAGCAGTTGCTTTGTGTTCAACCTTCTCTAATGCAGTAACTGAAAAAAGTGATTATATGATGAATGACATGACAGAAATATGATAAAGAAGAGCTTAGGAGAAAAGTTCTTACCTGTAGCTGGAGGTGTCTCAGTATGCACTGATGGACTCATGATATGTGATAAAGCAGAGTATGTGGTGTGTGTAGATGGTGAGACAGAACTTCTGACAGGATCATCTAGAGAATAAAAAATAGGATCAATGAAGGTTCTTCTCTCCAGATAGTTCACAGCTTCTAGGTTTATGTTTCAAAGTCTAAACCTTATTTATTAGTTTCAAGCCAGTTGTTTTTAAAAGGCTGATTTTCTCATGTGCACTTTAATAAATTCCAATCCATCTTATATTACCAAGTGTCTTCAATTCACAGTTTATTAATCTTCAGCTACACTCATATTTATACTATTAGAGAGAACAAGTCACCAACTCCAATAAAGCCCACTGTGGTTTAATAATCTCTTAATTGTAATGTGTTTATAATCAGTGAATTATTGTGTGAGATTCTTTTATTGTCCTCTGTGTAAAACTCACCAACAACCAGCAGTTGAAGCTCTGTGTAAATATCTCTTAATGGCAGAGGCCTTTGTATCCCACACCAGTAAATGTTTGCATCCTCTGCTCTCAGATCAGTGATGGTGACGGTGAAGATTTTGGCTGTTGGGTCATCATACAAAGAGAATCTGGTGTCTTCAGCAGGAGATCCAGACTGAACAGGAATGTCTTTGATTGCAGGCCAATGGGGACATTCACCTCTGCAGAGATACTTGTTGTTCTTTTCATATCCAGATTCATAGTGACATTCAATCTGAACTGATCTTCCTCTGTATCCAGTTACTGTGGTTACAGCATCAGATCCAGCTGGATGTACAAAGAAATTAAATGTGATTCAGGATGATTGAGCAATAAATAAAACCAAAATGAACATCAGTATACTGCAATATTTAAGTACAAACATAGTGACAAGAGTAAGAGAAGATCCAGGTACAACAAAATACATAAATTAAGCAATACATATATTTTAAATAAGCACAAAGGCACATTACACTTGAGTTAATTTTTTTTTTCTTACAATTCCTAATAAATTACTGAGTAAACTTGGCATGTGGGAACACACAGAACCCCCACCCCCCAATTGTATAAGCGCAACAGGGTAAAATGCAAACAGTGGAATGGGGGAATCCTATCTTGGGATCCTATCTTGTTTGTCCTTAAAAGGTGAAAAACACAAACAAAATCGCTTCGGATAAAATGATTCAATTAATAATATTTCTTTAATTTATTAGTCTTTCTAAAATTCCTCTTCTTACAATCATTTTGTCAAATATGCAGTCATGACTGGAAAAATTAGGAGCTTAAAGCGAAATTGAAGGTCATTTGTGTGATAGCACTCACAGAAATTCGGCTCTGCAAAGGGGATTTAGATTTAAGACTATGACTGGATGATTTCGGAGTTCCTGTGCACATGGACCAGAAATCGAGGGTAAATGGTTAAGTGCATGGAGGTGGGCTATGTGTGTATATTAGAAAGAATCGGTCCACATAAATGTTTATTAAGGAAAGAGTTTGCACTAAATATATTAAGTTGTTGACTGTGTCAATGCGACCTCAGAATTTGCCTCGAGAGTTTCCTCAGCTGTTTGTCACATTCACAGTTTACATTCATCCCCAAGCAAATGAGGACAATGCGGCAAGAAAGACTGAACATGTGGTTCACGAATTTCAGTCCACATCTCCTGACGCACCTAGTTTTATTCTTGCTGATTTTAATAATTGTACATTGAAGAAATCATTGGGTCACTTCAAACAGTATGTAACCTGACAACATATGAGGATACACTTTTGGATCTGTGTTATGGATCGATTAACGCTTTACGCTTAACGCTTTGGGTAATGCCTCGTGTTGTTCACACTCTAAATTACATGTAAAATCCGGCTAACAGGCAAGTCGAGACGTCACCGGCGGGGCACGTTGGGTAAAAACAGGAAGCTACAAAATGGGCTGTTAGTCACTTCTCTCTCTGGGTGGCTGTGAAGGGTCTATTTGTGTGATTGAAGAGACAGCAATGTCTTGTCTGCAATCGCTGGCACCTGTTCCTCCTTTCTATTCCCCTTTTCGTGCTCTGTTTTCCAATCCTGTGGATTATACTCACTGTATGGATTTTACCCGCTCTATGAATTTTCCCTGTTTTATTGATTATACTCTTTTTACGGATTATACACAATATATGGATTAAACCCGCCTTCTAGATTATCCCAGCATCACGGTTAGTACCTCTCCCTAATTCTGGTTTTGGTTCTAACTTTCAATAAACAATGATAGAGTTACTCCCGTTACCTTTGCAGGATCACTGCCGTGACAAGAATTACAACGCATAGCATTGCAGAGAGAGAGAGGCATTTCACAAATGGAGGGTGAAAACCATTTTACTAAAACAAGAAACCAGGTAACTTCAAACTTCAGTAACTTCAGACTTTAAACCTCTACACTACAACCACTATTCTATTCTGGGTTAGCTAGATGCCCTGTGAGGCAAATATAATATCTGACTGGTTAAATAGGCCAGCAGTATTGACTGAAGGCCCTGGGCAGATTAGATTGACATGGCAGCACATAGAGGCTGAAATCTGATTGGACAAAAAAATCTAACATCCACATCCATATGTTATGGTCAGAAATGGAACAAATATTAGAATTTAGGTTGTGAATGTAGGTCAGTGCTTCTGATAGCGTTTAGGCCAGCAGAGAAGGCTTTGTTGGCCCTGACTGCCCGCCACTGCCAAAGTCATTTTGGATTGGGTAACATCTCATGTATACAGTCCACCAAATTTTTCAATCAGAAAGAAAGAATTGCACATGGGGAAGGACTACTTCTGCATACTTTGCACATATACATACACCACTGAACAAATGCTATAATACAATGGATCCAATCTACCTCTCCATCAGTTAGCACATGTATGTCCACCATGATAATTTTGTACACTGCAAAATGTATGCATGCACACACTTCTGTTTCTTGCATTTACAATATAGTAATTTATAATCTTGCACATGATGAAACTGCAGACTGACTTCACTGACAAAGCATTTGCCCTGACCTTTAAACACATAATGTAAAGTTATGGTCAGTTTCTTACCCTCTACACTCATACAAAAACCTTCCTAAGTGAATGTTACAATTAAAATAAGTAGAGGTGGGTAAATGTTCTACAGTATTATTCACTTGAACATATACATTTTCTCAAGAAGGCAGTATAACTTCCTCTTTGTGTTTTAAATATAACTAAAGAAAGACTCATAGATCGTAGATCATTTCTGAACCCCGGAACCACACGATGCAGGTTCTGTCCAGCTATTAAAGTCCATCAGTGCAAAGTATTAATGTTGATGATAAATATGTCAAATTGTTGTAACTTACATATAATCAGGCAGAAGTTGAAAATCAGGAGGATCTTCATTCTAAGTGCTGTGTTAGTCATCTAGTTATTGACTATGTTAGTCACTTCTCTGTCTGGGTGGCTGTAAAGTGTCTATTTGTGTGATTAAAGAGACAGCAATGTCTTGTCTGCAAAGCCTCTCAGGAAGTGCCTGTGTGAAATGTTTTGCAGAGTGAACAGCAGTGGGCTAAGCATGGAGTCCTGAGGGGCTCCAGTGCTCAGTGTGGTGGTGCTGGAGATGCTGTTCCTGATCTGATTTAACTGATGTCTCCTATTCAGGAAGTCCAGTATCCAGTTGCAGAGGGAGGTGTTTTGGCCCAGTAGGCTCAGCTTCTAAATTAGGTGCTTAGGGAAAATTGCCGAGCTGAAGTTTATTAACAGCATTCATACAAAAATGTCATTGCCCATTTGGGTGAGGCTTGTAGAGATGGCATCATTCGTGGAACAGTTTGAACAATACGCATACTGCATATTGTCCAATGAAGGTGGAAGCTGTGTCTTGATGTGCCTCATGACAAGTGTCTCGAAGCACATCATCACGATGGGTGTGAGTGCACGGGACGATGGTCATTGAGGCAGGAGACTGTAGATTATTTTGGCACGGGGATGATGACTGTTGTTTTATGACATTTGAGGCATCCATTAGCTGTTCTGCACATTCCCTAAGCACCCAGCCAGGAATGTTGCCTGGTCCAGCAGACTTCCGTGGGCTGACTCTGCAAAGAATTTACTTGTCAGGCCGGAAGAACTTGCCAGAAACCGAAGTTCAGTAGAATGATGTTTTAATGAAACAGGCAGACCAATAGGGAAAACAGCAATCCATAAAGTACATGAAAGTCCTATGAGCTCTGGTAATCCAATGGAAAGGTTAGGTCCGAGAAATACACACAATCCAGAGAAAGGTAGTACTCAAAAAGAGTCCTTGCATGAGTAGTCCGTGAGTGTTCTCCAGCGTGATCTGTAGAACTGACTGTGACATGAAGGTGAGCGGGGCTTAAGTAGGAGGTGAGCTGATGAGTGCCAGGTGTGGGTATTTAGTATGAAGGTGAGGTGCTAGGAGTAATAGGTGCGTTTGGGGAAGGTGTGTCTGGTGTAACCCTGACACTCCTCACTAGTCAACACATATCCATCTCCATCCTTTATTTCTATTACTTTCAGGACATCCTTCCCAGCTCGGTTTCTCTGCCTGGCCAATCAGTATAAATCCTTTTCTTCTTCCTTAGTGTCCAACTTCCCATACAGCTCCTTTTATGCCTTTTCCTTTTGCCACATATATACATATTTATGTTCGCAATTGAGGTTTAAGGGCCTTGCTTCAATAAGACCCGGCTTAATCCAGCAGTACTGAACCATGCCATCAGTTGCTTCTCAGATTACAGAAAAGTAAGTGAGATGAAGAAATGCTAGGGGAGGAAATTAGATTCACAGTTTCAAAAGGCTGGCTCTAGGAACTTGTGACAGAGATTTTATGCACTCACTTAAAATCCCTTATGTAAGCATAAAAGTTACCACTGGTGCTAACAGTGCTAATAGAATGTGGACAATGTCATAGCAGTAAATACTTTCACTCGCTGAGAATGATGTGAGGAAGTCTGTCAGTAAAGCAAACACCAGGAATATAACAGGACCAGACAGGATCACATGTATGGTAGGGATTGCACTGAGCAGGTAGCACTGTCAGTCAGTAATCTCAATGTGCATCATATAGTCCATTATCTTTCCTGTCTCTAAGACTCCTAGTCTGCCTGTCTGAACCAGAATCTCTGCCGTTGCGAGAGTGCACTGTGAAATTAAACAGCATTCCCTCAGGACCAAGTTGCTACATCAGACATCAATTAGAAAAAACATAGAAAAGAGAACTACACAAAATTAACTAGGCCACTACATAAAGTGCATGTGTGCAACATTTAGTGCAAAAAAACAACACCACAATACAAAGAAACAGTAAACACAGTGACACTGTAGCACCAACCAGTACAGTACAGAAGGTTTGTTCAAATTGTCCATAAAACTCAATACTGTACATGTAAACAAGTTTTAGCAGCAATTGTGCAAAACAAAAATTTTATTAAATGGAATTTAACCCTTCATGAATCTGTTCATTTGTGTTTGTGCATTTGTAGTCCATACGTTCATGTTGAGAAGTCTGCTGGCTTGTAGAAAGAATGGTGCTTTTCAAGAAATGGTGTGATCAGTTGAGTGTACCATCTGCACTGAACTTCTTGACCTGCAGTTTATTTACAGCAGGCTGTGCTGGTCCAAGGACAGGAAGTTAGTGAAGGACCTCAGCCAGTGGACTCCTCTCTGTTTTAGTCAGGAAAGCACTTCCAGGTTGAGTGTTAGAACCGTGGTTCACATGTTTGTGGAAATGACAAATGGAAGAAATAAACCTAAGGTATACAAATGGAAGACTTAAAAAGGATTTGTTTCTCCTTTCCTACTTGGATATCTTAGCTTGTACAGTATCACAATGCTAATTAAAATGCCTGGGGTTTTGGCTATGATCACCATGCTCTGTGCTCAAAGTAAAAGGCTAATATCATGGAAGAGAAAATTATAAGCTGAATACTTAATATCAGCCCTATGGTTGTTGATTGGATAGTACCTTTGTGCATCATATTCATCCTATTCTAAATAAAGCTGACTGTTAATGGGGAAGAGTCGAATGCCATTGTTCACACAGGTGGTAAATATATCATGATGCAGTAGAGTCTATATATAAAGCAGAGAGAGAATATGACCAACATCATCCCTCACATAACAGCAACAGTTTGTTATGGATATATCATATCTT
This sequence comes from Silurus asotus, assembly GCA_024362625.1. Taxonomy (NCBI): domain Eukaryota; kingdom Metazoa; phylum Chordata; class Actinopteri; order Siluriformes; family Siluridae; genus Silurus; species Silurus asotus. Next base: position 1,027,576 of record MU551601.1, on the reverse strand, counting down.
TATGGATGAGGGCTCACCAACTTAAACTCAACCCCAGCAAAACAGAACTGCTGGTCATCCCAGGTGATTCATCTCCAGGTCAAGATCTACAAATAACACTTCATGACTCTCTGCTCTCCCCTTCAGCCACTGCTCGTAACCTTGGGGTAACTATGGACAATGAACTGTCTTTTTTCCCACATGTCGCTAATGTTGCTCGTTCTTGTCGATTTCTTCTCTATAACATTCGAAGGATTCGACCATTTCTGTCCATACAGGCTGCCCAGGTGCTTGTTCAGTCTTGTCATTTCAAGACTGGACTACTGCAACTCTCTGCTGGCAGGTCTCCCCCTGAACGCTATTCGTCCACTGCAAATGATCCAAAATGCAGCTGCAAGACTTGTGTTCAATCAGCCCAAGTTTTCCCACACCACCCCACTGCTGCGCTCCCTTCACTGGCTTCCAGTAGCTGCATGTATCAGATTCAAAACACTGATGCTTGCCTACAAGGCCAAAAATGGACCAGCACCATCTTACCTCAGTGACCTCATCACATCTCGCACTGCACCACGCTGTCTGAGATCCTCCAGCACTGCTCGACTGGTACCACCTTCTCTCAGAATGAGAGGTAAGTACAATTCAAGGCTCTTCTCTGTTCTGGCACCGAGCTGGTGGAATGAACTTCCCCTAGATGTCCGTACAGCAGAGTCCCTGATTATCTTTAAGCGATGACTGAAGACCTACTTCTTCCTGAAATACCTAAATTAGCACTTTCCAAGTTTGTAGAATTTGAGTTATATTTTTTTATATTGAGTTTGTATTTTTGCGTACCAGTGTAGATTTATTCACTACTAGAGATTTAAAGCACGTTTGTACGTCGCTCTGGATAAGGGCGTCTGCTAAATGCCGCAAATGTAATGTTATGGCAGGTGGGAAGGTGTATTGTGCTGTGTCAAGACCTACCCCATATACATGCCACAGTACCATCTGACCTTCCCATTGATCCTGGATTAGACTTCTCCTTAAATTCAGCAGCGATTATTGATGTGGCTAACAACCAATGTGGACTTTGCTAATCCATTTATTCATCAGCAGTGGATGCCAGACCTGCTAAACATAAATGGCATTATGCCTTACCACCTAAATTCAGCAAGCTAAATTGCAAGACCCTTTTGGATGTCTATGCATTGTCTGTTCTATGTGAAAATGGTATGAGCTTAAATACTTTTGAATAAGAAAACCTTGCAGTGGTTTCAGCAGCAATCATATTCAGGTAATTTGATGTTTACTCTTGTTTATAGAGAAATTACATTTTGCTCATTTTTATAAATATCACTTTTCTAAAAAAGAAAACAAAACTCATTAAAATGATTGTAAGTGAAATGTTTCTGATAGTAATAATAGCAGCAAATCGTTGGTTTGTACCTCTTTGGAAGATGTTTTATGGCCTTTAGCTAAATGAGAAGGAAAACAAAGTTTGGATGTTTATTATTATAATCATACAAAGGAAGGAATAATGGAAGGTAGGTAGAAGGGTGAGTGTCCCATTGCGTGTCATTGTCTCATTAGGTTTGTGTGTTACTATGGTGCAATTGTGTGTGTTATAATTTACAAAAGATCCAGAGGTAATTTAATTATGTAATTCTGGGTAAAATCATGAAAAGATCAAGTTTTTATAATTACAATCAACAATGACCACCACTGCACCTGTACTGATCAGGATGTAGGTAACTTAACCTGGAACATCTGTATAGGACAAAATGTTTAAACTATATAAAAATGTCATGTGACATGACAGACATTTAAATGTTGTTATAGTACACTGAAGGGTTTCCGTAGCCGTTATGAATAATGTGTGAAATGATGTGCGAAAGCGCCTCAGACCCAGTGGTTGGTGAAGTGTTTATTTCTTTGCAAAATGTGCACGTGTTTTTAAACTAAAGTGTAGCCTTCATGTCAGAACTGAGAGGGTTTGGCCCTGTCAAAACCACAGTGTTAAAGACTGGACCAATTGAAGAGAAGTTCTTGAAATGCTTTCTGGGATTATTAGGTTTGAACCACGTGTTATTATTGTAAATATAATTGGAAAAATGAACACACATAATGATAAATAAATTGGTAGACATTTAAATTCCGAATACACTTCAGGGTTTCAGTGCCATTTATAATAATGTGTGAAATTAGGTGTGAAAATGTTTCAGACCCTGTGGTTAGAGAAGTGCACACTTTGCAAACTGTGCACTTGCTTTTAAAATAAACTGGCAAACTGTAGACTTCATGTCAGAACTAAAAGGAAACACGGACACGTCTTTTTTCTACTTCTTTTACACAAGGAATTCTCTTATCATCTGCCCCCCTGGACCTTCTGTCGTATAGACAGAATACCCCCGAATTCAGCCTTTCCTCTCGATCTCTGCTCTCCTGCAAGTACTTGGGGAAGTCTCAATGAAAACACACGAGGCAGCTCTCAGAGAGAAGTTCCAAAGTTTACTGTCTCACACATGAAGATATAGTTCCAAAGAGAAGGAGAGAGAAAGCGATGTCGCATGGTACCTGATAATATTCAGATACACGAGGGACAGATTGATAACCGGAAAGCATATGGGTAAATGATTGCTGGATACATTAAACAATACATGGTGCAAATGAGCACAATAGCAGGAAAACAACGACAACCGGGATTATCAAGGAAACGTATGGCGCCCATTAACTGAAAAGAGTATATAACCAGAAGGTGTTGCCGTGTGTATGAGCCTTGGCGGGAACCCCTGCCCCAAGGCTGACGATCACCAGGACAAGGAGAGATGGACAGCCATACTGGTCACTGGCTGTGATCCTTTTTTCCTGATGAGAGGCTGTTTCTCCGTTCCCTGCAGTTTCTTCACACATGCCGTGCAGTGTTGGGTATGGCCAAAGAGTCGGCACCGGAAGGTCTGAGGAGCCGCGGTACAAGAGGCTATTCTTCTGCAACATAAAGAAAAATAGTGATATGCAAGGAAACTGGGTCACCTCCCATGGGACATTGGTGTGTGTGATCGCGACTATTTCTGCTGGCCCTTCATTCTTACATTTACCCAATGGCTTAGGTTTTAGAGATTCAATCAAAACAATGTCCCCCACCCAAGAAGGGTGGGTTGGGGCTAGAATAATGACAGGTGCAGATTCAGAAATTAGTTCATAATGTATCAATCAGGGCAGCAGAATACTCAGCGATGTGCACATCCAGATCAGCTGTACCTATTGCCGGTTTACCTTTTCTCCAAAGCGTTGGAAATTAACGCCCAAAAATAATTTAGTGTGGTGATAAGCGGACGTCTTTTCGCGGAGTCATTCTCATTTCAGCAAGGATTGCGGGTAGCAAGTCTACCCAATTTTTGTTACTTGTAGCCTGTATGGCTTTAGACAATTTGTCCTTGATCGTCCGGTTGGTTCTTTCTACAATGCCGGAGGATTAAGGGTGATGGGGAATGTGGAAACGGCAGGACAGGGATAAGTGTTTGCATAAATCCTGCATTACCTTTTAAATAAATGGGGTTCCTTTGTCTGAATCAATGACATGAGGAACACTGTATCATGGTATGATTTCTTTTGCTAAGATACGTGTGACGACCTTAGCATTTTCTCTCATTTTCTCTGTCTACCATAACCAGAAGATATTTAAATTTATTTTATTTTGTGCAGTGTGTCGTCTTGTGCTTTAATCAAGCGAGCAAGGGCATGACCTAAAGTGTCGAAAGAGGAAGTAGCTTTGATGTCTAAGGTTACTAGTAGAACAAAGGATAGTTTCATATCCTGATTCTCCCTGAGCAGTCGTGTTTTGTTTTGTCATGCCCCCCTATGCTCCTGTGCCAACACAGCAGAGGCAGTTCCGTCCTGTTCACATGCATAAAGGTGAAAGACTTTGTAATAGTTTGGAAGTCCGAGAGCGGAACACAGAGCAGCCCGCAGAGCTTCATACGCCTCATTCATCCCAGGTGTCCACGTTAGCTGGTGCTGCGTTGGATCGCTGTGTGAAATCGCATAGCGGAGACGCTTGTCATGGTAAGCGCAATCAGGTATCCATTGTTAGCAGTAGTTGATCAGTCCCAGGAAAGCCATGAGAGCATGCTTTGTGGTGGGACGCCGTGTGTCAAAAACAACTTGTACACAATCTTTAGAGAGCCTTTTGCTGCCTTGAGAAAGTTCGAACCCTAGATATTTCACAGTGGTTCTACAAAACTGGAGTTCTGGATACCTTGAATCCCTATTTAGCCAGATGATGCAGAAGGCAGAGGGAAGCCTGTCCTCAGAGGCTGCGGAGACAAGAAGATCCTCTGCATACTGCAAGACAACAGAGTTAGAGCAAGATCACAGAGTGCGTCCCTTACCACAGCGGAAAAGAACGCAGGGGAGTCAATGAATACTTGTGGCAGCCGTGTCCACGTGTACTGACGTCCCCTGCGCGTGAAGGCAAACAGAGGCTGCGTCTGCTCTTTTACAGGAACACTGAAAAAGACAGAACAAGTCAATCACAGAGAAGTGCGTATGATCGCACGGAATGGAAGTGAGAATAGAGGCCACATCGGGTACAACAGGTGCCACAGAAACCAATTTATCATTTATTTTTCTTAGGTCTTGAGTAAAGCGCCAAGTGCCGTCCGGTTTAGAGACTGGATTAATGGGTGTGTTATATGAATTTACACACAGCTTGACCACTCCCTGTTGTAAAAGAGAGGTCAAGATTTCTTTTTCAACCCCCTTAATACCCACAGAGCTAATAGAATGACCAGAAATGGGTCCCCTTATATTGTTTGCCTACAACTGACATTGTAGCCCCTGTATCAAAGAGAAAAGTATATACTGTGCCATTAACACATACTTCAAGAAAAGGCATTTCGTTAACATGAGGGGACACATGGGTACAATGCAGCATGGTGGGAGTTACGCTCTGTGGGCAACCCTATGCGTCATATGGACTGATCTGCATTCCAGTAAAAGGACTAGTTGGTGGCGGAGGAGTTGGTGCAGGAAGGGAACCTGCAGGTTTATTCCATCCAATGCCCGTATTTACCACAGTAATGACAGACGCTGGGGTTCCGGTGATAAGAATTGGCGCCCTGCATGTTTCCTCTTCCCCAACCCCTTTCCCGACCGTTCTTGTAAAATCCACCTTGATCACCACCGCATCCAGCTACTGCGAGGCAAGTTATTTGCTTACTATCTAAAATGCCATCGCCTTCCATGGTGCGCACCCTCTCCCCCAGAGTTTTTACTTTTAAATTGCTACGGTCGGCGAGTGGGTATTTTAATACCTTTTGCACCTCCAGACAACAGTTGTGCATAAAGGTTGTGAGGAATAGTGGATTACATTTACATTTACATTTGCGGCATTTAGCAGACGCCCTTATCCAGAGCGACGTACAAACATGCTTTTAATCTCTAGTAGTGAATAAATCTACACTGGTACCCAAAAATACAAACTCGATATAAATATAACTCGAATTCTACAAACTTGGAAAGTGCTAATTTTAGTATTTCAGGAAGAGGTAGGTCTTCAGTCGTCGCTTAAAGATAATCAGGGACTCTGCTGTCCGGACATCTAGGGGAAGTTCATTCCACCACCTCGGTGCCAGAACAGAGAAGAGCCTTGAATTGTACTTACCTCTCATTTTGAGAGAAGGTGGTACCAGTCGAGCAGTGCTGGAGGATCTCAGACAGCGTGGTGCAGTGCGAGATGTGATGAGGTCACTGAGGTAAGATGGTGCTGGTCCATTTTTGGACTTGTAGGCAAGCATCAGTGTTTTGACTCTGATACGTGCAGCTACTGGAAGCCAGTGAAGGGAGCGCAGCAGTGGGGTGGTGTGGGAAAACTTGGGCTATTTGAACACAAGTCGTGCAGCTGCATTTTGGATCATTTGCAGTGGACGGATAGCGTTCAGGGGGAGACCCATCAGCGTTATACGGCGGAGGTTGGACATTCGTTATGATCAAGGGTTTCGGTTTAGTTTGTGAATCGGTTCTTGGAAAGGATTTCAATGCTCAAGAGTTCGGGATTAAGTGACATTGATCGAGAATGAGCAGACGTCAAATATTCAGGTTTAAAATGTACCACCACGAGGATATGTCAGAAATTGGGGTTGGGCTCAGTCCACAATGCTAACTTGTCCAGCCAGGGGGAAGTATAAAAGGTGAGACCACAACGATTCATTCAGTCCCAAGGAGCTTCCTCAGGGTCTGGTTTTGGATATTTTTTTCCAGAATTACCCATGATTCAATATAGGTACAACTGTGTGACAGTGTTAAATACTAATGGCAACAAGATCCATATACCATATTGTGAGAACAACAAAACGCAGGTTAGCCATACAAAAAGGTGACAGTTTGGGTTTTCTCACAGTAAAGCGTATAAAAAGAGAAAAAAGACAAGAACTGAGTGTTCTGGGTCAATCTAATCTAGGACTAGTGATCAAGGATATCTTACAGTATGTATCAGAGGATGAGAACCTAATGTTCAGAGCAAAGATTGTATCCAAAACACATATGTACATAGATTACTCCCATAACATTCAAAGAGTCAAGTCATTATTACTGGTAAAACAAAGTGCTGAGGGACTGAACTGCTTTTTTGCAGTACTCGATTATCTGAGAGAACAGAAAAGGGATAAAGCTACAATTCAGGCTCTTTACACACCACTACGAGTTTTTAGGTTTATGATACTAATTTCTAAATTGTATTGATCATCAAAAATCACCAAATGCCTTCATGGCTCTAATTTACATTCAACCAGGAAATGTGTTTTGAAAATTCCCCCTTGATAAATGAGGCTCATTCTACATTGTACATGTTGCTTTAGAAATCTGTCTCAATCACAGTGTTTGTAATCAGTGAATTATTGTGTGAGATTATTAAAGTCTCCTCTGTTCAACACTCACCCGTTTCAACCAGCAGTCGAAGCTCTGTGTAAATATCCCACCATGTGCACTCGATCCCACACCAGTAAGTGTCTTCATCCTCTGCTCTCAGATCAGTGATGGTGATGGTGAAGATTTTGGCTGTTTTGTCATCATACAGAGAGAATCTGGTGTCTTCAGCAGGTGAAGGTGATGGTGATCCAGATTCAACCAAAACATGCTCACAGCTAGTACATTCACCTCTGCAGAGATATTTCTTGTTTTCTTCATATCCAGATTTATAGCGACATTTAATCTGAACTGATCTTCCTCTGTGTCCAGTTACTGTAGTTACAGCCTTAGATCGAGCTGGAGAATGAAACAGAGTGGAAGAAAATGTGATTCAGGATGATTGTGCAATGTAAAAGACTGAAATGAAACACAGTATACTGGAATATTTTAGTACAAACATTGTGACAAGAGTAAGAGACGATCCAGGTACAACAAAATACATTACTTATGAAAACATTTGAAATAACAAACAATTCATTTGTCATTAAAAAAAAAGATATGTATATTTTGGGGCAATATATTGTGGCAAAAGTACATCAGTCACCTATCGGATCCGTCATTCCTCCCACTCACCACCAGAGTGCACCACCGCTAAGAAGTGTGTCTCATTTGGACTACAGTTCCCAGATTGCTTTGTGTTGACGTACTAACAGGTCTTATGTTCTGTCCAGTCAGCCACATCCTGCCACGCCTGCTCAGTTTTCATGTTCACTGTACAGTTGCCTTTGTGTTTCCACCTCAGACTGTTTCATTTGTTGATGATTGTTTGCTGCCTGCCATGACCTTTGCCTGTTATTCTGATTACTCCTTTGTCTACACTTGGATGTATCTGTTTGCTGTTGCTGACCCTGACTGTTAAAAAAAACCAGCATTTGGCTCCTCCTACTCTGTCTCCACACCTGTCATGCCAAGTCTAACCCCTATGTTACAATAGCACTTACCGTATTTTCCGGACTTTAAGCCACTACATGTTGCTCTACATGTGCAATGTAAAAGACTGAAATGAAACACAGTATATTGGAATATTTTATTACAAACATTGTGACAAGAGTAAGAGAAGATCCAGGTATGACAAAATACATTACTTATGAAAACATATATTTTAAAGAACAAACAATTAGTCATAAAAAAAAAACATTTTTATGTATATTGGGGCAAAAGTACATCACTGTCACGTATCCGATCCGTCATTCAACCCACTCACCACCAGAGTGCAGCACGGCTAAGAACTGTGTCTTATATGGACTACAGTTCCCAGATTGCTGTGTGTTGACGTACTAACAGGTCTTATGTTCTGTCCAGTCTGCCACATCTCCCTACATCTGCCCAGATTGCCCCACTTTCATGTTCACTGTTGCCTTTATGTGTTTCCACCTCAGACTGTTTACTTTGTTTGTTTTCTGCCTGCCACGACCTTTGCCTGTTATTCTGATTACTCCTTGCCATGACCTTTGCCTGTTATTCTGATTACCCCTGTGTGTGTATCCTTGAATGTATCTATTTGCCATTGCTGATCCTGCCTGTATGATGACTGTAAATAAAGCCAGGATTTGGCTCCGCCTACTCTATCTCTACGCCTGTCATGCTAAGTATAATAATGTATTAATAGCACTTACCGTATTCTCCGGACTATAAGCCGCTATTTTTTCCCCCAACACTTTGAATGCCGCGGCTTATTTATGAATTCTTCCGGTTTTACAAACTTCAAGCCAAAAAACTGAGCCCCATACCATTAGACCAATGAAATTGCCAAACAGGTTTAAGGTGAACCAATGAAACTCTTTATATTAAATCAGATGCGCTCCCACTGAATCTTCCCGCACCACATCATAAATATGGATGAGATTCCTCTGATGTTTGATGTGCCTCTCACTCACACTGGCTACAAGACAGGAGAATCATTTGTCACGCTGAAAACAACCGGGCATGGAAACACACACTTAACCTGTGTTCTGAGCTGCACGGCATCGGGAGAAAAACTTCCACCGGTGGAGATTTTTAAACATTTAAAATGATTTTTATCGGAATAACAAAGTGCACATGTAAACATGGCAACAGACCACTTCTGCATACTTTGCACATACACATACACCCCTGTACAAATGCGAAAACAAAAACGGACCCAATCTACATCTGCGTCTTTCACACCAACTACCTGCATGTCTTCCCTCACCACATCCAAAAACCTCCTTCTTTTCTCCTTCCTGGTGGCTCCATCCTCAGCATTCTCCTACTGATATACCCCATGTCCCTCCTTTGCACATGTCCAAACCTTCTCAATCTCACCTCGTCTCCAAAGCGTCCTACATGCGCCGTCCCTCTTCTAAATGAAGGTGACAATTCAAAAAGGGAAAGGTGTGTAAATGTTCTACTGTACTTGTACATTACCTCAATAATGCAGTATAGAAGTATAACTTCCTGTGTGTTTTCAAAATAACTAAAGACCCAGCAGCACGTGGATCATGCCTGAACCCTGGAACCTCACGCTTAAAGTTCTGTCCAGCTATAAAAGTGCATTAGTGCAAAATTTTAAATGTTGAAAAATATGAAGTGTTTTTACTCACCTATGATCAGGCAGAAGCTGAAAATAAGGAGGATCTTCATTGTAAGTGCTGTGTGAGTTATCTTCCACTTGTCTCTCAGGAAGTACCTGGGTAAAATGTTTTGCACATACGCTGGTAAAAAAAAGTCAAGAAGTCATTTCTAACATTTATATCTGACACAGTTGTCGCCGGTAACGCTATCAATATGTTAGGATACACTGTTATGTATGGACCAGATCACTAAGGAAAAGAGAATAATAATAATAATAATAATAATAATAATAATAATAATAATAATAATAATAATCAGACAGACCAGGAAAATGACTTTCACCAAGATGATATTGTTTTACTTATAAAGAAACAGGTTTAAATAAATGCACATGTAAATTGTAAACAATTAAATAAAACAGCAACAAAGCAAAAATGGTATAACAAACAATATACTGTTTTCCCCTTTAAAGAAACTTTAAATATCTCGATCTCCTTTGAAGTTATTTGACCTTATTATATTATATTATGTTTTGTTTTATATTTACGATCAATTACTTTTAAATTAATTCACTCTTGATGTTGCTTTAGAATATCATACTATTTGGACCTTTGTTTCAATTTCTTCAAAGAAATACACAATTTCAGATACACAAAGCAGATGACATCAAGGAAAATAAATATATGCATGAAAATAATTCAAAACTTGTCAATAGTCACACATTCCAACCAGACAATTAAATAGATATAAACTCACAAAAAAAATAAAATAAAAAAACACTTTCAAACACTTAACTCAACACTCTACTGGATCCACTATCATAAACTTCAATACCATCAATCATCGCACTAAAATAACCCAAATACATTTAATTCAGGAGTTATAACATCATTATTGATGCATATTAAACAAGGGTGATTGTTATATTTGCCTTTGAATCTTTGCTCTCCTTGCGATTACTTCGTCTCACCTCTGTGACTGTATATTGTTGTTGTCGTGGTGTTTTATAGCGGCTTGTCAGACCAACGAAAAGGCGCATTACCGCCACCTAATGGTCTTGAGTGAGGCGCGCACGCAATAAGGTGGAATAATAAAATGAAATAAAAACCAAATAAATAAATAATAATAAAAAAAATTCTATCTATCGTTCCTGTAATTTTTTTAGGTATTTAAATAACAATTCTTGAGCTCTCGATTGCCCGAATTTGCTTCCCAGCAGTACCGTTAGAGATATCGTCCATTCCTGTCCATCCTAATTCCTCAATTAACTAAAATCTATCCCTTTCATATGCAGGACATTTATCTAATATGTGTCTCACTGTTTTCCGGTTCCCCCACACTTCTCACACACACCCGATTCATGCTTTTTCCGATTCTAAAGAGACTATGGTTTAATGTCCGATTCTTAATCTTGTGATGACGACATCCTTCCTTCTATCACCCAATCTTTTCCTCTCACTACTAACTTTCTCTTGTATCTGGAAGAGATGTCTTCCCTCATTCCCACTATTCCATAATTCCTGACATCTTTTACATACTTCAGATGAAATCACTGCCTTGTATTCAGCTCCACTCAAAGCTACCTTCATGTCTTTCTGAGAATGATTCAGTGCTTTCTTTGCTAGCAGGCCCACCATTTCATTTCCATCTACACCAGGGGTGGGCAATACATTTTTACAAGTTTGGGCAATAGATTTATACAAGGGGCTACATGAGAAACCTGAATTGTGTCAGAGGGCCACACCAACGATAACTTGATATTCATTCTGCTCAACTTTCTTCCATTGTAAAATGCACTAAATTATATTTTGAATATATATATATATCTCTGTTGTATTTGGTGCGTGTTAGTCTGTGTTTTTCCTGTCACACGTATTCATAAGCGTTTCTTCCTTTCCGGACTCCACACGCTCTCCACAGCATAAATGTACTGTACTGTATATTTTTTTGTAAAAAAAAAAGTAGGTAAAAATGAATACACAATTAATTTATACTCATTACATTTTACTTAAAGTTACATAGGAGGTGAAATAAGTCAAGTGTAAATCTCACAAAGGGGTTTAAAATTGGGTCTATGCATAATAATGAAATAAACAGTTACAATACAGAAAATGAATAATCCACAGGCCAAGAAAAATGCCTGCTGGAAAACCAGTAAACACTGTGTTTAATCTTATCTACATCTTATTTGCTATAAGTGACTGTCAGATTCTGGTAGACTGATTCTGATTGATCATCAGTTATACTTGGATTCTGATAGATTGATTCTGATTGGTTGGTGGTTGGGTCTGGAGTCCTGCATACAGATTCAGGTAACTTGGTGTTTACTGTTGCTTATAGAGAAATGGAATTTTGCTCATTTTTATAAATATCATTTGTCTGAAAAAGAAATCAAAACTCATTAAAATTATTGTAAGTGAAATGTTTCTGATAGTAATAATAGCAGCAAATCGTTGGTTTGTACCTCTTTGGAAGATGTTTCATGGCCTTCAGCTAAATGAGAAGGAAAACAAAGTTTTGATGTTTATTATATTTCAAATGAAACACTGATTACTGCAGATTTGTGTTGTACCTGTAAAAAAAATGAAGTGTTACAATAAAAAGTTAAAATTAAAAGTAATCCTTCATTTTAGGAAGGAATAATGAAAGGTAGGTAGAAGAGTGAGTGTCTTATTGCATGTCATTGTCTCATTAGGTTTGTATGTTACTATGGTGCAATTGTGTGTGTTATAATTTACAAAAGATCCAGAGGTCATTTAATTATGTAATTCTGGGTACAATGATCAGGATGTATGTAACTAAACCTGGAAACTATTTAAAACTAAACTGGCAAACTGTAGCCTTCCGGTCAGAACTGAGAGGGTTAAGTTCTTACCTGTAGATGGAGGAGTCTCAGGATGCACTGATGGACTCGTGATAGGTGATGTAGCAGAGTATGTGGTGTGTGTGGACTGTGAGACAGTACTGCTGGTAGGATCATCTGAGAGATCAGAAAACAAGCTACAATCCAGGCTCAGTTTTCCACATCGCTCCAGTCTCTGCGTTTATAATCCACAGTTTGATCCTCATTTATCAATTCTATTGATCCTCCATCAATCACCAATTTACATTAAACCACGCCCACATTTTAACCATTAAAAATGGGTTTTGAAAAATCTCCTTAATAAATGAGGCTCAGTCTATATAACCTTGACATTTTCTTTTGCAGTAGATCGCTATGATCACACCAACAATGAACACCACTGCACCTGTACTGATCAGGATGTAGGTAACTACACCTGGAACATCTGTATAGGACAAAATGTTTGAACTATGTCATGTGGCAGGACAGACATTTAAATGTTGTTATAGTACACTAAAGGGTTTCAGTAGCCGTTATGAACAATGTTTGAAAGCTGCTCAGACCCAGTGGTTAGTAAAGTGTTAATTTCTTTGCAAAATGTGCACTTGTTTTTAAACTAAAGTGTAGCCTTCATGTCAGAACTGAGAGGGTTTGGCCCTGTCAAAACCACAGTGTTAAAGCACTGGACGAATTTTGCAAACATAAACTGGCAACCTGTAGACTTCATGTCCGAACTTAAAGGGTTAAAAAAAAAAAAAAAAAACATGGACACGTCTTTTTTCTTCTTCTTTTTTACATCCAAAGAATCAAATCATTATTACTGTAATTATACTTATATATATACTGTAATAATACTATAATTATAACACATAAAGTGCTGAGCAGAACAGTGACGTGACGTACAGGTTAATGCAATTTCACGAATTATTATAAACAGAAAGCAATTCTAATAATCAGAGGCTGATGATATGATTAAATGGTGAGTGTTGGTGTTTTTGTTCACAGTGTGGATGCAGGGGTACATACCATCAGATGAGGGAGCAGTGGTACAGTGTTGAGCTGTGATTAATGGAGAAGCTGAAAACAGTGAAACATGATAAATATCATAACAGAAATATAGTGAAGAATAAAAAACAGTTCAGGATAAAAGTTCTTACTTGTAGCTGGATGTGTCTGTGTGGACTTTGAGACAGTACTGCTTTTTTGTAGTACTCGATTATCTGAGAGATCAGAAAGAGGATAAAGCTACAATTCAGGCTCAGCTTTACACACCACTAAGAGTTTTAATGTTTATGATACTAATTTATAAATTGTATTGATCATCCAAAAATCACCAAATGCCTTCATGGCTCTATTAATTTACATTCAACCAGGAAATGTGTTTTGAAATTCCCCCTTGATAAATGAGGTTTATTCTACATTGTACATGTTGCTTTAGAAATCTGTCTCAATCACAGTGTTTATAATCAGTGAATTATTGTGTGAGATTATTGTGTATCACTCACCCAGTTTAACCAGCAGTTGAAGTGTTGTGTAAATATCCCTCCCTGTGCACTCGATCCCACACCAGTAAGTGTCTTCATCCTCTGCTCTCAGATCAGTGATGGTGATGGTGAAGATTTTGGCTGTTTTGTAGTCACTCAGAGAGAATCTGGTGTCTTCAGCAGTAGATTCAGATTTAACCAAAACATGCTCACAGTCAGTACATTCACCTCTGCAGAGATATTTATTGTATTCTTCATATCCAGATTTATAGCGACATTTAATCTGAACTGATCTTCCTCTGTGTCCAGTTACTGTAGTTACAGCATCAGATCCAGCTGGAGAATGAAATACAGCGGAAGGAAATGTGATTCAGGATGATTGTGCAATGTAAAAGACTGAAATAAAGTATACTGGAATTTTTTAGTACAAACATTGTGACAAGAGTAAGAGAAGATCCAGGTACAACAAAATACATTACTTATAAAACATATACTTTAAATAACAAACACAATTCATTTGTCATAAAACATTTTTTTATGTATATTAGGGCAAAAGTACATCACTATCACGTATCCGATCCGTCATTCCTCCCACTCACCACCAGAGTGCACTACGGCTAAGAAGTGTGTCTCATTTGGACCACAGTATCCAGATTGCTGTGCGTTGACGTACTAACAGGTCTTATGTTCTGTCCAGTCTGCCACATCTCGCTACATCTGCCCAGATTGCCCCATTTTCATGTTCATTGTACTGTTGCCTTTATGTGTTTCCACCTCAGACTGTTTTATTTGTTAATGATTGTTTGCTTCCTGCCACGACCTTTGCCTGTTGTTCTGATTACCTCTGTGTGTGTGTATCCTTGGATGTATCTGTTTGCCGTTGCTGACCCTGACTGTTTGACGACTGTTAAATAAAGCCAGCATTTGGATCCTCCTACTCTGTCATGCCAAATTTAACCCATATGTTACAATAGCACTTAAGTTCAATCAATTCTTTGCCCATTTCCAGACAATTTCAAACAAAACACTGGGTAAACTTGGCCTGTAGGAGCACAGAACCCACCATTCGAAGCTTCATCTGAAGACAATGGGAAAAATAAACTACTGTAAATGAGCCAGCCCAGACAACATCCCTAAACAGGTGCTCATAACCTGCTCATAGCTGATGTCTTTGCAGACATATTAAATCTGTCCCATGCACAAGACTCGATTCCCACCTGCTTGAACAGGACCACCATGTTAGCTTTGCTAAAAAAAAAGCAATAAAGAATCACCTGAGGACTCAATGGTTATGGTTTTGAGAGGGGTGGAATAAACCTTTCTATAAACCCGAACAAAATAAAAATTCTGCCATGTAAATGCATTAAAGCGATTACTGCTGTTGATGAGACCCATTATATTAGGAAAAATGCACTTCCTCAAATCTCCGTTTGGTTACACAAGCCTTCTCTTCACCTGACACACGTATCAAATCTCGTATCGGCTCATTTATCATTGTGAACACTTAATTTGCCACAGCACACTTTTTGGAATTTGGGGCCAAATAAATCCCTCTACTAGTCCACACAAAAGTTTAAATTACAGGCGACTCATGAGAAAGTTTAGTTCCCTTTCCAGGTTTCTAAATTGCAGCAATACAACCTGCTCCCACTGGTCCTCACTATGCAATTGATCCACATGCTTCTGCTTTTTGAAGGAAGGAGTGGTGGGATTCAGATTCTCCTTAGAGATGCACAGTCACTAAAAGTCTCAGTTTACACTTTCCAGCAGCCTGGAATTTGCTTCGACCTTCTGGTCGGTTTCTCACCCTCTACACAGATACGAAAACTCTTCTAAGTGAATCTTCTTCTTTTTCTTCTTCTTTTGGCTTCTCCTATTAGGGGTCTCCACAGCGGATCATCCGTCTCCATACCCCCCCCTGTCCTCTACATCTGCATCTTTTAAACCAACTACCTGCATGTCTTCCCTCACCACATCCATAAATCTCTTCCTCCTTCCTGGTGGCTCCATCCTCAGCATTCTCCTACCGATATACCCCATGTCCTTCCTCTGCACATATTCAAACCATCTCAATCTCACCTCCATCACCTTGTCTCCAAAACGTCCTACATGTGTTGTCCCTCTTCTATTAAAATAAGTAGATGTGTGTAAATGTTCTACAGTATATTTCACTTGTACATGTACATTACCTCATATTGCAGTATAATAGTTTAACTTCCTCTGTGTACCTCAGCAGCCTGTAGATCATTTCTGAACCCTGGAACCCCACGATTACGAAAGTTCTGTACAGCTATTAAAGTCTATCAATAATTAATAAATAATAATAATGTTATGAAATGTCCACTACATACGACCGATTTGTTGGTTGTCCCCGGCCGCGTCCAAATCCGAAGATGAGCCAAACCCTAACCCTAACCCAAACCCAAACCCAAACACTAACCCTAACCCTAACCCTAACCCTAACCCTAATCCTAACCCAAACACTAACCCTAACCCAAACCCAAACCCTAACCCTAATCCGAAGATGAGGGATTTGCATTGAAGTGGATAGGACGGGCATCTACGTTGAAAAGCGACGCAAAGGGGCTCCCTTCTGCGATTCTACGCCATCCCAAGGCAACGTCGATATGTGACGATGTGGGGTGAGACTGTGTAGCAAAGAACTACAACACGCAACATAAAGTTACATAACAGAACACAGAGATTTTAGGTTAGATTAGATTAGATCTAGCTTTATTGGCATTGTGCAAGGTACATGTACAGAGGCGATGAAATGTAGTTAGCATCTAACCAGAAGTGAACAAGTGGCCTATTTACACAAGATATCAGTAAATAAATAAGGTATGAGGTTCATATATACAGAGGTGATGGTGAATAGTGTACAGAAAATGCAGTAGATAATAATATATGGTATATAGTGTAATATAGCTGTATAGCTATACACTGTAAGCTGCTCAGGATGCTCTCGATGGTCCCTCTGTAGATCATAGTCAGGATGGGGGAGTGAGATACACTTTCCACTGCTTTTTTAGGAAGTAAAGGCAGTGCTGGGGTTTTTTTTTTGGTGATGGATCTGGTGTTGAGTGACCAGGTGAAGCTCTCCGCCAGATGTACATCAAGATGTACCGCCAGATGTACACCAATGTACATACAATCTCCAGGGAGGATCCATTAATGATCAGTGGAGAATGGCTAATTTGTGAAGGCGGACGAGTGAGTATTTTTGGCAATATAGTGTATATATGAACATTTACATTTATTTTACATTTACGACATTTGGCAAACAGCCTTATCCAAAACAACGTACAACTGAGCAGTTGAGGGGTTAAGGGTCTTGCAGAGTAGTGAGTGAGATGAAGAAATGCTAGGAGAGGAAAGTAGAATTACAGTTCCAACAGGCTGGTTCTAGAAACTTGCGGCAGGGATTTTATGCACTCACTTAAAATCCCTTATGTAAGCCTAAAAGTTGCCATTAGTGCTAACAGTGCTAATAGAATATGGACAATGTCATAGCAGTAAATGATTTTACTTACTGAGAATGATGTGAGGAAGTGTGTCAGTAAAGCAAACACCAGCAATATAACAGGAATATAACAGCATCAGAGGTATGGTAGAGACTGCACTGAGCAGGTAGAACTGTCAGTCAGTAATCTCAATGTGCATCATAAAGTCCATCATTCCAGTCTCCAAGACTCCTAGTCTGCCTGTCTGAACCAGAATCTCTGAAAGTGCACTGTGAAATGAAACATTTACATTTACATAAGCGCCATTTTAGCAGAAGCCCTTATCCAGAGCGATAAGTGCAAAACAACGTTCCTTTAGGACCAAGGTGCTACATCAGACATCAATTAGCAAAAACATAGAAAAGGGAACTACACACAACAAACTAGGCCACTAAATAAAGTGCATGTGTGCAACATTTAGTGCAAAAAAATAAACACGATAAAAAGAGACAGTAAACACAGTGACACTGTAGCACCAACCAGTGCAGTACAGAAGGTTTGTGCAAATTGTACATAAAAATCAATACTGTACATATAAACAAGTTTTAGCAGCAATTGTGCAAAACAGAATAGAATAAAATGTGTAAATAGAAATAAACCCTTAATGAATATGTCCATTTGTGTGTGTGTGTGTGTGTGTGTGTGTGTGTGTGTGTGTGTGTGTGTCAAGTCAATACCTTCATGTTGAGAAATCTGCTGGCTTGTAGAAAGAATGGTGCTATTTAAAAAATGGTGTAATCAGTTGAGTGTACCATCTGCACTGAACTTCTTGACCTGCAGTCTATCTACATCAGGATGTGCTGGTCCAAGGACAGGAAGTTAGTGAAGGACCTCAGCCAGTGGACTTCTCTCGGTTTTAGTCAGGGAAGCACTTCAAGGTGGAGTGTTGGAATAGTGGTTCACATGTTTGTGGAAATGACAAATGGAAGCAAAAAACTAAGATATATGACTGGAAGACTTTTAAAAAGGATTTGATTCTTCTTTCCTACTTGAGGAGGCCTGGGGTGCAGTCAGCGATACAAACCATCAATCTTTTTGGAGCAGGCTTTGTGGTAACAGTTTGAAGGAGAACCACATGTGACAGGAAAGGTCAGGTGTACCAATAAGTTTGTCCTTTAATTGTAAAAATGCATTATTATGGCATACATGTACTGTATTTACATTGCAAACAAACCATGTGAAAATGTACATTTAATCGTTCTGTGTAAATGTATTTATTATTTCATTTACTTTTCTGTAAAATTAAACATTATGTAGAGCAGTGAAAAGGAAATTACAAATTTGTCATGAAAATAAAGGCTTCAGCTTCGGCTTCGCCCATTAGGGGTCGCTACAGCAGATCATCTATATTCATGATCCGCATGTGCGATTTAGCACATTTTACACTGGATGCCCTTTCTAATGCAACCCTCCCCCTTTATCCAGGCTTGGGACCGGCACTAAGAGTGCACTGGCTTGTGCAACCCAAATGGCAGTGAGACAATGAATCCTAACCACTAGACCACCAGGGAACCCCTACTATTTCTTATGAAAATAAAATTGGAAAAATGACTGAACGAATAATTGATATTTATATTACATAAAGTTACATAGAAGGGTAAATAAATCAAGTGTAAATTCTGCAACGGGAGGCTTTAAAATTGGGTCTATGCATAATCATGTAATAAGCAATTACAATACAGCAAGTGAATAATCCACAGGACAAGAACAATGCCTGCTGGGAAACCAGTAAACACTGAAAGAGGGTTTGAATCTTATCTACATCTTATTTGCTGTTAGTGACTGCCAGATTCTGGTAAAGAGAATCTGATTGATCATCAGTTATACTTGGATTCTGATAGATCGATTCTGATTGGCTGGTGGTTGGGTCCGGAGTCTTGCATACAGATCCACGTACGTTGGTGTTTACTCTTGCTTCAACATCACTTGACTAAAAAAGAAAACAAAACTTATTAAAATGATTGTAAGTAAAATATTTCAGAAAGTAATAATAGGAGAAAATCATTGGTTTGTACTTCTTTGGAAGATGTTTCAGGGCCTGCGGGGAAATGAGAAGGGAAATAAAGTTTGGTATTAATTATAGTTGAAATGAAACACTGATTATAGCAGATTTGTTTTTGCGCTGTAAAAAAAATGAAGTGTTAAAAATATGCCAGTAAGCCTTCATTTTAGGAAGCAATAATGGAAGGGAGAAGGAAGGGTTAACCCAGCCATTAGGGTTACACAATCCGGGTCACTGTTAGTGCCGGTCCCAAGCCCAGATAAATGTAAAAGGAAAAAGAGGTAGAACAGTGGGAGTTCCATTGCATGTCATTGTCTCATTAGGTTTGTGTGTTACTATGGTGCAACGGTGTGGTATAATTTACAAAAGATCCAGAGATTATTTACTGATTTATTTCTCGGTACAATGAGGT
Source organism: Silurus asotus (assembly GCA_024362625.1). Taxonomy (NCBI): domain Eukaryota; kingdom Metazoa; phylum Chordata; class Actinopteri; order Siluriformes; family Siluridae; genus Silurus; species Silurus asotus. Next base: position 1,007,877 of record MU551601.1, on the reverse strand, counting down.
TAAAAATAAAGAGTTTTTTTACCTTGACTTTTTCTTTTGCAGTAGATCGCTATGATCACACCAACAATGAACACCACTGCACCTGTACTGATCAGGAGGTAGGTAACTACACCTGGAACATCTGTATAGGACAAAATGTTTAAACTACATAAAAATGTCATGTGGCAGGACAGACGTATAGATGATGTTATAGTACACTGAAGGGTTTCAGTAGCCGTTATGATTAATGTGTGAAATGATGTGTGAAAGCTGCTCAGACCCAGTGGTTATTAAAGTGTTAAGTTCTTTGCAAAATGTGCACTTGTTTTTAAACTAAAGTGTAGCCTTCATGTCAGAACTGGGAGGGTTTGGCCCTGTCAAAACCACAGTGTTAAAAGACTGGACCAATTGAAGAGAAGTTCTTTCTGGGATTATTAGGTTTGTACCATGTGTTATTTATGTAAATATAATTGGAAAAATGAATACATGCAGTGAATTTTGAATCTAAATAAATTGGCAGACATTTAAATGATACCCATGTATACTTCAGGGTTTCATTGGCATTTCTAATAATGTGTGAAATTAAGTGTGAAAATGTTTCAGACCCTGTGGTTAGAGAAGTGCACACTTTACAAACTGTAGACTTCATGTCAGAACTAAAAGGGTTAAAAAAAAAAACAGGGACACGGCTTTTATTCTTCTTATTTTTTACATCCAAAGAATCAAATCATTATTACTGATAAAACATAAAGTGCTGAGCAGAACAGTGACGTGACGTACAGGCTAATGCAATTTCATGAATTATTATAAACAGAAAGCAATTCTAATAATCCGAGGCTGATGATATGATTAAATGGTGAGTGTTGGTGTTTTTGTTTACAGTGTGGATGAAGGGGTACATACCATCAGATGAGGGAGCAGTGGTACGGTGTTGAGTTGTGAATAATGGAGAAGCTGAAAACAGTGAGACATGATGAATATCATAACAGAAATATAGTGAAGAAGAGCTTAGTTGTAAAGTTCTTACTTGTAGCTGGATGTGTCTCAGGATGCACTGATGGACTCGTGATATGTGTTGTAGCAGAGTATGTGGTGTGTGTGGACTGTGAGACAGTACTGCTGGCAGGAACCTCTGAGAGATCAGAAAGAGGATAAAGATAAAATTCAGGCTCAGCTTTACACACCACTTACAGATTTTAAGTTTATGATCCTAATTTATAAATTGTACTGATCATCCAAAAATCACTAAATGCCTTCATGGCTCTATTAATTTACATTCAACCAGGAAATGTGTTTTGAAAATTCCCCCTTTAATAAATGAGGCTCATTCTACATTGTACATGTTGCTTTAGAAATCTGTCTCAATCACAGTGTTTATAATCAGTAAATTATTTTGTGAGATTCTTTAAGTCACCTCTGTTCAACACTCACCTATTTCAACCAGCAGTTGAAGCTTTGTGTAAATATCTGTTACTGGCCATGCTCGCTCAATCCCACACCAGTAAGTGCCGTTATCCTCTGCTCTCAGATCAGTGATGTTGATGGTGAAGATTTTGGCTCTTGTGTCGTCATACAGAGAGAATCTGGTGTCTTTAGCAGGAGATCCAGATTTAACCAAAACATGCTCCCAGTCAGTACATTTACCTCTGCAGAGATATTTCTTGTATTCTTCATATCCAGGTTTATAGCGGCATTCAATCTGACCTGATCTTCCTCTGTATCCAGTTACTGTAGTTACAGCATCAGATCCAGCTGGAGAATGAAACAGAGTGGAAGGAAATGTGATTCAGGATGATTGGGCAATGTATAAAACTGAAATGAAACACAGTATACTGGAATATTTTAGTACAAACATTGTGACAAGAGTAAGACAAGATCCAGGTCTGACAAAATACATTACTTATGAAACATCTATTTTAAAAAACAAACACAATATATTCATCGATATACATAAAACTACTAATTACAAACTCCTTCTGTGAAATTGGAATTTGGGGCCATCAATCCCTCTACTAGTACACACAAGCGTTAAATTACCGGCGACTCATGAGAAAGTTTATTTTCCATTCCAGGTGTCTAAATTCCAGCAATACAACCCGCTCCCACTGGTCCTCACTATGGAATTCATCCACATGCTTCTGCTTTTTGGAGGAAGGAGGGGTGGGATTCAGATTCTCCTTTGAGATGCACAGTCACTGAAAAGCTGAGTTTAGACTTTCCAGCAGCAGTACGGCAACAAATTCACGCTCTTGCTGATTAATAGCAACACTTTACATAAAGATAGCACGCATAAGAAATAATGGAGCTACATGTTGACAGGACACAGGTTAATGTACTCAAGTATCCATATTGGATTCGATTACGTCTAATGTATACAGTCGACCCAATCTTACAATCAGAATGTTTTTATGCAGACCACTTCTGCATACTTTTGCACATACACATACACCCCTGTACAAATGCAAAAAACAAAATGGACCCAATCTACATCTGCGTCACTTAGCACATGTATGTCCACCACGAAACACTGCAAAATTTATACGTGCACACACTTTTGTTTTGTGCATTTACACTAAAGTTATTTATGTCTTGCATATCTCTTTTGCATGCCATTATAAACATAAATTCCTAAATCCTATGTAGCGTCTGGCACAGGTCATTTAGACTTCCTGTCCCAGGCATTCCTTTTAACCTATGACATCTACATCTCAATCAAAAGGTGAAACTTTTATTGGGGTGGTGTATAAGTAAAGTGTCACACTCCCCCCCGGAAGACTGATAACACAAGCCAGTCTCTATACCACACACACACACACACCCACACCCACACCCACACACCACCCCGAAAACCAGATAACCTCCCTGGCCTCACTGGTTGAATTGACAGCGACCCTCAGACCATAAAACAATTCACTCTAGGAACTCAGCCCCAGTACGTCTGTTTGTGACACACACACATATGCAGACACACACACACCAAAAGGGAAATTTTTTTTTGTAATTAAATAATAAATAGAATGTCCCACTTCACATGATACAAACATACATCTTACCGCAAAATTAACTGTTTCTTTATTTTTCAAACAATGGTACATTTTATCATGAAATGTACCATACCGTCTTAATTCACTTTGAATAAAACTTTAAAGTCCTCCAAAAGCAAATATAGCCCGGAAACCATGCCCACAGATGCATGAACAAAGGAAGTTTTTCCCTCCAAAATTTCAGGCCATAGCATTGGTCATTCCCCCAAGGATGGGTGGGGTTCAGGACCTTTAAAACACCTTGAACCCAACTAATCATCGTCCAGTCAGAGTGCAGTCGGGTCCAGTCAGAGTTCAGTCAAGAGAGCAACTCGCTTACTCGGCTCGACCGGAAAGGCTCGGACCCCCGGGGCCCGAAGGCCCAGGGGCCCGATGGCCTGGAGAGTCAGACGCTTCGAACAGCTCAGCAGCGACTCTTCGGGGACGAGATCTCAAATCTCTTTTGAGATTTTCCAACAAGCTTTATCTTCAAAACACCAACTGATCTGATCTTCAGGAGAAGCTGGAAGAACATATGACTCCATCCTAACCGACTCGTCCAAGATTCTTTTGTCTACCGCATCCGGACTCTTGTGCAACAGGTCAATGCAAGTAACCGGTTTACCAACTAATTTAGATGCGTGTTTAGTTTGAACCCCTTAATATTGAGGCGAATTAAAATTTCCGTGACGATTTCTCAGTTAGGATGTGATTAATTTGAAGTAAGCTGCCTTTCCTTTTTTTTTCCTCCTTTTTTTCCTTACTCTTCCTTCTTTCCTAATTTCAACTTTCATTTCTTTTATTTTCATTTTTATTTTCTTGATTTCTTTTTGTTTGTTTTTGTAGTTAGTTTTATGTTGTGTTTGTCTCATTCATTAAACGCCGTATTTTTTATAAGTGTCTCTGAGTACGTTCCATAAATGCGAAGTTCCTGCAACATCCGGTCTGAACTACATGCTGTATTTAATTGAATTTAATTTACGGTATAAAGTAAAAGGGGGTTACGTCTTTCATGGCCAGGGAGATACTCTATATTCTTTTATAGAATTAATATAAAATTATACTGTCTGTTTGCCGGACGAACAGACAAATAAATGTAATGTTAATTCCATTACCGTCAATTCCACTTAATTTAAATATTTAGGAGTAACTATAACTACTTATAATTACTTATAAATATTCCCTTTTCGTTCGTTACATAGAATGGTGGAGAATGCAGGCAGACTGTGCTTCCAACTATATACTCAATTTATCTGTATTATAAGTCTGTCCCTCTTCTCCCCCAGTCACTACACCTAAATAGAAAATAATAATTTAACACTGTGTACAAGATGAAACTGCAGACTGACTACACTGGAAAAAGATTTTGTCCTGACCTTTAAACACACAATGTATAGTTATGGCAGTTTCTCACCCTCCGTCTCCATACCCCCCCCCTGTCCTCTACATCTGCCTCTTTCAACCCAACTCCCTGCATGTCTTCCCTCACCACATCCATAAACCTCCTTCTTGGTCTTCCTGGTGGCTCCATCCTCAGCATTCTCCTACTGATAAACCCAATGTTCCTCTTCTGCACATGTCCAAACCATCTCAATCACACCTCCCTCACCTTGTCTCCAAAATTTCCTTTATGTGATGTCACTCTTGGATATGAATGTTACAATTAAAATAAGTAAAGGTGTGTAAATGTTCTACAAGTATAATTCACTTGTACATGTACATAACCTCAATAATGCAGTGTAGTAGTTTAACTTCCTCTGTGTGTTTCAAAAATACCTAGAAATACTCAACAGCCCGTTGATCATGCCTGAACCCTGGAACCTCACGGTAAGTGAGATAAGTTCTGTCCAGCTTTTAAAGTCCATCAATGAAAAGTTTTAATGTAGATGATAAATATGTTGAAGTGTTGTTACTTACCTATAATCAGACAGAAGTTAAAAAATAGAAGGATCTTCATTCTAAGTGCTGTGTTAGTCATCTTCCACTTTCTCACTTCTCTGCCTGTGTGACAGTGCAGTGTCTTTTTGTGTGATTAAAGAGACAACAACGTTTTGTCTGCAAAGCCCCTCAGGAAGTGCCTGGGTGAACTGTCTAGCACATATGCTGGTTAAAAAAAGTGAAAAGTCAAGAAGCTTTTTTGTTATTTCAAACATCGATAGCTGACGCAGTATACAGTGAAATGACACAACGTTCCTCCAAAACCCTGGTGCTACATTAACCAACAAAGAGCTACATCACACAACATAACGTTACATAACAGAACACAGAGTTTTTAGGTTAAATTAGATTAGATTTAGTTTCATTGTGCAAGTTACAATACTGTACATGAAAACAAGTTTTAGCAGCAATTGTGCAAAACAGAAATTTTATGTAAATGGAATTGAAGCATTCATGAATCTTTTGATGTGTGTGTGTGTGTGTGTGTGTGTGTGTGTGTGTGTGTGTTTGTCAGTCCATTACCTTCAAGTTGAGAAGTCTACTGGCTTGTAGAAAGAATGGTTTTCTCTAGGTTGTGGTGTACCATCTGCACTGAACTTCTTGACCTGCAGTCTATCTACAGCAGGCTGTGCTGGTCCAAGTCTAGGAAGTTAGTGAAGGACCTCAGCCAGTTTACTCTGCTCTGTTTAGTCAGGGAAGCACTTCCAGGTTGAGTGTTAGAACAGTGGTTCACATGTTTGTGGAAATGACAAACGGAAGGCCAAAAACCTTTTTTAAGAAAGATTTTTGTCTTCTTTCCTACTTGGGGATATCTCAACTTGCACAGTATCACAATGCTAATTAATTAATTGATAAGCTGAATATTTAACATCATACATATGGTTGTTGAGAGGATAGATGCTGGGGTGTCCAGTATAAAAGCATCATATTCATCCTACTCCAAATAAAGCTGACTGTTAGTGAGGAAGAGTCGAATGCCATTGTTCACACAGGTGGTACATATATCATGATGCAGTAGAGTCTATATATAAAGCAGAAAGAGAATGTGACCAACAGTAACAGTTTGTTATGGCAGGTGGGAAGGTGCATTGTGCTGTGCCAAGAGACCTCCCTCATAAACATTCCACAGTACCATCTGACCTTCCTATTTATTCTGGGTTAGACTTAAATACAGCAGCAATTATTGATGTGGTTAACAACCAGTGTGGACTTTGCTAATCCATTTATTTATCAGCAGTGGATGCCAGACCTGCTAAAACATAAATGGCATTATGCCTTACCTCCTAGGAACTTTGAGGTTTGCCGTGACCATGCTGTGCTTGTCTGGGCATTCGATTGCCAAAGATCTCATCTTTCCTGGCCAGAGGCACTTTCATTTCAAGGTACACTATAGGAAGTGTTTGTCTGGACACTTTGATCCATATTCTGTGGACTCTGCATGAATGTCACTCACCAAATTACAGTTCAACCTGATTCCCTGTTAGACTACCTGGGTCAGATGTTACATATACACTATGTTGGCAAAAGTTTGCAGACACCTGATCATAAGTCTGCTATGTGCATTCCACATTTAGTGCCAAATTGCTCTTATTATTCCCTCCACTCTTCTGGGAACATTTCTCTTCTAGATTCTGAAGTGTAGGTGAGGTGAGGAGGCCTGGGGTGCAGCCAGTGTTCAAAACCTTGTGTGCACAGGGGCATTGTCATGCTGGAACAGGGTTGGGTTTTAAGTTGTATACAAAATTTAATGCTACAGCGTCTAAAGACGTCTAATACATTTTTGTGTCTCCAGTTTTGCAGTAACAGTTTGGAGAAGAAGCGCATATGGCAGGAAATGTCAGGTGTCCCAATACGTTTTTCAGTTTCATTGTTATAGCATAAATGTACTGTATTTAACATTGCAAACAAACCATATGAAAATGTACATTCAATCGTTCTGTGTAAATGTATTTATTATTTCATTTACTTTCCTGTGGAATTAGACATAAAATTGGAAAAATGAATACACAATTAATTTATACTCATTACATTTTACTTAAAGTTACATAGAAGGTGAAATAAATCATGTGTAAATTTTGCAGTAGGAGGCTTTACATTTGGGTCTATGCATAAGAATATAATAAGCAATTACAATACAGAAAATGAATAATCCACAGGCCAAGAACAATGCCTTCTGGGAAACCAGTAAACACTGAGAGCGGGTTTAAATCTTACCTACATCTTATTTGCTATTAGTGACTGCCAGATTCTAGTAGACTGAATTCTATTGATTCTGATAGATTGATTCTGATTGCTCTGTCCTTTGGTCTGGTAATTCAGGTAATTTGATGTTTACTCTTGATTGAAGAGAATTGACATTTTGGTCATTTTCATAAATATCACTTGTCTGAAATAGAAAACAAAACTCATTAAAATGTTTGTAAGTACAATGTTTGTGAAAGTAATAATAGCAGCATATCATTGGTTCGTACCTTTTTGGAAGATGTTACAGGTCCTGCAGGGAAATAAAAAGGAAACAAAGTTTGGATGTTAATTATAGTTCAAATGAAGCACTGACTATAGCAGATTTGTATTTGCAGCTGTAAATAAAATGGAATGTTGGTAGAACGGTGGGAGTTCCATTGAATGTCATTGTCTCCATAGGTTTATGTGTTACTATAGTGCAATTGTGTGTTATAATTTAAAAAAAGATCCAGAGGTAATTTACTGATTTACCATAATTTCCAGACTATTAAGCGCACCCAAATATAAGCAGCACCCACTGAATTTGACAAAGATTTTTATTTTGAACATAAATAAGCCGCACCTGTCTATAAGCCTTCACACTGTCTGCACTAAAACTAATGAACTTTACACAGGCTTTAATGAAAGACAGTGTCTCTTATACGACTTGTATCTAAACAGTAGCCTACCAAGAAAGTCATAGTTCACTGTCTTCCTCCTTCATTTCACAACTATTTCTCTCTGGAGTTTATCTTTTGGCATCGTCCAAAATCACCAAAATCACCATCAGTGAATCTTTTCTCCCGATGCCGTGCAGCTCAGAACACAGGTAAAGTGTGTTTTCATACCCGGTTGTTTTCAGCGTGACGAATGATTCACATTTCCTGTAGACAGTCCGAGTGAGCGGCAGGTCAAACGTCAGAGGAACATCATCCATATTTATGATGTGGTGCGGCCCGACTCAGTGGGAGCGCAGCTGATTTATTGTAAAGAGTTTCATTGGTTCACCTTAAAGACCATTTCATTGGTTTAATATTATGGGGCTCAGTTTTTTGGCTTGAAGTTTGTGGAACCGGGAAAAACCCAGGAAAAATCTATAAATTAGATGCTTTATTGTTTAGGCTGCAGGGTTCAAAGTGTGCGAAAAAAGTAGCGGCTTATAGTCCGGAAAATCATGAGGTTAAAAAAATTAAGTGTTTTTTTACCTTGACATTTTCTTTTGCAGTAGATCGCTATGATCACAACAACAATGAACACCACTGCACCTGTACTGATCAGGATGTAGGTAACTACACCTGGAACATCTGTATAGGACAAAATGTTTAGACTACATAAAAATGTCATGTGACAGGACAGACATTTAAATGATGTTAAAGTACACTAAAGGGTTTCAGTAGCCGTTATGAATATTGTGTGAAATGATGTGTGTAAGCGGCTCAGACCCAGTGGTTAGTGACGTGTTTATTTCTTTGCAAAATGTGCACTTGTTTTTAAACTAAAGTGTAGCCTTCATGTCAGAACTGAGAGAGTTTGGCCCTGTCAAAACCACAGTGGTAAAAAACTGGACCAATTGAAGAGAAGTTCTTGAAATGCTTTCTGGGGATATTGGGTTTGTACCACGTGTTATTTATGGAAATATAATTGGAAAAATTAATACACATAATGAATTTAAAATTTAAATAAATTGTCAGACAGTTAAATGATGTCCATGTACACTTCAGGGTTTCAGTCCCATTTATAATAATGTGTGAAATTAGGTGTGAAAATGTTTCAGACCCAGTGGTTAGAGAAGTGCACACTGTGCAATCTGTAGACTTCATGTCAGAACTAAAAGGGTTAAAAAAAACAAAATGGACACGGCTTTTTTTCTTTCTTCTTTTATATACATCCGAAGAATGTATATATTACTGATAACACATAAAGTGCTGAGCAGAACAGTGATGTGACGTACAGGTTAATGCAATTTTATTAATTATTATAAACAGAAAGCAATTCTAATAATCAGAGGCTGATGATATGATTAAATGGTGAGTGTTGGTGTTTTTGTTCACAATGTGGATGCAGGGGTACATACAATCAGATGAGGGAGCAGTGGTACGGTGATGAGCTGTGATTAATGGAGAAGCTGAAAACAATGAGACATGATGAATATCATAACAGAAATATAGTAAAGAAAAAAAACAGTTCAGGATAAAAGTTCTTACCTGTAGCTGGATGTGTCTCAGTATGCACTCTTGGACTTGTAAAATGTGTTGTAACAGAGTACGTGGTGTGTGTGGACTGTGAGACAGTACTGCTAGGAGGAACCTCTGAGAGATCAGAAAGAGGATAAAGCTACAATTCAGGCTCAGATTTACACACCACTAACAGATTTTAGGTTTATGATACTAATTAATAAATTGTAGTGATCATCCAAAAATCTAAGTCACCACTGTGACACTTACCCAGTTTAACCAGCAGTTGAAGCTCTGTGTAAATATCCTTCCCTGTGCGCTCGATCCCACACCAGTAAGTGCCTTCATCCTCTGCTCTCAGATCATTGATGGTGATGGTGAAGATTTTGGCTGTTGTGTCGTCATAAAGAGAGAATCTGGTGTTTTCAGCAGGTGATGTAGAATTAACCAAAACATGTATCCAGTCAGTACATTCACCTCTACAGAGATATTTCTTGTATTCTTCATATCCAGGTTTATAGTCACATTTAATCTGAACTGATCTTCCTCTGTATCCAGTTACTGTAGTTACAGCATCAGATCCAGCTGGAGAATGAAACAGTGGAATGAAATGTGATTCAGGATGATGATGATGCAACATTTACTACACAGATACAAAATCTTATTTTCAGTGCATGTTACAATGAAATTAAGTAGAGACACGTAAATGTTTTCATGTGTAGGACACTTGAACATGTGCACTTCATCAGTAATGATGTATTTTCCTCTGTGTGTTTTAAAAAAAACTAGAAAGTCTCAACATCCTTTGCAATGTCAATACTGAACCCTGGAACCTCATGATAAAAGTTCTGTAAAGCTATAAAAGTCCATCAGTGCATTTTATATGCAGTTAATGTTGATGATGAATATGTTGGAGTGTTTTTACTCACCTATAATCAGGCAGAAGCTGAATATAAGGAGGATCTTCATTCTAAGTGTTGTGTTAGTTATCTTCCACCTCTCACTGTCTCTGCCTGGGTGACTGTGCAGGGTCTATTTGTGTAGTGAAAGAAACAGTGACGTTTGTCTGCAAAGCCCCTCAGGAAGTGCCCGGGTGGGCTGTACATTATGACATCACAATTAAAGAAAACATCAATATTATAGAGACAAGCAGCACAGAGGTCCGGGGTGTGTGCTCTCTCTCTCTCTCTCTCTCTCTCTCTCTCTCTCTCTCTCTTTCTCTCACCCCTTGGTCTGCCAAACCACCATAAAACATAACAACAACAACAACAACAACAAAGGACAGTATAAAAATGGTTTCGAGGTTGGGGTTCGTAAAAGTCTTCTTGAACTCTCGTCGTCTGCTAGTGATGTTCTTCCTTTCTTGAAACACCTCGAACAATTAGTTGCAGCCTTGTGGTATGTCAAACGTATGTCATGTCAAATGTTTCTGTGGCAGATTTGCCCTTTCATGTTTGCTCTTTGTTCTAACTTGATATACATGATGAAACCGCATATGTGGTAACACACATGCTCACAATTGTACCAGTTACACCATTTAGTTTCTGATACCATCTCATAAATGTGCAGTTTGCTAAACATGAAGTTTGCAAACTCTGACTAGTGCACTGTACACAGGGTCATATGGAGACGGATGATCCGCTGTGGCGACCCCTATTGGGAGAAGCCAAATGAACATGAACATATTCTTTAAAAAAAATAAATAAAATGAAAAGATTCTAGCAGTGTTTAGATGAGCAGATAAGTCCTTGCTGGCCCTGACAGCCCACAAGTGGTGAACTGTAATCTCACTTGTGTGTTTAATTTCCCTCAGTTTGTGAAGGTCTGAATGCACAGTTGTCAGGGAACCACCAGACATGCCTCCCTCCTGCACTCAACACTCTCACTCAGCCTCTCCCTCCTACTAATCACCTACACCTGTTCCTCATTTACATTCCCCTTTATAAGGCTTGCTTTTCCCTAATTCATGATCTGATCTCTCCATAGATCATTACCGACTACCTTCTACTCTGTGTGTTTCTATCTTCCTGGCTCTACTTCACTGGAAGCACTCAGTTAAGTGTATCTTGTCTAATAAAGCAAATTCTGTATTACTCCTCGTTTCTGACGCTTGGTCGATCCGTGACCGAAGATTGGACCCTAAACTGAAAACTTACCTCTATGTTTCATCACATGGCTCACATCTGTGGATCCCATCAAGGACCTCGTTGACGGTCTCTGGGAGGCCTGTCAATACCAGGAGGCTGAACTGGCACCTTACCCCACTGTCTCTTCCATTCCTGAGCCTGAACTTGTGCAAATCAGGTCCCAACGGCTAACAAGAAGAGAGAGAGCATCGCCTCGCGGCGGAGGCTTGCCCGTATTGTGGTGATTCCGGTCACTGTCCTGCCCTTACTCCTTGCCCAGTCCAAGGTACAGTTCCTGAGGTACGACTTCAGTCTACCAGGGCAATGGATGGACCAGGGAAAGGTAAAGGCAGTGGACTGGCCCCGCCTGGGATCCAAGAGCTTCAACGCTTCCTGGGTTCTACTGATGCTTCATTCGGAGTTTCAGCTTAGTCACCACCCTGCTCACCTCACTCCTGAGGGGGGCAAAAAACATTGTCTTTTTTTTCTCTACTTCCGGGTGAACGCTGGTGCTGTTGGCTGCCGCTGCTCAGAGAGGGAATTTTTAAAATTTTACAACTTTTATCGCTCCAGATTCGTCCTGCACTTGTGAATGCATGGATGCATCTATGGACTGTTTTTAAAACACTTTAACCATTTTAAGGAGTCTGACCTGTGATCCGTGCTGATTCAGCGGGTTCGTACAACATTATCTCGAACTGTATGCTAGCTGAACTCCCTGCGTCTTGACTATTGATGCTTTCTGCGGTTACCGATTTGACTGCCGGTTGTTGACTGCTCTTCGTGGTGCATCTGCCGTGCGGTTCAGCTGTGGGGATCGCTGGGCTGCTGGTGCGGATGAGCTGTATCTGGGTTGTCCTCTCTGCAGTATACCACTCTGTAGCATGGACGATGCTCCAGTATTCGGCGGCAGAACTAATTCAGCTCCGTTTGCATTCTTCTAATCTTCTGTCATCTCCACATCTTCCCCTGGATATCGTGTACATACCGCATCGGAAATATACACACCGCGTGTCTCGGCGAAGCTATAACATCGATGGATCATGTCAAATACAGTCCTTTTGGTCATCTAAACCTCGCCTGCCTAGGAGGCCTACACGGACTGTTGATCGTAGTGTTTTAACTAATCCGGCTAGATCGGTTGACAACGATTCTGGTAAGAACAATTTTTCCTTTGGATTACTGTATATACGATCGCTTTCCACTAAAGGACCCCTGGTGCACGATCTGCTGTCTGATCGTAAGTTTAACTTTCTCTGTCTAACTGAGACATGGTAGAAACCAGATGACTTTTTTTTATTTAAACCAGTCTGTTCCCCCAGGATATAGTTATGTCTGTAAATCTCGCGATACAGGAAGGGGAGGGGGACTAGCAATACTCTCTAAAGAGAAATTGAAAGTATCTCAGTTAACTCTTTCCACATATTCCTCTTTTGAATTAATTGCCATAAAAATCAATGGTGCGATTCCTACAATCCTTACAACTATCTACTGCCCCCCCAAGAGCAATAATGCCTTTTTAACTGAACTATCTGAAACTCTTGACCCATCCATGTTCCATATCTCCAAATGTTATCCTTCTGGGTGATTTTAACATTCATATAGATAATACCAGTAATGCAGTTACAAGCGAATTTTTATCATGTTTGGATTGCTTTGGTATACAACAATTTAACACACTGCCCACTCACATCAAGGGGCATATTCTTGATCTCGTTTGTTGCTCCGGTATAATACCTTTTAATTGTACTGTTTCTGATTTTTCTATATTAGATCACTTTTTGGTGTCTTTTTGTGCCAAATTGGCCATCTTTAAGGCAAACCTGTGCCATCCGTTTTCATTTTGGAATATCAAGAACATTGATTTGCCTACTCTTGCTGATGAACTTGCCATCTTCTCCAGTAAATCTGATTTCTCTACTGCTGATGAACTAGTTAAATATTATGATGACAGACTGAACATGATCTTGGATGAATTCGCACCTGTGAAAACTCCGGTACATTCAGCTCCCTGGTTCACACCTGAACTGCGTGAACTTAAAACTAAAGGCCGTAGGTTAAAGCCGCTGTGCGCCAGGACTGGCCTTACTGTTCATAAGGAAATGTTCTGGTCTTGTATCTCTATCTCTTAAATCTGCTATTATTACACCCATACTTAAGAAAACAGGAGGTGACCCATCAAATTGACAATTTCCGTCCAATTTCAAATTTACCATTTATCTCCAAGGTAGTGGAAAAGTGTATTGCAATTCAAATTCATAAACATCTCTCCAATAATAACTTGTATGAACAATTCCAATCTGGTTTTCGTCCCCACCACCCACCACAGCACTGAGACTGCTCTTGTCAGGATAACCAATGATTTACTGTTGGCAGCCGACTCTGGGCTTTTAACTATACTTGTCCTCCTTGACTTGAGCGCTGCCTTTGATACTGTCTCACATAAAATACTTCTTGACAGGTTAGCTTCCATTGGTATTACTGGCACTGCTCTGTCTTGGCTTATGTCATATTTATCTGGACGCAGTCAGCGTATTCGATTAAAAGGTTTTAGTTCAAGATTATCAACAGTCACCAATGGTGTACCCCAGGGCTCTGTATTGGGCCCGCTTCTTTTTATTATATATATATGCTTCCTCTTGGTTACATTTTAAGGAAATATGGTGTTAATTTTCACTGCTATGCGGATGACACCCAACTTTACCTGTCTGCCAAACCCACCAGTTCTTTTCCCCCACCATCCTTATCTAACTGTCTATCTGAAATTAAAGATTGGCTTTCAGCGAACTTACTGAAGGTAAATGGCAACAAAACTGAGGCTTTGCTGGTTGGCACTAAATCTGTTATGTCTAAACCTAACTGTTTCTCTCTCACCATGGATAATACCACAATCTGTCCTTCCTCTCAGGTTTAAAGCTTGGGTGTCATCATGGATAGTACACTATCTTTTGAAGCACAAATTAATAATATCACGCGGACTGCATACTTTTATCTGCGTAATAATAACCGTCTTCGTCCCTTTCTTTCAAATAATAATACCACTGTTCCTATTCACGCACTAGTCACTTCACGTATAGACTACTGCAATGCACTTCTCACAGGTATTCCTTTCAAATTTCTGAATAAACTTCAGATGGTTCAGAACTCCGCAGCACGTGTTCTCTCTAGAACACCTTATACGGCTCACATCTCTCCGGTTCTTCAGCAATTACACTGGCTTCCAGTAAAGTATAGAGTAGAATTTAAAATCTTTCTACTCACTTATAAGGCACTTCATAATCTTGCACCACAATATCTTACTCAACTTCTTCATGTCTACACTCCTTCACGTGCACTTAGATCTTCATCTTCAATTTCTCTTGTGGCACCTTGGATTCGACTGACTACAATGGGTGCCAGATCTTTAAGTTATGCTGCCCCCCGACTATGGAACTCTCTTCCCCTTGATGTTCGCAATAACCAGTGCTTGTTGACCTTTAAAAAGCGTCTTAAGACACATCTTTTTAAACAGGCTTTTTAATGAAATGTTTTATTGATATTTAAATTAATTTTATATGCATATGCTGTTTCTCTGTTGTGTCTTCTGTTTTATGCAATGACCTGTATATTGTCTGTAAGGTGACCTTGGGTGTTTGAAAGGCGCCATGAAATAAAATGCATTATTATTACTATTATTATTATTATTATTATTATTATTAACATGGAGGCCAAAGTAGCCTTTTTTGAACTGAAAAGGAGGTTTAATACCGCCCCTCTCCTAAGACAACCGGACCCCAAGCTCCTTTTTATAGTGGAAGTAGATGCCTCCTCCACAAGCGCAGGGGCTGCCTTATCCCAACAGATGGGTAACTTTACCCGACTACAACCCTGCGCCTTCCTTTCGAAGAACCTTTCTCCCACAGAACAGAAATACGACATAGGAAATCGGGAACCATCTGGATCCATCGATGATCAGTGGAGGATGGCCGCTCTCCGAAGTCGACAACCATCTTTTTGGTTTGTTAATTTTCACAGATGGGTTGTTCGCGCCACACCAGACTGTTACCACGGTCGTGTTATCTGCGGACTTGATGATGTTGATTGAGCTGTGCATTGCTACACAGTCATGAGTCCGCAGTGGGCTGAGCACACAGCCCTGAGGTGGCCCAGTGCTCAGTGTGGTTGTGCTGGAGATTCTGTTCTCATTCTGGACTGACAGAGTCAGGAAGTTCAGTGTCCAGTTGCAGAGGGAGGTGTTCAGGCCCAGTAGGCTCAGCTTCTCAATTAGGTGCTGAGGGATGATTGTGTTGAATCTCAACTGTAGTCTATTAACAGCATCCAAATGTAAGTGTCCATATTGTCCAGGTGGGTGAGGGCCAGATGGAGGGTCAAGGACATGTCATTTTCTGTGGAACGGTTTGAAAGATATGCATACTCAATAGGGTCTAGTGAGGGTGGAAGCTGTGTCTTGATGTGCCTCATGACGAGCCACTCGAAGCACTTCATCATGATGGGTGTGAGTGCGACTGGGCGATAGTCATTGAGGCAGGAGACTGTAGAGATCTTAAGAATGGGGACGATCATCATTGTCTTGAGACATGAACAGTAGGAACGACAGTGCTGCTCAGGGAGATGTTAAAGATGTCGGTGAAGACATCCGCTAGATACACCACTGAAAGGAGGTGTGGTCTTTCTTTCTTCCACGTTGTTTTGCACTTCAAACTGGGCATAGAAGCACATCTGGGGGAGAGTCTTTACAGTCACAATCGGGTGAAGCTGTCTTGCCGTTCGTGATCACCTGGATGCACTGCCACATTCTTTGCCTCTCTGTTGGCTCGGGACAGTTTGGCCCTTGCTGTTATTAAGGCCATCTTGTGCCCTGCTCTAAAAGTCGAGTCTCTAGATTTTTGAAGGTTTTGCTGGTTGAAGGATGTAGTGATGGCCTTGGAGACGGTCACATGATCAATGGACTTGGTGAAGTAACTGGTAACTAATGATGTGGACCTCTCTAAGTTGATGGTATCACCATTAGTTTCAGCCTCCCTTAACATGTTCCAGTTGGTGTACTTAAAACAGTCCTAATGAGCAGAGGTGACTGCTGCTGGCCAGGTTTGATGTGGCTACTCAAACCGGCTACTCAGACTGGAGATGTTGTCTGAGTAGCTGAGGTGGGGACGGGGATCCACACGATACATGCTGGGGATGTTTGTGTAAACTAAATCTGGCATGTTCGCCCCTCTCTTTGCATAGTCCACTTGCTGATGGAGTTTGAAAAGCACTGATTTAAGATACATATGGTTGAAATCTCTGGCGTCTCTTGGGGTGAACATTCTGCAGGTTGCTAAAAGCCCCATAGAGTTCACACAGTGCCTCCTTAGAATTAGCCTTGGTTAATCCTTGGTGAATTCCTGTGGTTAATAAAATGGCCTGCATAATACAGTCATGTACTCCACTAGCAATGAGCAAAAGCAATTTAAGTTAAAATTAACCCATTTTTTATATTATTCTTTTCTAAGTTATCTGAGTGAACTAAATGTAATGAATATATATATTGCAGTTGTGTAAAGAACGCCACTGGACGAGTCTGGGATTGGAGGTTGCCAGAAGAATAGTACTTGTCTAACTGCATTGTGCCAAGTGTAAAGTTTGGTGGAGGGGAGATCATGATGTGTGGTTGGTTTACAGGAGTTAGGCTCAGACCCTTAGTTCCTAAAAGACTCTTAAAGTCTTCAAGTAAAAACCAGTGCACAAAGCAAGCTCCATAAAGACATGGATGAGTGAGTTATATATATACTATATATCAGGAGCTCAGTGAATTCCAGCATTGTCCCGCGATAGGATTCCACCTGTACAATAAGTCCTTTCGTGAATTTTTCTCTCATAGTATTCCACAGTAAACTGTTAGTGGGATTATAACAAAGTGGAAGTGATTGGGAATGACAGCAATTTAGCCACAAAGTGTTAGACCATGTAAAATCCCAGAGCAGAACAGTGGATGCAGAGTCAATAGCTACAGACCTCCAAACTGAATGAGGCCTTCAGATTAGCTCAAGAGCAGATCATAGAAAGATTCTTGGAATGGGTTCCCATTGTCGCGCAGCTGCATCCAAGTCTTACATCACCAAAGCATTGGATGCAGTGGTGTAAAGAATGCCACTGCTGGACTCCAAAGCAGTGGAGACGTGTTCTCTAGAGTGATGAACTCTAGATTGGTGGAGGGGAGATCATGATGTGTGGTTGGTTTGCAGGAGTTGCGAGGACCCTTAGTTCCGAAAGGACTCTTAAAGTCTTCAAATTAAAACCAGTGCACAAAGCAAGCTCCATAAAGAAATGGATGAGTGAGTTTGGTGTGGAAGAACTTGACTGGCCTGCTTTGGGCTAAATTAGAGACCAAGATTCAGGCCTTCTCATCCAACCTCATTGTCTGACTTCTCAAATGCACTTCTGGAAGAACGGGCAAAGGTTCTCATGAATACACTCCTATACCTGGTGGAAAGCTGTTCTAGCTGCAACGGGTGGGCCAACAACATATTAAACCCTATGGATTAAGATGTTGATGTTACTCAAGTTAATTTGTGAAAGCAGACGAGTGAGTACTTTTGGCAATATAGTGTATATATGAACATTTAAATTTTTTTTACATTCATGACATTTGGCAAACAGCCTTATCCAAAACAACGTACAACTGAGCAGTTGAGGGGTTAAGGGTCTTGCAGAGTAGTGAGTGAGATGAAGAAATGTTAGGAGAGGAAACTAGATTCACAGTTCCAACAGCTGGTTCTAGAAACTTGCAGCAGGGATTTTATGAACTCACTTAAAAACCCTTATGTAAGCCTAAAAGTTGCCATTAGTGCTAACAATGCTAATAGAATGTGGACAATGTCATAGCTGTAAAAGCTTTCACTTGCTGAGAATGATGTGCGGAAATCTGTTAGGATAGCAAACACCAGGAATATAAAAGGACCAGACTGCATCACAGGTATGGTAGAGACTGCACTGACCAGGTAGCACTGTCAGTCAGTAATCTGAATGTGCTTCATAAAGTCCATTATCATTCATGTGTCTAAGACTCCTAGTCTGCCTGTCTGAACCAGAATCACTGCAGTTGCGACAATGCACTGTGAAATGAAACAATGTTCCCTCAGGACAAAGGTGCTACATCAGACATCAATTGGAAAAAACTTGGAACAGGGAACTACAAAACTAAATAACCCCTAAATAAAGTGCATGTGTGCATCATTTTCTGCAAAAAAAGAACAACACAATACAAAGAGACAGTAAACACAGTAACATTGTAGCATCAACCAATATAGTAAAGAAGGTTTGTTCAAATTGTCCATAAAAATCCATACTGTACATGTAAACAGGTTTTAGCAGTAATTGTGCTAAAAAGAAATGTTGGTAAATAAAATTGAACCATTCATGAATCTGTTTATTTGTGCGTTTGTGTGTGCGTGTGTGTCAGTCCATTACCTTCAAGTTGAGAAGTCTGCTGGCTTGTAGCAAGAATGGTGCTCTCCAGGAAGTGGTGTGATCAGTTGAGTGTACCATCTGCACTGAACATCTTGACCTGCAGTATATCTACAGTACGCTGTGTTGGTCCAAAGCCAGGAAGTTGGTAAAGGACCTCAGCCAGTGGACTCCTCTCTGTTTGGTCAGGGAAGCACTTCCAGGTTGAGTGTTAGAACGGTGGTTCATATGTTTGGGGAAATGACAAACAGAAATCCAAAAACCTAAAGTGTGGAGCATAAGCACAGATGACATTTATCATCATCCCTTCAACTTCCAGCTTAACGTTCATTATTCTATCAGAAACTCTCTTCACCTCCACTACACTCTTACTGTACTTTTCCTTCAGAATCCCCCCTACACCATTTCTCATTCCATCCACACAATGATAGAACAGTTTAAACACCTCCAATGTTCCCGCTCTTTTCCACTTGGTGTCCTGAACACACAACATATCTACCTTTCTCCTCTCCATCATATCAGCTACCTCTCTCCCTTTATCAGTCATAGTAACAACATTTAAAGTATCAACCCGAACCTCAACTCTCCTCCACTTCTCCTTTCCCTGCTGTTTCTTTAAATGTCTTCTCCTCCCCTTCGGCCAACCACTAACCCAGATTCCACCTCTACCATGTTGTCTAACAATACCTGTGGTAGTTGTTGGTAACCGGTGCCTCGACCAATCGGGTATGGATTTCTGATTCCTGATCTGCATATTTGATTTGGCACATGTTTTACGCTGGATGCCCTTCCTAACACAACCCTTCACATTTATCTGGGCTTGGTACCGGCACTAAGAGTGACCTGAATTGTGCAACCCTAAGGGCTGGGTTACCCATCCTTCTACCTACCTATTATTATTTCTTCCTAAAATGAAGGATTGCTGGCATATTTTTAACACTTCATTTTTTTTTACAGGTTCAAACCCAAATCTGCCATAATCAATATTCCATTTGAACTATAATTAACAAACAAACTTTGTTTCCCTTCTCATTTCCCTGTAGGCCCTGTAACATCTTCCAAAGAGGTACAAACCAATGATTTGCTCCTATTATTACTTTCCAAAATATTTTACTTACAATCATTTTGTTTGCTTTTCTTTTTTAGACATGTGATGAAAATGAGCAACATTTGAATTCTCTTCAAGCAAGAGTAAACACCAAATTACCTGAATCTGGATGCAAGACTCCAGACCCAACCACCAACCAATCAGAATCAATCTATCAGAATCCACGTATAACTAATGATCCATCAGATTCAGTCTACCAGAATCTATCAGTCACTAATAGTAAATAAGATGTAGATAAGATTAAACAAAGTGTTTACTCGTTTCCAAGCAGGCATTTTTCTTGTCCTGTGGATTATTCATTTTCTGTATTGCTTATTACATTATTATGCACAGACCTGATTTAAAGCCTCCTATTGCAGAATTTACACTTGATTTATTTCACCTTCTATGTTACTTTAATTAAAATGTAATATGAGTAAAAATGAATTGTGTATTAATTTTTCCAATTTGATTTTCATAAGAAATGGACAAATCTGTGTATTTTCTTTTAACTGCTTTACATAATATCTAATTACAAAATACAATTACGCAGAATGATTGATTGTACATTTTCACATGGTTTGGTTGCAATGTTAAATACAGTACATTTATGCTATAACATGCTTCAGGCATACATAGAAAACTCGCTCTGGTAACCGTGTACAGACCCCCAGGACCCTATGCTGATTTTCTTCAAGAGTTTGCTTGTTTTCTATCAGATCTCTTGATCAATTTTGATAAAGTGCTGCTTGTAGGAGATTTTAATATTCATGTAGATGATGTAAA
>MU551601.1:942434-975548 GCA_024362625.1 Silurus asotus | reverse complement strand
AGCCGTGGCGACTGTGGCAAGGAAAAACTCCCTTAGATGTTATGAGAAGAAACCTTGAGAGGAACCAGACTCAAAAGGGGAACCCATCCTCATCTGGGTGACATCAAGAGTTTGATCATAAATTTTTCCAACAATACAGAACACTGGACAGTGAGAACTAACATGATTACTGGAGTATAAGATTTTTTGCACACGGACACTCATGGACAATCATAACTTGTTTACTGTTGTTTACTGGCTAACTGCACACTGCCATAAACATTTTCTGTGTACATTTTCAGTGTATGTGTATATATATGTATATGTACGTATATATACATATATATTTATATATCTCTACATCTTATATCTCTACATCTTATTTATCTGCCTTCTTTTCTTATTATATTTTTCTTTAAATTTTGATTATTATTTTTATATTTTTTATTCTCCTTTTTTACCCTATTTTATTCCCTCATGCCGGACCGTCGTCAAAAGCATTTCACTGCATGTCGTACCCTGTATGTATGTGTTTGTGACAAATAAAATTTGATTTGATTTGATTATAAGTGATGTTCTTTCTGCAGTCTTAAACAGTCTTTATGGTTAGTAGCTCCTAGTTTTATGAGCTCAGCATTTGTGATCACCACAGATCCAGCATCAGCTTCTCCATGCCAGAGCCTTTAACACTCCAGGAGGTCCAATTTCAAAGCTCCACACATGTAGCGGGATCCAAATGGCACTGGTACGTCTCTAGATGGTTCGGGATGTTTGTGAGTTTGGCATCTACTTCTTCAAAGGTCCGTAATCACCACGAGGTGGGAGGTGAATGGAGCTGGCCAAACCTCAGGGTGTCTCAGGATGGGGAGAGAAAGAGAAGCAGTGGAGAGGAATTAGCGTAGCTGCTGTTCATGATATTAACAGCACAAGTTGATAATGTGCATGTTATAAGATGTTCTGGAGCACAAGGTTATGATGTGATGTGTGTTATGTGTAGGCTTTGCTAAAAAGATATGTTTTTAATCTACACTTAAACTGGGTGAGTGTGTCTGAACCCCGAACACCGTCAGGAAGACTATTCCAGAGTTTAGGAGCTAAATGTGAAAATGCTCTACCACCTTTAGTGGACTTTGCTATTCTAGGAACAACTAGAAGCCCAGAGTTTTGAGATTTTAGGGAGCGCGGCGGATTGTAGCATGTTAAAAGACTGGATAGATACATGGAAGCCAAACCATTTAGTGCTTTATAAGTGAGGAGTATTAGTTTGTAGTCTATTCGAAAT
Organism: Silurus asotus; assembly: GCA_024362625.1. Taxonomy (NCBI): domain Eukaryota; kingdom Metazoa; phylum Chordata; class Actinopteri; order Siluriformes; family Siluridae; genus Silurus; species Silurus asotus. The sequence goes on along the minus strand of MU551601.1, from coordinate 974,287 downwards.
TTAACAGGAAGCCAGTGTAGGGACGATAAGATCGGGGTTATGTGATCATATTTTCTTGCCCTTGTAAGAACTCTGGCTGCTGCATTCTGGACTAACTGAAGCTTGTTTATTAATGATGCAGGACATCCACCTAGTATGCAAGCTGCATCCAAGCCTTACATCACCAAAGCATCAGATGCAGTGGTGTAAAGAACGCCACTGGACGAGTATGGGATTGGAGGTTGCCGAAAGAATGGTACCAAAGCATCGGATGCAGTGGTGTAAAGAATGCCACTGCTGCACTCCAAAGCAGTGGAGATGTGTTCTCTAGAGTGATGAACAGCGTTTCACTGTCTGGCAAGCCGATGGACATGTCTGGGATTGGAGGTTGCCAGAAGAACGGTACTTGTCTGAATGCATTGTAAAGTTTGGTGGAGGGGAGATCATGATGTGTGGTTGGTTTGCAGGCGTTAGGCTCGGACCCTTAGTTCCGAAAGGACTCTTGAAGTCTTCAAGTAAAAACCAGTGCACAAAGCAAGCTCCACAAAAGACATGGATGAGTGAGTTTGGTTTGGAAGAACTCGACTGGCCTGCTTTGGGCTAAATTAGAGACCCAAATTCAGGCCTTCTCGTCCAACCTCATTGTCTGACTTCTAAAATGCACTTCTGGAAGAATACACTCCTATACCTTGTGGAAAGCTGTTCTAGCTGCAATGGATGGGCCAACAACATATTAAACCCTATGGATAAAGATTTGGATGTTACTTATGTTAATTTGTGAAGGCAGATGAGTGAGTACTTTTGGCAATGTAGTGTATTTATGAACATTTACATTTATTTTACATTCATGACATTTGGCAATGTACAACAATGTACAACTGAGCAGTTGAGGGGTTAAGGGTCTTGCAGAGTAGTGAGTGAGATGAAGAAATGTTTGGAGAGGAAATTAGATTCACAGTTCCAACAGGCTGGTTCTGAAAACTTGCGGCAGGGATTTTATGCCCTCAATTAAAATTCCTTATGTAAGCCTAAAGGTTGCCATTAGTGTTAAAAGTGCTAATAGAATGTGGACAATGTCATAGCTGTAAAAGCTTCCACTTACTGAGAATGATGTGAGGAAGTCTGTCAGGAAAGCAAACACCAGTAATATAACAGGACTAAACAGCATCAGAGGTATGGTAGAGACTGCACTGAGCAGGTAGCACTGTCAGTCAGTAATCTCAATGTGCTTCATAAAGTCCATTATCATTCCTGTGTCTAAGACTCCTAGTCTGCCTGTCTGAACCAGAATCACTGCTGTTGCGAGAATGCACTGTGAAATGAAACAATGTTCCCTCAGAACCAAAGTGCTACATCAGACATTAATTGGAAAAAACTTGGAACAGGGAACTACAAAACGAACTAAACCACTACATAAAGTGCATGTGTGCATCATTTTGTGCAAAAAAAAGAACAACACAATACAAAAAAACAGTAAACACAGTGACACTGTAGCATCAACCAATACAGTAAATAAGGTTTGTTCAAATTATCCATAAAAATCAATACTGTATATGTAAACCAGTTTTAGCAGTAATTGTGCTAAACAGAAATTTTGGTAAATAGAATTGAACCATTCATGAATCTGTTTGTGTGTGTGTGTGTCAGTCCATTACCTTCAAGTTAAGAAGTCTGCTGGCTTGTAGAAAGAATAGTGCTCTCCAGGAAGTGGTGTGATCAGTTAAGTGTACCATCTGCACTGAACTTCTTGACCTGCACTTTATCTACAGTACGCTGTGTTGGTCCAAAGCCAGGAAGTTGGTGAAGGACCTCAGCCAGTGGACTCCTCTCTGTTTACTCAGTGAAGCACTTCCAGGTTGAGAGTTAGAACGGTGGTTCATATGTTTGGGGAAATGACAAACAGAAATCCAAAAGCCTAAAGAATATGACTGGAAGTCTTTTAAGACAGATTTGTGTCTCCATTCCTACTTGATGATATCTCTAGATAGACTTGGACAGTATCTCAATGCTAATTAAAATGCCTGGGCTTTTGTCTATGACTACCATGCTCTGTGCTTGAAGTAAAAGGCTAATATCATGGGAGAGGAAATAATAAGCCGAATACTTAACATCAGCCCTATAGTTGTTGGGAGGATAGATCCAGTGTCCAGTATAAAGACATCATATTCATCCTACTCCAAATAAAGATAAATGTTAGTGGGAAAAAGTTAAATGCCATTGTTCACACAGGTGGTACATATATCATGATGCAGTAGAGTCTATATATAAAGCAGAGAGAGAATATGACCAACATCATCCCTCACACCCAGCAACAGTTTATGGCAGGTGGGAAGGTGCATTGTGCTTTGCCAAGAGACCTACCTTATATACATTCCACAGTACCATCTGACCTTCACATTTATTCTGGATTAGACTGATTGACACGTCAATCCAGAAAGCAGGCATCTCAGGCTTCTCTGGTTGTGTAGAACATGCTAGTGTCATCTGGCATCAGATCCAGGGCGCCAAATAGAAGGGAACAGATCTTCACGTGGTGTTCTTGGATCTTGCAAATGCCTTTGTCCCAGTCCCTCACAGCCTCTTGTGGACAGCCGTTGATTACTTCAGAGTCCCAGCAGCTCTCACAACCCTTGTCAAGGCCTACTTCAAGGATGTCAACTCTGTGTGACAACAGAAGAATACACAACAGCTTGGCAACACTTGGAAGTGGGAATTATGATCTCCCCACTGGCCTTCACCCTGGCAATGGAGGTCTACATTTGGGCCTCTAGATGGACAGTTGGTGGACAGCAAATAAGACCTGGGCTGAAGCTGCCTCCAGTCAAAGTCTATAGGGATGACCTCACAACTCTCACCACAACCAAGGTTTGCACTGTATGGCTATTAGGTAAGCTCCAGGACAACATTAAGCGGGCTCGCATGAAGATCAAGCCAAGCAAGTCCAGAAGCTGTCAGACCAGTGGTTCCACATCGGCGAGGAACCCATCCCAACTATCTCAGAGAACCCAGTGAAGAGCCTAGGTCGGTGGTATGATGCCTCAAAGACAAAGAGCAAGTATAGCAGCTTAGGAAGGAGGTAGCCAGTGGCCTGGAGAACATCGACAAAACCCAGCTTCCTGGCAAGCTGTAGCTCTGGTGCATGCAGTATGGACTACTTCCACATTTCCTATGGCCACTAACACTCTAGGAAGTCCCACTCTCAAAGGTGGAAAAGCTGAAGAGACTGGTCGGCTAATATGTAAGGAAGTGGCTGGCCCTCCCAGGTGCCTCAGCAGTATTAGACTTTACAGTAAAGGGATGCTACACCTGCCCATTTCCAGTCTGGTAGAGGAGTACAAGTGTGCCAAAGTCAGACTGGAGATGATGCTACTGGATTCGAGCAATCCATTTGTAGCCCAAGCCGCCCCATCTTGGCCACCGGAAGGAAATGGACACCGATGGCTGCAACTGAGTAGGCAAAGGCAGCACTCAGACACAAGGACATCGTGGGCTGAGTGCAGGAGGGGAGGAGTGGTCTTGGGCTTGGGGTCAGTACACCAGTGTGGAGCAAGGCCTTTTTATCTCAGAGACGCAAGATGGTGGACCAGGAGATACGCCCAGGGGAGGAAGCAAGAAGGTGCACCCAAGCAGTGGCTCAGGCAAAGCAAGGGCAGTGGATGGCATGGGAAGGAGTGGAGAAGAGGAAGATCTCCTGGAAAGAGCTGTGGGAAATGGAGACATTCAGGGTGAGCTTTACCACCAGGGCTGCCTACGATGTCCTGCCTTCTCCCGCATATCTAAGCCAATGGTATGCCGAGGACCCCACGTGCCCTCTATGCCCAAGTCTAGCAACACTGAAGCACATCTTAGTGGGATAGAAGACAAGCCTCACCCAAGGCCGTTACACCTGGCAGCACAACCGAGTGCCGAAGTGTCTTGCTGCAGCGTTGGAAAATTGATGGACAAGTGCCATCCCAGTGGCAGCAAGTGTCATCCCAGTGACAGCTAACACAATTTGTTCGGGAGGGGGAGGGTCAAGCCAACCTCGCCACCATAAGATTAGACTCTGGGCAGAGCACAGGACTGGAAGCTGCTCGTGGACTTGAATAGGAAGCTTTGCTTCCCAGCTGAAATTATAGCGACCAACCTGTGACCAGACCTTTTTCTGTGGTCAGCCTCGCTGAAGCTTGTCTACATCATCGAGCTCACCGTTCCCTGGTAGGGTGCAGTGGAGAAGGCCTATGAACGGAAAAGGCTGAGGTACGCTGAACTTGCAGCCGATGCACAACAACAAGACTGGAATGTAAAGGTATGCCTAGTGGAAGTAGGTTGCCTAGGGTCCGTAGCCACCACAACATCCAGGCTACTCAGGAAAATAGGAGTATGAGGAAAGGCCCACCAGCAGGCGGTCAAAGACCTCTCTGCGGCTGCAGAAAAGGGAAGCCAGTGGCTGTGGATAAATAGAAAAGACTTCCCTCTGGGTCTTTAAATGAGTTGATGGCACCTAGGGAGTGAACCTGGGACGCTGGGATTCACTGCTGAACCCTCTGGAGGTGTCGTAGGCCTATCAGCGAAACACGAAGGAAGAAGGAGCCCACTTGACAACCCAAAGGGTGCCATCACTTAGTGGACCATTCCATGGGGTCTTAGCAATGCTTCAGTACTGAGTTATGAGAAGGAGCAACCTCAGGAGAAGGAAGGACTAAGGAGTAGTGTGGCAGAGGGTGCCATCACTAAATAGACACAGAGTCTCATCGGTCTCATCGGCCCACAGAGTCTCATCGGTGCCTCAAGTATGCATCAAGGAATATCAACATCAAGTCCTACACAACAGATCTTAAATACAGCAGCAATTATTGATGTGGCTAACAACCAGTGTGGACTTTGCTAATCCATTTATTATCCGCAGTTGATGCCAGACCTGCTAAACATAATTGGCATTATGCCTTACCACCTAGGAAGTTTGAGTTTTGCAATGACCATGCTGTGCTTGTCTGAGCATTCAATTACCCAAATGTGTCATCTTTCCAGAGGCACTTTCACTTCAAGGTATACTATAGGAAGGGGTTGTTGCAACACTGGAACAGACGCCTTGTCACTTTGATCCATATTCTGTTGGCTCTGCATACGAGTGTCAATCACCAACTTACAGTCCAACCACATTCCATAACCACACTGTTAGACTATCTATGACAGATGTTACATATACACTATGTTGGCAAAGGTTTGCAGACACCTGATCATAAGTATGGTATCTGCTTTATAAACATCACATTCCACATTTAGTGCCAAAATTGCTCTTATAATTCCCTCCACTCTTCTGGATTCTGAAGTGTACTTGTGGACATTTGTGTTTATCAGCCATAAAGGTGATAGTAAAGTCAGGTATAGGTGAGGTGAGGGGGCCTGGGGTGCAGCCAGCATTCCAAACCATGTAAAGCAGATCTTTTGAGAGATGGCTTTGTGCACAGGGGCATTGTCATGCTGGAACAGGTTTGGGTTTTCTACTTCAAGTGAAACGCAAAATTGAATGCTACAGCATAAAGATGTCTGATACATTTGTGTGTCTCCAGCTTTGTGGTCAAAACTAAAAGGTCCTGATACTTTTGTCCTTTTAGTGTATAAATTCATTGTTATAGCATAAATGTACTGTATTTAACATTGCAACCAAACCATGTGAAAATGTACATTCAATCATTCTGTGTAAATGTATTTATTATTTAATTTACTTTCCTGAGTAATTAGACATTATGTTGATCAGTTAAAAGGAAATACACAAATTTGTCCATTTCTTATGAAAATAAAATTGGAAAAATGAATACACAATTAATTTATACTCATATTACATTTTACTTAAAGTTACATAGAAGGTGAAATAAATCAAGTGTAAATTCTGCAATAGGAGGCTTTAAATCAGGTCTGTGCATAATAATGTAATAAGCAATACAGAAAATGAATAATCCACAGGACAAGAAATATGCCTGCTGGGAAACCAGTGAACACTGAGAGAGGGTTTAATCTTATCTGCATCTTATTTGCTATTAGTGACTAATAGATTCTGGTAGACTGAATCTGATTGATTATCAGTAATAACTGAATTCTGATAGATTGATTCTGATTGGTTGGTGGTTGGGTCTGGAGTCTTGCATACAGTTTCAGGTAATTTGGTGTTTACTCTTGCTTTAAGATCTTCATTTTCATAAACATCATTTGTCTAAAAAAAGAAAAACAAACAAAATAATTGTAAGTAAAATGTTTTGAAAGTAATAATAGGAGCAAATCATTAGTTTGTACCTCTTTGGAAGATGTTCCAGGGCCTACAGGGAAATGAGAAGGGAAGCAAAGTTTGTTTGTTAATTATAGTGTAAATTAAACATTAATTATGGCAGATTTGGGTTTGAACCCATTTGGGAAGTGTTAAAAATATGCCAGCAATTCTTCATTTTAGGAAGAAATAATGGTAGGTAGGTAGAAGGGTGGGTAAACCAGCCATTGGGGTTGCACAATTCAGGTCACTCTTAGTGCTGGTCCCAAGCCCAGATAAATGTGAAGGGTTGTGTTAGGAAGGGCATCCAGCGTAAAACATGTGCCAAATCAGATATGAATATCAGGAATAAGAAATCCATACCGGATTGGTCGAGGCACAGGTTACCAACGACCACCACAGGTATTGTTAGACAACAGGTTAGAGGTGGAATCTGGGTTAAGGTTGGCCGAAGGGGAGGAGGAAGACATTTAAAGAAACAGCAGAGAAAGGAGAAGTGGAGAAGAGTTGAGGTTCGGGTTGGTACTTTAAATGTTGGTACTATGACTGGTAAAGGGAGAGAGGTAGCTGATATGATGGAAAGGAGAAAGGTAGATATGTTGTGTGTTCAGGACAACAATTGGAAAGTGAGTAAGACCAGGAACATTGGAGGTGAATTTAAACTGTTCTATCATGGTGTGGATAGAAAGAGAACTGGTGTAGGGGGGATTCTGAAGGAAGAGTACAGTAAGAGTGTAGTGGAGGTGAAGAGAGTTTCTGATAGGGTGATGATCGTGAAGCTGGAAGTTGAAGGGATGATGATAAATGTCATAAGTGCTTATGCTCCACAAGTGGGTTGTGAGATGGAGGAGAAGGAAAAATTCTGAAATGAGTTAGATGAAGTGGTAGAAGGTGAACCTAGGAATGAACAATTGGTGATTGGGGCAGACTTTAATGGGCATGTAGGTAAAGGGAACAGAGTTGATGAGGAGGTGATGGTAGGCATGGCTTTAAGGAGAGGAATGTGGAAGGGCAGATGGTGGTAGATTTTGCCAAAAGGATGGAAATGGCAGTGGTGAACACGTATTTTAAGAAGGAGGAGGATCACAGGGTGACGTATAAGAGTGGAGGAAGGTGCACACAGGTGGACTATGTTCTATGCAGGAGATGCAACCTGAAGGAGATTGTAGACTGTAAGGTGTTGGCGGGGGACAGTGTAGAAAGGAAGACGAAGAGACGTTGTGGTGGAATGAGGAAGTGCAGGAGAGCATAACGAGAAAGAGGTTGGAGAAACACAATTGAGATCGACAGAGTGATGAGAAAAGTAAAGTGGGATGGGGATAAAACAAAGAAAAAGGCATATAAGGAGCTGTAGGAGAAGGTGGACACTAAGGAAGGAGAAAAAGATTTGTTTCGGGATGGATGTGCTGCAAGTTAGAGCAAAAAAGGATGAAAATGGAAATGTGTTGACTAGTGAGGAGAGTGTGTTGAGAAGAAGGAGGGAGTATTTTAGGCAGCTGATGAATGAGGAAAATGAGAAAGAGAAGGTTGAATGGTGTGGAGATGTAAAGCAGGAAGTGGATAGGATTAGTAAGGAGGAAGTGAGAGCAGCGATTAAGAGGATGAAGAGTGGAAAGTCATTTGGACCACATGACATACCGGTAGAAGCACCGAGATGTTTAGGAGAGATGCAGGAGAGGTTGGAGAAACACAATTGAGATCGACAGAGTGATGAGAAAAGTAAAGTGGGATGGGGATAAAACAAAGAAAAAGGCATATAAGGAGCTGTAGGAGAAGGTGGACACTAAGGAAGGAGAAAAAGATTTGTTTCGGGATGGATGTGCTGCAAGTTAGAGCAAAAAAGGATGAAAATGGAAATGTGTTGACTAGTGAGGAGAGTGTGTTGAGAAGAAGGAGGGAGTATTTTAGGCAGCTGATGAATGAGGAAAATGAGAGAGAGAAGGTTGAATGGTGTGGAGATGTGAAGCAGGAAGTGGATAGGATTAGTAAGGAGGAAGTGAGAGCAGCGATTAAGAGGATGAAGAGTGGAAAGTCATTTGGACCACATGACATACCGGTAGAAGCACCGAGATGTTTAGGAGAGATGCAGGGGAGCTTTTTAATAAAATTGTTCAACAGCATTTTAGAAGAAGAAGAAGAGGTGGAACAGTGTTTGTGTGTTACTATGGTGCAACTGTGTGTTATAATTTACAAAAGATCCGGAAGTAATTTACTGATTTAATTCTGGGTACAATCATGAAAAATCAAGTGTCATGAAAAATCAAGTGTTTTTTTACCTTGACATTTTCTTCTGCAGTAGATCGCTATGATCACACCAACAATGAACACCACTGCAGCTGTACTGATCAGGATGTAGGTAACTACACCTGGAACATCTGTATAGGACAAAATGTTTGAACTATATAAAAATGTCTCGTGACAGGACAGACATTTAAATGATGTTATAGTACACTAAAGGGTTTCAGTAGCCGTTATTAATAATGTGTGAAATAATGTGTGAAAGCGGCTCAGACCCAGTGGGTGAAGTGTTAAGTTCTTTGCAAAATGTGCACTTGTTTTTAAACTAAACTGTAGCCTTCATGTCAGAACTGAGAGAGTTTGGCCCTGTCAAAACCACGGACCAATTGAAGAGAAGTTCTTTCTGGGATTATTAAGACTGTACCATGTGTTATTTATGTAAATATAATTGGAAAAATAAATACAAGCAATAAATTAAAATTTTAAATAATTTGGCAGACATTTAAATGATGTCCAAGTACACTTCAGGGTTTCAGTCTCATTATAATAATGTGTGAAATTAAGTGTGAAAATGTGTGAAAATAACCCTGTGGTTAGAGAAGTGCAAACTGTGCACTTTTAAAATAAACTGCCAAACTGTAGACTTCATGTCAGAACTAAAAGGGTAAAAAAAAAACATGGACACGGCTTTTTTCTTCTTCTTTTATACATCCAAAGAATACATCTGAAAAATTTATATATTACTGATAACACATAAAGTGCTTAGTAGTACTGCTAATGCAATTTCATGAATTATTATAAACAGAAAGCAATTCTAATATTCAGAGGCTGATGATATGATCAAATGGTGAGTGTTGGTGTTTTTGTTCACAGTGTGGATGCAGGGGTACATACCATCAGATGAGGGAGCAGTGGTACGGTGTTGAGCTGTGATTATTGGAGTAGCTGAAAACAGTGAGACATGATGAATATCATAACAGTAATATAGTGAAGAATAAAAACAGCTCAGGAAAAATGTTCTTACCTGTAGATGAAGGAGTCTCAGGATGCACTGATGGACTTGTGATATGTGTTGTAGCAGAGTATGTGGTGTGTGTGGACTGTGAGACAGTACTGCTAGCAGGAACCTCTGAGAGATCAGAAAGAGGATAAAGCTACAATTCAGGCTCAAATTTACACACCACTAACAGACTTTAGGTTTATGATACTAATTTATAAATTGTACTGATCATCCAAAAATCACTTAATGCCTTCATGGCTCTATTAATTTACATTCAACCAGGAAATGTGTTTTAAAATTTCCCCCTTGATAAATGAGCCTCATTCTACATTGTACATGCTGCTTTAGAAATCTGTCTCAATCACAGTGTTTATAATCAGTGAATGATTGTGTGAGATTCTTAAAGACTCCACTGTTTATCACGCACCCAGTTTAACCAGCAGTCGAAGCTCTGTGTACATTTCTGGTATTGGAAATGTTCGCTCAATCCCACACCAGTAAGTGCCTTCATCCTTTGCTCTCAGATCATTGATGGTGATGGTGAAGGTCCTGGCTATTGTGTTGTCGTACAGAGAGAATCTGGTGTCTTCAGCAGGAGATCCAGAATAAATAAGGACATGCTTCCAGCTACAGTCACCTCTGCAGAGATATTTCTTGTATTCTTCATATCCAGGTTCATAGTGACATTTAATCTGAACTGATCTTCCTCTGTATCCAGTTACTGTAGTTACAGCATCAGATCCAGCTGGAGAATGAAATTCAGTGGAATGAATCCAGGATGATGATGATGCAACATATTAGACCAAATGAATCCAAAAACAATGAAGTGCATGCACTGCGGCGAGTGTAAGAGGAGCTACAAAAGCTATACACAGATTAAAAAATATAAATTTTAAATAACAATCATATGTGTAAAAAAACATGGTTATTTGCTCCTTTTACCCCATAGAATATATTGATCTCATAATTTATATTTAACCACAATAACAGAAGAGATGAAAAAAGCCCTGACCTATACAATGTATAGTTACAGACAGAGTCTCACCTACTACACAGATACAAAATCTGATTTTCAGTTCATGTTACAATGAAATTAAGTAGAGACACGTAAATGTTTTTATGTGTCGGACACTTGAACATGTGCACTCCCTCAGTAATGATGTATTTTCCTCTGTGTGTTTTTAAAAAAACTAGAAATCTCAACATCCTTTGCAATGTCAATACTGAACCCTGGAACTTCATGATAAAAGTTCTGTAAAGCTATAAAAGTCCATCAGTGCATAGAGTTAATGTTGATGATGAATATGTTGGAGTGTTTTTACTCACCTATAATCCAGCAGAAGCTTAAAATAAGGAGGATCTTCATTCTAAGTGTTGTGTTAGTTATCTTCCACCTCTCACTGTCTTTGCCTGGGTGACTGTGCAGTGTCTATTTGTGTAGTGAAAGAAACAGTGACGTCTTGTTTGCAAAGCCCCTCAGGAAGTGCCCGGGTGGGCCGTACTTTCACCCCTATGCTTTCAGTGGTGTCCTACATGAATCGGTCCTCATCGTAATACCATCATTATGACTTCACAGTTATGGAAAACATCAATATTATAGAGATATTCAGTATAACAGAGGACACTATAACAATGGTTTCAAGATTAAGCTTCTTAAAAGTCTTCCTGTTCTCTCGTCGTCTGCTAGTGATGTTCTTTCTTTCTTGAAACACCACGAACAGTTCGTTGCAGCCTTGTGGTATGTGAAACGTATGTCATGTCAAATGTTTCTGTGGCAGATTTGCCCTTTAATGTTTGCTCTTTGTTCTAACTTGATATACATGAAACCGCAGATGTGGTAACACACATGGTCACAATGGTACCAGGTTACCCAATTACCTATTTGATACCACCTCATAAATGTGCAGTTTGCTAAAGATAAAATTTGCAAACTCTGACTAGTGCACTGTACACAGGGTCATATGGAGACGGATGATCCGCTGTGGCAGCCCCTTTTGGAAGAAGCCGAATTAATAATAAGAAAAATCTTATACATTTTCATGAATTTTTTATTTTTTATTTTTTTATTAAAAGATTCTAGCAGTGTTTAGATGAGCAGATAAGTCCTTGCTGGCCCTGACAGCCCACAAGTGGTGAACTGTAATCTCACTTGTGTGTTTCATTTTCCTTCAGTTTGTGAAGGTCTGAATGCACAGTTGTCAGAAAATCACCAGACATGCCTCCCTCCTGCACTCAACACTCTCGCTCAGCCTCTCCCTCCTACTAATCACCTACACCTGTTCCACATTTAGATTCCCCTTTATAAGGCCCGCTTTTCCCTCACTCACCGTCCGATCTACAGGTTACTTCATAGATCTCTACGGGCTACCTTCTACGCTGTGTGTTTCCATGTTCCTGGCTTCACTTTACTGGAGGCACTCAGTTAAGTGTATCTTGGCTAATAAAGAACATTTTATATCACTCCGGGTTTCTGATGCTTGGTCTATCTGTGACAGAAGATTGGACCGTAAACTGAAAACTTACCTCTATGGTTCCTCAACTGGCTCACATCTCAGATCCCATCAAGGACCTCGCTGCCACTCTCCGGGAGGCCTGTCGATCCCAGGAGGCTGAACCGGCACATTACCCCACCGTATCTTCCATCCCCGAACCGGAACCTATGCAAGTCAGATCCCAGCGGCTAACAAGAAGAGAGAGAGTGCTGCCTTGCGGTGAGGGCTTGCCCGACTTCCATTACAAGAATGGGAAAGCAGATGCCCTGTCCCGAATTTTTGGCCCCGACGACCACAAACTTATCATTCCACAGAGTCTAATGCTCAGCCATATTGTGTGGGATTCAGTGGAGGCGATCTGTATGGCGACTCTTGGAGAACCAGCCAATTACCTGAGGGAAAAACCTTTGTTCCCAAGACTTGCCGTCAATCCCTGCTCACATCCCACATGTGAAAAGCGTTTTTCAAGCTCCTACCGTTAACCTCTCATCTGGCTATCACCCACAGACTAATGGCCAGACAGAGCTGAAAGAGCTGGGATGCAACCCTGATCCTACTGCCACCAAGATCAAATGAGTTGGAACCAGTTCCTCCCGTGGGCTGAGTACACACAGAACTCCCTGTGTCAAGAAGCCACCGGCCTGACCCCATTCCAGTGCATGCTAGGCTTTCAACCCCCACTATTTCCCTGGACCGATGAACCATCATTACGTCCCTCCAGTAGATCACTGGTTCCGGGAAAGCGTGTGTGTATGATAATCAGCAAATACCCAAATATCTAAAGAGTCCTCAGAACCACAAGGAGGTTTGCAGGTCCCCTGAGATCGGAGGCACGTCCGTACCAACAGAAGAACTGGTGTGGGTATCTACCTGAGATCTGCGCCTTTGACTGCCCTGTAGGAAGCTCAGCCTGCATTAATTTGGGCTATTCAAACAACGAAATGGCCTAACGGATCAAAGAAATGGCCTAACGGCTCGACCTCCCTCCCCACTACCGCATCCATTCTACCTTCCATGTGTCACTCCTAAAACCCTTCTCTCCCCTACCCCAGAGAACCCTGGAGCCACTGGGTTAGGGCATCAGGAGCCGCCCCTGAAGGAGTGGGTAATGTCAGAAAACCACCAGCCAGGCCTCTCTCCTGCACTCAACACTCTCTCTCCCTCCTACTAATCACCTACACCTGTTCCCTGTTTACATTACTTTTTATTAGGGGCATATATAAAAAGAAACTTAAGGGAGGTGGATTTTTCATGTTTGTAAATATCTTTTCTACACAGCTAATAATATTAACAAGCTAGAAGGAAAAGCCATACATTTTTTTATTTATTTTTTTCATTTAACAGTTTATTTATTAGGTTTTTAAACATATGCAGTCTTGGCATCAGTTGTTGGTAAACTTATCAGGAGATAAAATGTTCTTTAAAAACAGAAATAAAACAAGTAAACTGCAATTGAGTAATCCACAGTCCAATATCTGGAATGTCTTTTCAGATACCCCTAAAGAAACAATGTGACAGTTAGCTTTGAAATAAGATCATTGAATCTGAATGATGAAAAGTGATGTCCTGAATCTTATTGCTTATTAATAAAGAAAGGATTCTGGTAGATTGAGTCTGATTGCTTATTAATAATGGAAGAATTCTGGTAGATTGATTCTGATTGGTCAATTGCTGGATCGGGACTTTTGCAGGCAGTTTTAGGTACATGGGCTTTTTTCCCTGCTTGGCGTGGAAGTAAATTCTCATAAACACGACTTGTCTGAAATGAAAAACAACAATCACAAAATGTGTAATTAATTATTAAATTATTTTTTTTCTAAAGGTAATACCAAAAGCAAATCATTGGTCTGTACCTCATTGAATTGTGCCGCAGCATCAGAGCCTGAAATGTGATGAGAAAAGCAGGAAGTAAAAATTGACATAATATAATGTTATTATACTTTGAAGTCTCTTGTATTAAGTCAGTGATGTGTTCAGAAAAAGGCATTCTGTTATTGTTTAATGTGTAACAAGGGGCAACTGACGGACTACAATAATAATACCCAACCCCCCAACCAACCAACCAACACCCCCCCTCCTCCCATTTCCCACCAGGTCACTAAGTGTGTGTATAATTTGAAGAAGATCCAGAGTTGAGTTACTGGTGTCCTCAATTATATGTACAATGACTGTAAAGCAGGTCATCATGAGGTTACAAACCTTTTTTGTTACCTTGACATTTTCTCCTGCAGAAGATTATCACACCAGCACTAAACAGCACTGCTCCTGTACTGATGAGGATGTAGGTAGCTGAACCTGGAACATCTGTACAGGACAAAAATGTTCAAACTACAATTAAATTAACATGTGACAACACAGACATTTAAATGTTATAGTGCACTGCAGGTTTCCATTGGTCTCTATTAATAATGCATGAATGTTTAGGGGGGGTTTAAATCACTTAGTGAAATGTGTATTTCTGAATTTGCAAACTGCAGATTTGGGATTAAGAGTAGGATTAAAAAAAACAAAATCATGGACACAAGATTTTGATATTTAAATAATCATATAATTATTACCAATAAAACTGAATTGCTGAACAGTGATGTGATGTACATGTGAATTTAATGTCATGAATTATTATAAACAAAGTATTGTGAATTACCAGAATGAGTGCAAGTGTGTTGGCCCTGGTCAATATTATCTTAGACTCATTTACAATGTAGCTGCAGATCAACATACCATTCAATGAGGAAGTAGTTTGATTTTGAACTGTGTTTAACAGATTATCTGAAAAAAAAAAGACATAAATAAAATAAGAAATATAATAAAGAAAAAGCTTAGATTAAAAAAGTTCTTGCCTGTAGCTGGAGGAGTCTCACGATGCACTGATGGACTATGTGTTGAAGTTGAGTATGTGGTGTGTGTGGTCTGTGAGACGGTAACGCTGGCAGGATCATCTGAGAGAACAGAAAACAAGATAAAATCCAGGTTCCTTTACCAGACACAGTTTGCAGTTTAATGAGCTTCATGATTTCATAAATAAAGGCTAATCCACCATACATGACCAGGTGCCTTCATGGCACAGCCACACCCATATTTTTACTAATAAAAAGATCAGATAAAATTTTAAATGATGATTAAGTAGAGACAGGTAGTCTTCTCTGTGAAACACTCACCCATTTTAACCAGCAGTTGAAGGTTAGTGTAAATATCAAGCCCTGTCCGCTCTACCACACACCAGTAAGTGTTTGCATCCTCTGCTCTCAGATCAGTGATGGTGACGGTGAAGATTTTGGTTGTTGTGTCATCGTACAGAGAGAATCTGGTGTCTTCAGCAGGAGATCCAGACTGAACAGGAATGTCTTTGACTGCTGGCCAATGGGGACATTCACCTCTGCAGAGATACTTGTTGTAATCTTCATATCCAGAATCATAGTGACATTTAATCTGAACTGATCTTCCTCTGTATCCAGTTACTGTAGTTACAGCATCAGATCCAGCTGGAGAATGAATTATTATGCAGAACAAAGGAGTAAGATCAAATGAAGATCCTTATCCAGGAAGTGTAAGAGAAAAGTACAAATGATACACAGTGACTATTAAAAGTGTGGAAACACTGAGTCTTTTGTGGTTTTTGAGCCCTGTTTATGTTTCTTTTGTTTCTATGCAATAAACTCATGAAAAAGCAAAAAGATTTGGACAGTCATTGACGGGTAGAAGGTTTTTTAGACATAAGTTCGAATGTGGCATTTTTAGCTTTAAAAGAAAAACTTTTTAAGACCAGAAAAACAGAAATGAAGATGATAGCAAAACGTTCTAACCCACAAACACACAGTCAAACATGGAGGTGGAAGCTTAATGGTTTGAGGTTACCAAATACAGATATTTTAAATAACACTCAGACTGACAATATAAATCATAAATCATGTCATGCAACAAGCGTAATCTTTCACCATACTCGTACCATTTCATTTCGTGTATTTGCACTTGTGGATACTTGCTAATTGCAATTAATTGTCACCGTATTTGTATTAAGTTTGCCAGTAAAGTTGTACCTTAACCTAATAAATAGGTCACTTGAACATGAACATTTTTGCACTCACCTATATTCAGGCAGATGGTGAAGATGAAGAGGATCTTCATCCTAAATCCAGAACACAAATTCACAAAAAACTAAAATTGTTTTGTTAGTAATTTTGGACACTCTTACTGTCTCTCACTGTGCAGTGACTTGAATAGAAATGTCACTTTTCACTTCTACTTTTACCCGAGTATCAGAAAGCCACTCAGGAAATCCCTTTGTTAGATGCGTAGCACTGCCCCTGTGTAAAAATATTTTTTGTTCATCTGAGTGACCTAAATAGAATTCCTGTACATCTACACCCTGCTGTTATATGTGAAGGATTTGTGATTACCCTCTATAGCACAAGATGTGTAACATGTGTAAATTATGAGTTCATTAAAAAATATACTCCAAATTATTGTATATTGTATTATTTTATGAGGGGCAGACTGTTAAAGACTTTGAGTAGATTGTATTTTTTTCATTATATTTACATTCATATAACCCTCTGACCTTTACACAAAAGTGATGTAACTTTCATAACCCAACCATTACAGTCTTGACTAATAGTGTGGTCTAGTTGGTCTGCTGTATTGGGAAAGCAAACGAAAAATCTGAGTGTCTGAAAGGTTTAATTTTATGTAGAAACACTATACAATATTTCCATACATGTTTCCTCATTTACAGTCCATTTCATAAAAGATGACAAGCAGGGATGCTGATGACAAAACCCAGGAATTGAGGAAGATTTGCCATTCTTGAGTCCTTTACACTCACAGAAAGTTAAGACATTAAGACATTAATTGGCATCTACCAGGTGCAGTATTAATCTCTCCTGGAGATGTGCACATTTCCAGCTGCATAAATAGCTCCAGTGACTGCCCAGGCGGCAGGATTTAAAGATTAATCTCCTTGAACATGCCGTAAAGCATGGGGGTACCCTGTGGAAGGAACAAGACACTTAATCAACAATGCTTTTTCAGGCTCAGTGCCAGAATAGAGAAGAGTCTTCAGGTACACTTACCTTTTACCTTGAGAGAAGGTGGTACCATTCAAGCAGTTTCAATTCGAGAACTCGAGCTGTGTCACAACGCTTTGAGAAAGCCTTCGCATTGCTCACGCGCTAAATCATGTTGCCAATGCTGTTGGCTTTGTGGATGCAGTGTGTGGTGTAAATGTCCATGATAGAGAGGAGAGAGAAACTCAGATAATCTTCTCAGCTGTCCTCACTATACTCAGTAGGGTCTTGCGATCCGAAACGGTGCAGTTCCCAAACCAGGGCGTAATGCAGATGCTCAAGATGCTCTCAATGGTTCCAGCTGCAAGAGTGGGACACACCCAGTTGAAGCGGGGAAGAGAGGACCCAAATTGAATCGAGTAGTCCTTCTTTATTGTGCGCAGGACCCACCGAGACACGTCTGGTAGGCTTTTCTAAGCTCTCCCTTCCTTTCTCCAGGCTTGTCCCTTTCAGAGCAGCTGGAGCAATGCCCTGCAGCCATTGAGGCCTCCTGGGAGGCGGCGGGTCTCCTTCATCTGCTACAAGCGAGTAGGCGATTGCTTTTTGGTCTCCTGCAACTTGACGATTTGCACCCCCTAGGGCGAAACCCTGTCCCTGTTGGGAATATCTGACAGGGCGAGCAACAGATGCCTTTCTGTGGCTACTAGCGCTGACATGGACGTGAAATAACTCCTTAATATCTCTATACCAGAGCTAAATTCCTTATCTATCTCCTGCAGCAGGTCAGCCTGCTTTGCCTGCAACACATGCATCCCACAGCCTGACCCGCTGCCACGTAAGCTTGGCCCATCGAGCACTTGACCCAACAGGTGAGGCTGGAGGGGACTCATCCGTCTGCCATCAACCACAGCAGTCTCTAAAACTGCTTTACAGTTAGTGACTGGCCTTCTTTCTATCTCTTGATGACTCAATCTGAGCGGTAGACAGTTCTGCCCGCATAACGGTTGAATTGCATCTTCAGGTTTAGCATCTTGACCCTGAACCTCAAAAACACGTTCAAATCTCCTGCCAGGTGCCAATGCGAGCCCTATGACCTTATTTTCTTATATTCTGCCAAGGCGAAGCGGGGCCGGAACCACAAGGAGTGAGAGCACCCCTATCGAGGAGTTCTCTTCAGAAGCGGAACGTTCACATAGACATGTGAGCACAATGAGCGCTGCGCAATGTGCACAGAATATGCAAAGAATTTATCTTTGATTGGGCATGTTAAGTTGCCTTACGAGGAGAATGCAGTGATAATTAAAATTATAAGAGACACCGAAGCAGTCTAGTTGTTTATTTTAGCTGATATATTGCTGTTTTTGAGTGTTTCATTCTGTGGGTCACACACTGTTTGTCAGGGCCTGGAGATGGATTATGTAAAAGCTGAAAAATTATACAAAAGTTACCTTTATTTGAGGGGAATTACAGTCTGGTAATTTTAGGGTTGCTCTATGCCTTGCTTTGGGGGAGCGTTCAAAATAAGTTCTATGTTCCAGAATGTAAGTCACAGATTCTGTGCTAAATTCCAATTAATAGTGTTTTATACTATGACATTTTTATATAAAAGTGTTAATTATTTAGAAAATCGTTTACTTACCTATAATCAAGCAGAAAGTGAGATGTTTAAAAAACTACACTAAAAAACATTTCTGTTGGTTACCCTGCACTTCCTCACTGTGTCTAAATATGTGACCCTCTGGCGTCTGTGTGCGTGTGTTCTAAGTAGAAATCGATATCCACTTCCTCTATTGTGGTGGTGAGAGAAAGAAACCTGCAAACGCCTCAGAAAGAGCATTTGTACGATCTTGTGTGAAGGTCATGATGAAAATTGTTTTACTGTAAACTGTAAAGTCTTTGGTGAATTGCAGTGTGTATAAAAACTCTTCATGTTAGTGTTCTGTATTCAAATGTATAATATTTCATTCATAAGTGATTGCTGCAGTCATGTTTTTTTCCAAATACCTTGGATTATAAATGTTAAGGTGCCACTTAAAAAATGTTCTGTACTCAGTGGCCTACCTCATGTCTATCTTTAATACATTGATCTGTATGTATTGAGTACAGCGTGTTACAATTTATTTTAAGTTTGGAATAAAAGTTTCCCTGATTTGTTCATCTCATCTAGATGATAGTGTGACTGAGAAGGAAATGTATGCATGATTTTATTCTAACACTCACTTTACAGTATTTAAGTTTGAAAATTGTAATTGTGAAAAGTGATGCTCTAAATATCTGTGAGACCCTCTAGTGGCTGTCTGCGGTATTATTTGCAACTCCGCCTACTTGTTGTAGTCAGTGTTTTGTGATTTTGTACACATTTAGATGACTTTAATATGAGTAATTTACTTTACTAACACTCTTGTGGCTGAATGAGCACAAAACTCCAAAACCACACTCTAAAATGTAGTGAAACATTTTCCCAGAAGAGTGAAGTTTATTATAACAGCAAGTGTGTTCAAAAAGCAGATACCAAACTTCTTTTATTGTCAATACAGTGTGTCTATTAAAGCAAAATATGATTAGTGGTGTTGGTTTTAGAGACCACCATATTGGTCCATGGCACAGACCAGACTACCAATTCTGGAGGGATCGCTATGTCAACCTCTGGGATGAAACTGGCTTTACATTGCCCCATTGCATGACGTTTACTTGGGGGGCCGGCTCTTTGTATCCTGCTATGGGCATAGCTTGGGGAGACGCTCCCTCAACCCCCAGCAGAAACATGGCTGCTCTCTTCAGTCTTTTATTTTGGTTTTGTAGTGGGTGGCTGCTTTGGAAGCTTAGAAGCTGAGGTCTCCACGTTAGTCTCAGGGTGGTTGCGAGTGGTTGCCATTTCAAGTTGGCTTTAGGAAAAGGGTGTAATTTCTGGCCTGTTGCATCAGTCACACCAGAAGGCTTTGCAGCCAAGGTGGCCAGGTAAGCTTCAGGCTAAGCTCGTTATTGGTTTTAGCTTTACTTCTCTCATAGTAAAGGGGAAATGGAAGAAACATAACCAAGATCAAGAACCAGGAAATGTAATCAAAGATAAAGTGAATGAGTTCATGAAATACACACAAACACAAAGGAGTATTTAAACACAGATTAATCAAACAGTAAAGTAAAAACAGATGTGACGTGAGGGAACTGATGAATCACAAGAAAAGAAAGGTGGAGATGTAGTATGAACTGAAACATAGATGCACATGGTGTGTGTAAACACAGACACGGGGAAGCACACAGCTCGCCTCGTGCATGTGGAGTCTCTGACAGGAGACAAATATAAAAATAAAATATACATAAATAAGTTCCAGATCTTGTGTTCCTCTCAAACCACAGCTATTTGCCAACAATATAACAGTTTCCACTATTAGCAGCATGATGTACTCTAACTAGCCTCATTCAGTGATGGTAACAGAATCATAATCACATGAGATGTTCTGGTTTTTGGAGATCAGTTTTGGAGCTGCACCATTCGAACTGGTGTCAAAACTCACAGTTGCGTATTTTATACTATCACCTGATTTTATATCTGATGACTGAGCAGCACTGACTGATGAATCACAGGGTAACTGAGCTGTGGAGTAGACGTCCTGATGTCCTGGGTGTGTTACTGCAGCATAAACAGGTGATGAAGGATCAGAGGGAATTGTGGGTAATCCAGTGTTGGAGTAAATCTCAGACGGGGCTGAGGGAAGTTGTACAGTAGAGTAAAGACTGTAAAAAATACTGCTGTTGTCTTCATTTTCATAAACAGGACATGGAACCTGAACACAAGAAGGAAAATCAACTGTAATTATTTACTTAAAAACATAAACATGCATTTACATGGAAATTCAATTCTTAATGATCTTTTCTCAAGTAAAACAGATTAAAGGCAATTTTCCTCTCAGCTTTCTCATCTAAATGCTCACATCATCAACAACTCACCCATTTCTGTATCATCATAAGTATTTGAATATTAGAATGTGTGGGGGACAAAGTCAAGTCCTCACCTTGACTACAGAAAGGGTTTAGGATTAGGGTTTAGGATTAAAGTTTAGGGTTTAGGGTTAACCCAATTTAAATCCAAATTTCAGCAGCATGTCAGCTAATATACAGTTAATGTCTGGTTTACTGAGATACATCAGATGTTACCTCATCATTTATTTCTGTATTTATATATGAAACAATGATTTTTGGAAAAAAATAAACTCACCATGTTGAGGTTTGAGGAGCTGTTTGGAAACTGTTCTGGACACGGGGCTGCCAATTTAAAGAAAGACGTTATAATATAAAAATACTATAACAAATGAATAAATACAGATTATAAAGGCTCCTTGTCCTTATTTGCCTCATGCATGTTATTTCTGCTATTATTGTTCTGTCAATAGGGGACTTTATATTTATACTAATCTGAGTTTGAATAAATGATCTGGTGTAATGGTCTGAGTGTTTGCAGTACCTCTGGTCTTTTTTTTCTTCTGTACAGCAACAGCTATTAAAAGGGCAAGGAGCAGCAGCACAAGAACCACAGACACGCCAATGATGATTGTGGAATTTGGATATTCTGGAAAGGAAACACAGCCATAAGACAATGGTGTGCACACTAGTAAAGTGAAACTAAAGATGTAGATGATGTGGTTGATGTTGTGGTCTTCAGTTGTGAATGATGCATTTATGTAGGTGGAATTTTTTGAATTTGCATTCTTTCATTGAGAAAAGAAATTGGCAGAAAATGTGTATTGTGTAGAGCATCCAAGTCTGTATCTGTAACTATTTCTTTTGTTGTTTGTTTGGTAAAATTTTCAGAACACTGAAAACACAGACTGTTACTTCACACTTCCAAATCTTTCAGTGTTTAAGTAGAGATGTGCTTGTCTTCACCGATGTCTCTGACTCTGTCTTGTCATTTATTTCCCTCGTTGCTCTCCTGCCTACAGTTGTTTTTCGTTTAATATTTGATTATTTTGCATTGTTTTGTCTGGGACATGGCTAAAGAGATTGCTTTGTCAACCTCTGTCATGGGCTTAGCTTAACAGACAGCCTCCTTAATGGATTTGACATGAGGAGGCCACTTGTGGGCTCCTGGACATGGCTTGGGGATCTAATCTGTCGACCCCCAGAAGAACATGGCTGCTCTCTTTATCCTCATGCTGGGGTTTGCAGTGGTTGACTACTTTATCAGTTGCTTCACTGATCTTAGCAGCTGATGTCACCAGCTTGAGCTCAGTGCTCATGTGCAGCCTGCTGCATCAGTCGCATCAAGGAGCTTGGCAGCTGATGTTGCCAGGTTGGTCTAAGCGCAGAGCTTGTAATGGGCTAAAGCCTTTCTTTTCTCAACTAAACCCCATTACATTCAGAAACCTGCATTAAAAGGTAACAAAACCTGCTATAATGCTAATGTCCATAGTATCTTGGTCAATCAGGAGTTCAGTCAGCTGGTGATCTGGGCTGGTGAGCTTGGATAACAGGAATGTGAGCATAAAGTATTATCAGCTGGCTACCAAACCTTTTGTTGTATGTTTCTTGGTTCTCTCATGTCTTAATACAATTTTATTTCATAATCATGTTCTTGTCTTGCTTTATAACACTGTTTGATTGTCACCTGACCTTCACATGTTTTACATTTCTAACTTTGTTTGCTGATTTGAATCATTTAGCTGTTCCTCTTAATCTGCATTCGCAGCCTGATCAGTGTATTACATGACACAAGCTGGACTATTTAAAATGTTGTCATCAAACCAAATTGAACAGTTACCAAATTAACCAAACTAACTAAACTATTCAATATGTGTAACACCAAAATTTACAGTTATGTATACATATTAGGAAGCTACAATAAGGTTGACTGCACTGATGAAGCATTAGCCCTGACCTTCAAATACATCACGTCATAAGGATGGTAACTCAGCTACTACACAGCTACAAAAATGCTTTAATAATATAATAATAATTTTACAGGTAGAAGTGTAGATGTTCCCATGTTTGCATACATACTCTGAGGTGCAGAAGCGATGGTTGGATCTTCAGCATCGTTTAGCAAATTAGCTAAAATAAAAAAAAAACATGACATTAATGATGTGAGAGAAATGTGATGAAGAGGAAGTCAAGCAAAAAGCCCATACCTCCTGCTGCTGTTGATGAAGAAGATGATGATGATGATGTATGTATGATGACTGATGGACTCGTGGCATGTGCTGAAGTGGAGTGTGTGGTGGGTGAGACAGTACTGTTAGCAGAATCATCTGAAAAATGGAAAAAAGCCATTTCTAAATCCCATACAGTTTTCCTTAGTTAGATCAAAAATCTATGCACTGATTAAAAATCTTATTATCGTATAAAGATTTTATACCTGATAAATGACTAAATTGTTTAAAACTTTCGTTTGAAATTGTTTATAATCAGTGAATTATTGTGTGAGATTCTATTAGTCTCCTCTGTGTAACACTCACCAACAACCAGCAGTTGAAGCTCTGTGTAAATATCAATCCCTGTCTGCTGTACCACACACCAGTAAGTGTTTGCATCCTCTGCTTTCAGATCAGTGATGGTGACGGTAAAGATTTTGGCTGTTGTGTTGTCGTACAGAGAGAATCTGGTGTCTTCAGCAGGAGATCCAGACTGGACAGGAATGTCTTTGATTGCTGGCCAATAGGGACATTTACCTCTGCAGAGATACTTGTTTTTCATTTTAGATTTAGATTCATAGTGACATTTAATCTGAACTGATCTTCCTCTGTATCCAGTTACTGTAGTTACAGCATCAGATCCAGCTGGAGAATGAAATAAAGTGGAATGAAAAGTGATCCAGGATGATTGTGCAACATGTAAGACCAAAATAAAGTTCAGTATCTGTAAATATTTAATTTTAATATTTAAATTTGACTAGTAAGGAGAGCGTGTTGAGAAGATGGAGGGAGTATTTTGAGCATCTGATGAACAAGGAATCTGAGAAAGAGAAAGGTTTGGATGGTGTGGAGATGGTGAAGCAGGAAGTGGATAGAATTAGTAAGCAGGAAGTGAGAGCAGCGATTAGGACAATAAAGAGTGGAAAGTTGGTAGGACCAGATGACATACCAGTAAGAAACGTGGAGATGTTTAGGAGAGATGCAGTGGAGGTTTGAACCAGGTTGTGTAACAAGATTTTAGAAGGTGAGAAGATGCCTGAGGAATGGAGATGGTGTGTGCTGGTACTGATCTTTAAGAATAAGGGAAGTGTGTAGACTTGCAGTAACAACAGGGGAAAAAGTAGATCAGTCACATCATGAAGTTATGGAAAAGAGGTGACCATCTGTGAGCAACAGTATGGTTTCATGCCGAGGAAGAGCACCACAGCATTATTTGCTTTGAGAATGTTGATGGAGAAGTACAGAGAAGTTCAGATGGAATTGCATTGTGTGTTTGTGGATTTAGAGAAAGCGTACGACAGGGTGGAGAGAGGAGTTGTGGAATTGTATGAGGAAGTCTGGTGTGTCAGAGAAGTATGTGAGGGTGGTGCAGGACATGTATGAGGACAGAGTCACAGCAGTGAAGTGTGCAGTAGGAGCGACAGACTGGTTTAAGGTGAATGTTGGATTGCATCAAGGATCGGCTCTTAGCCCTTTCCTGTTTGCAGTGTTGATAGACAGGTTGACAGGTGGAGAAGAGCTTGGAGAGGTGGAGGTATGCGCTGGAGAGAAGGGGATTGAAAGTCAGTAGGTTTAAGACAGAGTACATGTGTGTGAATGAGAGGGAGGGCAGTGGAGGGGTGGTTGCAGGGAGAAGAGGTGGAGAAGGTGGAGGAGTTCAGGTACCTGGGGTCAACAGTGCAAAGTAATGGAGAGTGTGTTAGAGAAGTGAAGAAAAGAGTGCAGTCAGGGTGGAGTGGGTGGAGAAGAGTGATTTCAGGAGTGATTTGTGATGGAAGAGTATCTGTGAGAGTGAAAGGGAAAGTTTATAGGACTGT
Organism: Silurus asotus; assembly: GCA_024362625.1. Lineage (NCBI taxonomy): Eukaryota > Metazoa > Chordata > Actinopteri > Siluriformes > Siluridae > Silurus > Silurus asotus. Next base: position 949,386 of record MU551601.1, on the reverse strand, counting down.
GGTGAGACCTGAGATGTTGTATGGGTTAGAGACCGTGGCATTGAGTAAAAAAAAGAAGGTGAAGCTGGAGGTAGCAGAGCTGAAGATTTTGTGATCTTTATTAAGAGTGACAATAATTAACAGGATTAAAAATGAGTTTATTAAAAGGACATTACATGTAGGACATTTTGAAGACAAGGTAAGGGAGGTGAGATTGAGATGGTTTGGACATGTGCAGAGGAGGAACATGGGGTATATCAGTAGGAGTATGCTGAGGATGAAGCTGCCAGGCAGGAGGAAAAGAGGTAGACCAATGAGGAGGTTTATTGATGTTGTGAGGGAAGACATGCAGGTAGTTAGGTTAAAAGAGGCAGATGTAGAGGACAGGGGGGTACGGAGAGGTATGATCCGCTGTGGCAACCCCTAATAGAGAATCCGAGAGGAGAAAAAGAAGAAATACCATAAACAAAGACTTATCATATAAATCATACAAAATAGGGCACAGCACATTTTGTGGTTAACCACAAAAGCTCTGATAAAGCCTTAGCCCTGACCTTTAACTAAATCAAATGTAGATAACAAGGATGCAGTGATAGCTGAAGTACACAAGCCATTAAGTTAAGAAAATGAAGACATTTGCTTAATCACCTCAAGCAATATCTTATAAATAAGGTGACATGTCAAGGTCACAATAAGGTGTAAAAGTTCTGCTTGATGTTAAACTGATGCTGAACTGGATGTTGGTGAGAAGTAGATAGCGAGTGTGTTTTACTCTAATTGGTGGGTTGCTGCATGTTTGTTTTGTAGTGAAGTTACAGTTAAAGACTCCCTGAATAGAAATACTTTAGTAAAGTACTGATACTTTGAGGTTCAGTAACAAATTTCATTTTCTTCTACAAGAACGTTTTCTCAGCTTCTACACAGAAACAGAAATGCTTTAATTCTATAATAATTTTACAGATAGAGATGTGTAGATGTTCCCTTGTGTAGGTCACTGGAACTTCACTCTAAAAGTTCTTTCGAGCTATAAATGTTCTTCAGTACAAAGCTTTAATGCTGATGATGATGTTGAAATGCTTTTACTTACCTGAAATCAGGTAGAAACTGATGAGAAGAAGGATCTTCATTGTACGTTCACTTAAACTCTTCCACAGAACAGAAATAAATGCTTTGTTCGTTATCTTTCACTCCTTTACTGCCTGCTTGCGTGTGCAGTGTCTATTCGTGTGGTGAAAGAGACAGAGGGCGTCATGTCCACTTCCACTTCTCGAGACAGAAACCACACAGGAAGTGGCTGTGTGAACTGCAGAGCTCAGCTGCTGATATTTCTGGTATTAAACTAATTAACAGTGGACTGTAATCTCATGTTTTATTTTCTTGAAGTCGCCGGTGATTTTGTTTACACAAGCACATTTTCTCAGATTAAATGTATCAAATTTTTAATGTCAGTGGGTTATTTTTGTTGTTGTTTTTTTTTTTTTGAGTGGGCTAGATGCATTAATGGATTAGCTGAAGTGTTTGTGAGGGTAGCTCACTATCATCTGCATCACCTTGCATGAACAGCTTCCTGTTACTGCTCTCTAGAGGACAAATTGTGATTTGATATTAATGGATTACAAAAATAATGAGACAGAAGGAGGAAGACTTTGCCAAGAATGTTTGTTATGGTGCTACTCCATGCAACATACACTATATTTCAAAAAGTATTGGGTCACTTGACCTTTTTCCTGCTATATTTGGTTCTTTTCCAAGCTGTCTTTAGATGCAATGTAATGCAGTTTTGCATTAGATTAAAACATCACCCAGCTGGTGATTCCTCGGCTGCACACCTACAAAACAGTAAAGAAAGAGAAGACAGAAAAGGCAATTTAGTACATTTTAAAATACTACCATTCACAGCAGCATCTAAAAAACATGCATCAATATAATTAAGACATATTCTAGAATCTCATCAGTGAATTGTTCCCACCTCTGCCTCACACAGGTGGATTGCTGCATGTTTGTTTTGTAATGAAGTTACAGTTAAAGACTCCCTGAATAGAAATACTTTAGTAAAGTACTGATACTTTAAGGTTCAGTAACAAATTTCATTTTCTTCTACAAGAACGTTTTCTCAGCTTCTACACAGAAACAGAAATGCTTTAATTCTATAATAATTTTACAGATAGAGATGTGTAGATGTTCCCTTGTGTAGGTCACTGGAACTGTTTTTGAAGTCTGACATCAACACTGAAACTTCACTCTAAAAGTTCTTTCGAGCTATAAATGTTCTTCAGTACAAAGCTTTAATGCTGATGATGATGTTAAAATGCTTTTACTTACCTGAAATCAGGCAGAAACTGATGAGAAGAAGGATCTTCATTGTACGTTCACTCAAACTCTTCCACAGAACAGAAATAAATGCTTTGTTCGTTATCTTTCACTCCTTTACTGCCTGCTTGCGTGTGCAGTGTCTATTCGTGTGGTGAAAGAGACAGAGGGCGTCATGTCCACTTCCACTTCTCGAGACAGAAACCACACAGGAAGTGGCTGTGTGAACTGCAGAGCTCAGCTGCTGATATTTCTGGTATTAAACTAATTAACAGTGGACTGTAATCTCATGTTTTATTTTCTTGAAGTCGCCGGTGATTTTGTTTACACGAGCACATTTTCTCAGATTAAATGTATCACATTTTTAATGTCAGTGGGTTATTTTTGTTGTTTTTTGTTTTTTTTGAGTGGGCTAGATGCATTAATGGATTAGCTGAAGTGTTTGTGAGGGTAGCTCACTATCATCTACATCACCTTGCATGAACAGCTTCCTGTTACTGCTCTCTAGAGGACAAATTGTGATTTGATATTAATGGATTACAAAAATAATGAGACAGAAGGAGGAAGACTTTGCCAAGAATGTTTGTTATGGTGCTACTCCATGCAACATACACTATATTTCAAAAAGTATTGGGTCACCTGACCTTTTTCCTGCTATATTTGGTTCTTTTCCAAGCTGTCTTTAGATGCAATGTAATGCAGTTTTGCATTAGATCAAAACATCACCCAGCTGGTGACACCTCTGCATTGGAAATTCAGAGCGGGAACGACGCAAAAGCGTTTTTTAAAAGGTTTTTGATGCAGATCAAGTTCCTAAGAGGGAACTAAACCCACTCAAAGTAATTAATTACCTGCTAGAGCTTGGGAAAATCGTAAATGTTTTTTTTTGCCAGAGGACTGGACATATTGCAGCCAACTGTTTGTGATTAAAGCAGAAACAGGAAAGACAGACCAAGCAAAGTGACTCTGTAAATCCGAATAAAGTTGCTTGAAAGTACCCAAGTTAGATCGTCTCTAGGTTACGTATGTAACCCTAGTTTCCCGATTGAACGAGACACTGCATCGCAACGCTTTGGAATCACGACCGCGTTGTCTACGCTCTGAAATAATGTGAGTAATCAGTCAAAATTGGAAGCGGGTCGTCACCAGCAGGGTGACATCATGACCAGGAAATATAAAACACACATGGAGTAAAGCCAATGCCAGCTTCTGTAAAAGAATAGGAAGCGCTACAAGGACACTGGCAGTGTGGTATAGAGACGCAGCATCTTGTTCCCTCAGGTAACTGGGTTACGTACGTAACCTACAGACGTTTTCTTTCAGGATCTTGAACTGCATTGCCATGCTTGGGAACAAGTGTCCAATCACACCAGACTGACCGGTCCCTGATTAGTGTGTATGGCACAGCTGGGCCGATGGACAGAGGGGCCAGGGGAGGCACCGAGGTCAGCAGGGTGGACCAGCCCACAGCATTGCAGATGTCTTAGAGGGGTACTTCGGAGGACCAAGCCTTATAGGCTGCCACACTCTGGGTGGAGTGAGCTCTGACCCCGAATGGAGCGGGGAGGCCAGAGGAATTAAGAAGGCACATTGGCATCAATGATCCATCTGCTCAAGGTCTGCTCATTAGGAAGGCCAAGCAGTTGGTTAGACTTCCTCCAGGGACCTGTCCTGTGGAAGTAAGTCCAGTTTTCGCACCGGGCACAGCCAGGCAGTTTCTCATGATCTGGGGCCTAAAATCGAGTAAAATGCCTGTAACCTCACAGCTTCTGGGATGACCAAAGGGCACCTTGTGAATGTAACCCGTTATAGGGTACGGAAGACACTGGCCATACCTGAAGTGAACTCCAGAAAGGTGGGAGCCACAGAAAGGGCCTGCAGATCTCTGATTTTCAATGCTAGAAGCACGACCAGCATCTCTAGGCAATTGATGTGCCAAAGTAGATGGGGCCCTTCCCATAGACCTTAGGCGGAGCTGTCACTCATGACTACTCCCCACTCCTAGTCAAGAGAAGTATTTTTAGCTCACAACATACATGTGGATGTTAATACACAGGTAGCAGATCTTTTGGAGGACAACCTGTTAGTACGTATGTGAAAACCCCATAATAATGCAACCTTTATGAACACGTACCAAATAGTTGTCAACAGTGTATAGACCACATGTATTATGTTTTGCAGGTGGACAGTTGGTGGTCTGGTCACTTAGGGGTGACAAAAACATGTGCCTGGTTTGTAAAAAAATTCTACAATTACTGTCTCAGTTGTCATGTCTGTCAAAACACTGGTAAACCTAATCAAACTTTTACCACTGCTCTATCTGTTGTGTACTACTTCATATTGTGATAATCTGTGTTTGCTAAAAACCTTTGGTAAAGACTTTAATTCCAATTTATTGGTTCTCCAGATCGTGTTTCTTACTGGTGATTTCAGATTGAACAAATTCATTTTAAAGTCATACAAGACATTATTCTGGCTAAATGGGTGCATTATACTGGCTAAATATGGACAACGCTGTTGGACTCTAACCTCTTTTTAATAACTTGTTTAGAGGGTTAACAGATAAAAGAAAAATAAATAAATGTTAATTTGATGGTGAAACTAAATCGATTCTATGTTCCAGAATGTAGGTCACTTGTCTAATCTGAGAAATTGCATTACTAAGTTCTACCTATAAACGTTCTGTGCTAAATTCCAATCAATACAGTGTTTTATACTATGAGATTTTTAAATTAGAAAATCGTTTACTTAGCTATAATCAAGCAAAAAGTGAGGATGATATTCAAGACTCAGAAACTCCAATTTAGTGAATAGTAAAATACAATTCTGTTGGTTACCCTGCACTTCCTTACTGTCTCTAAATATGTGACTCTCTGGTGTCTGTGTGCGTGTGTTCTAAGTAGAAATCGATATCCACTTCCACTATTGTGGTGGTGAGGGAAACTAACCCGCAAACGCCTCAGAAAGAGCATGTGTACGATCTTGTGTGAAGGTCATGATGAAAATTGTTTTACTGTAAACTGTAAAGTCTTTGGGGAATTGCTGTGTTTAAAAACTCTTCATGTTAGTGTTCTGTATTCAAATGTATTCAACCCTAGATTTGTATGTATTGAGTACAGTGTGTTACAATTCATTTGGAGTTTGGAATAAGAATTGCTCTGATTTGTTCATCTCATCTAGATGATAGAGTGACTGAGAGGGAAATGTATGCACGATTTCATTCTAATTCTCACTCTACAGTATTTAAGTTTGGAAATTGTAATTGTGAAAAGTGATGCTATAAATATCTGAGAGACCCTCTAGTGGCTGTCTGCAGTATTATTTCCAACTCTGCCTACTTGTTGTAGTTAGTGTTTTGTCATTATGTTCACATTTACTTAACGTGTTCTTAATCTTACTATGAAAAATCCACTGTCAAACCATTTCAAACCTCAGTTACAATGTAAAACTGTGCCTGACCAAACAAAGAACTAATATTAGTTGATTTTATGTGCTGCTGTATGTTTAAAATTACATGGTTGAGTATTTGAACTGTGAAAAATAAATGATTTTAACTCAGAATGTGTGAATCACATTAAATCTAATTTAATTCAAGTAAAAAATTAAGAAACAGGAATAACAGAATTACTAAAGTAGAATAGTTCACTGGTGGGTCTATGCAGATTCCTCGGCTGCACACCTACAAAACAGTAAAGAAAGAGAAGACAGAAAAGGCAATTTAGTACATTTTAAAATACTACCATTCACAGCAGCATCTAAAAAACATGCATCAATATAATTAAGACATATTCTAGAATCTCATCAGTGAATTGTTCCCACCTCTGCCTCACACAGTAATAACTTATGCCGGGGGACCAGTCACAGAATCCAAAACTTATGAATGTAACAATTAAAATATCAACCTTGCGTCTGAACTTGACTCTTAAACGAATATTTGCGTGTTTCTGTACTTTGTTGCGTTGTGAGGATTTGCAGCGTGTTTCTGTGTTTGGTTGCGTTGTGAGGATTTGCAGCGTGTTTCTGTGTTTGGTTGCGTCGTGAGGATTTGCAGCGTGTTTCTGTGTTTGGTTGCATTGTGAAGATTTGCAGCGTGTTTCTGTGTTTGGTTGTGTTGTGAGGATTTGCAGCGTGTTTCTGTGTTAGGTTGTGTTGTGAGGGTTTGCCGCAGCGTGTTTCTGTGTTTGGTTGCGTTGTGAGGATTTGCAGCGTGTTTCTGTGTTTGGTTGTGTTGTGAGGGTTTGCCGCAGCGTGTTTCTGTGTTTGGTTGTGTTGTGAGGGTTTGCCGCAGCGTGTTTCTGTGTTTGGTTGTGTTGTGAGGATTTGCCGCAGCGTGTTTCTGTGTTTGGTTGTGTTGTGAGGATTTGCAGCGTGTTTCTGTGTTTGGTTGCATTGTGAAGATTTGCAGCGTGTTTCTGTGTTTGGTTGCATTGTGAAGATTTGCAGCGTGTTTCTGTGTTTGGTTGCATTGTGAAGATTTGCAGCGTGTTTCTGTGTTTGGTTGCATTGTGAAGATTTGCAGCGTGTTTCTGTGTTTGGTTGCATTGTGAAGATTTGCAGCGTGTTTCTGTGTTTGGTTGCATTGTGAAGATTTGCAGCGTGTTTCTGTGTTTGGTTGCATTGTGAAGATTTGCAGCGTGTTTCTGTGTTTGGTTGCGTTGTGAGG
>MU551601.1:927492-942173 GCA_024362625.1 Silurus asotus | reverse complement strand
GCGTGTTTCTGTGTTTGGCTATTTGCATGTGTTTTCTTACCTGCCTTGAGGATAAATAATTTATAAGATATTTTTTCATCTCAGGGTGGAGTATTCCTTTAATTAAACAGAGGCAAAAACAGTGATTGGGATAAAATATGATTAATTGTGCAGCTCTAGCTATAGGTTATATGACTTACACTTCCGGCTGTACTGCACTCCGGTCACGGTCCCACTGAGCTCTCAAAGTACGGTTACCTTCTCTGTCTCCTCATCTCAGGGTGGAGTATTCCTTTAATTAAACAGAGGCAAAAACAGTGATTGGGATAAAATATGATTAATTGTGCAGCTCTAGCTATAGGTTATATGACTTACACTTCCGGCTGTACTGCACTCCGGTCACGGTCCCACTGAGCTCTCAAAGTACGGTTACCTTCTCTGTCTCCTGCATTTGTAAACCATTTACCAAGCGCTTTCTCCAGCTCTTTCTTACTGACCGTTTTCAGCAAACGGTTCTGCTTCAGGCTTCCTGTAAAGCAAAAAAATTAATATAAAGTCGAGCATGTTACTGCATCAACCAGGGCACAATCCAATAATTGTATACATGCAAGTTACATGAGCATAAGACTATCAGTCAAAAAAAAATTAAATAAAAATCACAAGTTTGTAAACACCTTCTAATCCACCATTTGCCCAAACTGGTAACTGATCTGAGTAAATGATGTTAAAATGACACAATACCATGCAAAAAGTTAAATGCATCAATATGGTTTGTTTTGGCATCAATAATGTTTAGAATAATTAGTGTGGGTCTTGAACACAGATCGATTAACATCTGTATTGGTTCACTTTGGACCGTGAATATGAACTGACCACTGCAACATTAGTTTAAGTTACTTATAACGAAGTTCATCTGACTGACTTTCTGAATCTCCTCAGAACTTTTCTCTGTGTATTGTATTTACACATGTTATAAAGGTAGTGAAAGAGAAAGAGACTCCACAGTGCCTTTTCTGTTTCACCCTCCAGTTATCATGAGGACACTATATGGAGAAAACACGGCTGAAAATAGTTTGAAAAGTCGTTATTTCCACATTTTAGTAGACAATTTCCTAGTTATCTGCTAATCGTTAAGAACGTTCAGTTCTCCACAGGTGTTTATCTCTGAGGTAAACCAGTTCACTCTCGACCTTCTTTATATTGTGCCTGTAACTTTATTTACCAAACAATCTTTCAGAAGTTTACATTAAATAAAAGCAACAGTAAAATGTGATTAATTTAAAACAAAAGATTATTTCTTACCGTAACAGAGAGGTCAGGTTCTCCAGGTCAGGTCAGGTCAGGTCAGGTCAGGTTCTCCAGGTCAGGTTCTCCAGGTCAGGTCAGGTCAGGTTTTCCAGGTCAGGTCTGGTCAGGTTATCCAGGTCAGGTCAGGTCAGGTTCTCCAGGTCAGGTCAGGTCAGGTCAGGTCAGGTCAGGTCAGGTCAGGTTCTCCAGGTCAGGTCAGGTCAGTTCAGGTTATCCAGGTCAGGTCAGGTCAGGTCAGGTGCTCCTGTGGTAGTGAGTGATGACCGTTTCTTTAGAATGAAAAGGCGGGAACACAGGAGCCAATGGGAGACTCTGTCTGTTTAACTATGTTATTGTTAATAAATATAATTTTATATAAATATTTAAAAAAAATGTGTTTCGATCATATAAAACACGCAAAAAACATATCAATTGTATTTATCATTTGAATAATATAGCTAAATATAGCCCAAATGTGGCCCATACAGGGCCCTTGATTAAACAAAATGGGCAACCTAACTGGGGCCCACAGCCCTGACTAAGCTGGGGCCCACATTCAACCCATTAAAGTTCCCACTCTGACCCCATGCCCCCACATGATGCCCATATAACCCAGATAAAACCCATGTAGGGCCCACATGGACATGTTGGCTGGGTTAGTCTCAGGGTGAAAAATGTTGTGAGCGGTTGTCATTTCAAGTTGGTCTCAGGAAAAGAGTGTTTCTGTTGCACGAGTCACATCAGGAAGCTTTGCAGCCAAGCAGGCCAGGTAAGCTTCAGGTTAAGCTCGTTATGGGTTTTAGCTTTACTTCTCTTATATAAAGGGGAAATGGGAGAGTAGCCTCACCAGTCAGACTGGCCTTCACCAGAAAATTCCATTAGGCAGAACTTAACCCCATCATGTCCAAAAACTGCAGGCTGACAATCCCAGCAATGATGCTAATTTCAATGGTAAATTGGGCAATCAGCCACTGGTGTTTTTGGAAAACAGGAATGTCATTGGCTCTTCTCAAGCTTGGGAGTCACCAAAATAAAAATTGCATCATATCAAAAAATCTTGCCGTTGGAAAACGACTTCAGACGGAGCTGGGGATGGAAAAAGTCCACTGAGGAAACTGAATGGAGTTGAGCTGTTTTGTTAATTTTCTAAAGCTGTATTAGGACACAATCTACTGTTAAAAGTGCTGCAAACTGGAGCATTACTTTGTTCTTACTTTTACTCATCCATGTTAATGGTAAAGTGAAATGTTGATTATTGTGAGTTCTAACGATAACGAAAGCAGATGCAGTGCAGATAAGAATGTTTTATTAATACAAATGGCAAACAAATTCAAAATAAAATCCAAAAGCAAGAACAAAATCCAACAGCAATACTCGGACATGAGAAAGGAGGAGTAACAAAAAACAGAACCAAGATCAAGAACCAGGAAATGTGAGGCATAAAAGCTTGGTAATCAAAGATAAAGTGAATAAGTTCATGAAATACACACAAACACAAAGGAGTATTTTAACACAGATTAATCAAACAGTAAAGTAAAAACAGATGTGACGTGAGGGAACTGATGAATCACAAGAAAAGAAAGGTGGAGATGTATGAACTGAAACATAGATGCACATGGTGCGTGTAAACACAGACACGGGGAAGCACATAGCTTGCAGCATGCATTTTTGACAGGAGAGACATGAGAGACAAATATAAAAATATACGTTCCAGATGTTGTGTTCCTCTCAAACCACTGCACCATTCAAACCATTCAAACTGCTGTCTAAACTCACTGTTGCGTATTTTATACTTTCACCTGATTTTATATCTGATGACTGAGCAGCACTGACTGATGAATCAGAGGGTAACTGAGCTGTGGAGTAGACGTCCTGATGTCCTGGGTGTGTTACTGCAGTATAAACAGGTGATGAAGGATCAGAGGGAATTGTGGGTAATCCAGTGTTGGAGTAAATCTCAAACGGGGATGAGGGAAGTTGTACAGTAGAGTAAAGACTGTAAAAAATACTGCTTCTGTCTTCATTTTCATAAACAGGACATGGAACCTGAAGTTGTACAGTAGAGTAAAGACTGTAAAAAATACTGCTTCTGTCTTCATTTTCATAAACAGGACATGGAACCTGAATCCAAGAAAGAAAATCAACTGTAATCATTTACTTAAAAACATAAACATGCATTTACATGGAAATTCAATTCTTAATGATCTTTTCTCAAGTAAAACAGATTAAAGGCCATTTTCCTCTCAGCTTTCTCATCTAAATGCTCACATCATCAACAACTCACCCATTTCTGTATCATCATAGGTACTTAAATATTAGAATGTGTGGGGGACAAAGTCAAGTCCTCACCTTGACTACAGAAAGGGTTTAGGTTTTAGGGTTTGTGTTAGGGTTTAGAGTTAGTATTAGGGTTAACCCAATATAAATCCAAATTTCAGCAGCATGTCAGCTAATATACAGTAAATGTCTGGTTTACTGAGATACATCAGATGTTACCTCATCACTTATTTCTGTATTTATTGATATTAAACAATGATTTGGGGAAAAAATAAACTCACCATGTTGAGGTTTGAGGAGCTGTTTGGAAACTGTTCTGGACACGGGGCTGCCAATTTAAAGAAAGACGTTATAATATAAAAATACTATAACAAATGAATAAATACAGATTGTAAAGGCTCCTTGTCCTCATTTGCCTCATGCATTTTATTTCTGCTATTATTGTTCTGTCAATAGGGAACTTTATATTTATACTAATCTGAGTTTGAATTAATGATCTGGTGTAATGGTCTGAGTGTTTGCAGTACCTCTGGTCTTCTTTTTCTTCTGTACAGCAACAGCTATTAAAAGAGCAACGAGCAGCAGCACAAGAACCACAGACACGCCAATGATGATTGTGGAATTTGGATATTCTGGAAAGGAAACACAGTCATAAGACAATGGTGTGCACACTAGTGAAGTGAAAGTAAGATGTAGATGATGTGGTTGATGTTGGTTTTGGTTAGGTTTGTTTTACAGGCAGCCTCATTGCACATTTGCCTTGATTAAACATAAAAGGGGCCCTTTGTGGGCTTCTGTTATGGACATGGCTTGGGGATCCACTCTGCTGACCCCCAGCAAGAACATGGCTGCTCTCTTTGTCTTCATGCTGGGGCTTGTAGTGGGTGACTGCTTTATCAGTTGCTTCACTGATCTTAGCAGCTGATAACACCAGCTTGAGCTCAGTGTTCATGGGCAGCCTGCTGCATCAGTCGCATCAAGGACCTTGGCAGCTGAGGTTGCCAGGTTGGTCTAAGTGCAGAGCTTGTAATGGGCTAAAGCCTTTCTTTTCTCAAATAAACCCCATTACATTCAGAAACCTGCATTAAAAAGGTGATAAAACTTGCTGCAATGCTAATGTCCATAGTATCTTGGCCAATCAGGAGTTCTGCCCACTGGTGATCTGGGCTGGTGAGTTTGGATAACAGGAATGTAAGCATCAAGTATTATCAGCTGGCTACCAAACCTTTTTAGCTTCCAAACCACAATGAGGAGAAGCACAATAGACATTGCTTTATGTTAAAATGCTTTAAGTTTAAAAAGAGACTAAAATGTAGAAATCACATCTGCACAGACAAAACCACAGTAAAGGAAGTGCAAGTGAACATTGTGTAGATTCAAACTGAATAAATAGCACATGTGTGGAAGTTCACTAATGAGCAGGAATATCAGTTATGAAGAGCTTCTGCATGTGTGTAGTCCCAATATGTGAAAATACCTTATATAATTTATGTATTTGTATCTTTATTTGGTAAAATTCAGCAATTAATATAAAAGCCTAAGTCACTTTTGCTAAGCTACAAGGTGTAGCAATATGCTTCTAATATTAACCACCATCACCACTGCTGATTTCATCTCTCATGTAGTGATCTGTGTTCTCTGTCTTATATCTAAGAATTTATATAAAGATCCAAAATAATAAATTTGTACATACATACTCTGAGGTGCAGAAGCGATGGTTGGGTCTTTAGCATCGTTTAGCAAATTAGCTGAAATAAAAAAAAAAATGACATTAATGATGTGAGAGAAATGTGATGAAGAGGAAGTCAAGCAAAAAGTCTATACCCCCTGCTGTTGTTGTTGATGATGAAGATGTATGTATGATGACTGATGGACTCGTGGCATGTGTTGAAGTGGAGTGTGTGGTGGGTGACACAGTACTGTTAGCAGAATCATCTGAAAAATATAAAACAAAAAAACATTTTAAATCCCATACAGTTCACATTTGTTAGGTCAAAAATCGATGCACTGATTTTAAATCTTGAGTTTTGAGTTTTTAAATTATTGTGTGAGATTCTTTTATTCTTCTCTGTGTAACACTCACCAATTTCAACCAGCAGTTGAAGCTCTGTGTAAATATTAGGCCCTGTCTGCTGTACCACACACCAGTAAGTGTTTGCATCCTCTGTTCTCAGATCAGTGATGGTGACGGTGAAGATTTTGGCTGTTGTGTTGTCATACAGAGAGAATCTGGTGTCTTCAGCAGGAGATCCAGAACGAACAGAAATGTTTTTGGTTGCAGGCCAAGGGGGACATTCACCTCTGCAGAGATACTTGTTGTTCTTTTCATATCCAGATTCATAGTGACATTTAATCTGAACTGATCTTCCTCTGTATCCAGTTACTGTAGTTACAGCATCAGATCCAGCTGGAGAATAAAACAGAGTGGAATGAAAAGTGATCCAGGACGATTGTGCAACATATAAGACCAAAATAATGTTCAGTATCTAGAAACATTTAATTTTAATATTAAAACACGATAAACAATCATATCAGAATAATCATATACATTATACATCTCATAAAACAGAGCACAGCACATATTGTGGTAAACCACAGAAGCAATAGAGACACTGCACTGATAACGCCGTACCCCTCGCCTTTAACTAAATCAAATGTAGGTCAAAAGGATGCAGTGGTGGACGAAGTACACAAACCATTAAGTTGAGAAAAGTGAAGAATTTTGCTTTCTCAGCTTCTACACAGAAACAGAAATGCTTTAATTCTATAATAATTTTACAGATAGAGATGTGTAGATGTTCCCTTGTGTAGGTCCTTGGAACTGTTTTTGAAGTCTGACATCAACACTGAAACTTCACTCTAAAAGTTCTTTCGAGCTATAAATGTTCTTCAGTACAAAGCTTTAATGCTGATGATGATGTTGAAATGCTTTTACTTACCTGAAATCAGGCAGAAACTGATGAGAAGAAGGATCTTCATTGTACGTTCACTCAAACTCTCCCACAGAACAGAAATAAATGCTTTGTTCGTTATCTTCAACTCCTTTACTGCCTGCTTGCGTGTGCAGTGTCTATTCATGTGGTGAAAGAGACAGAGGGCGTCATGTCCACTTCCATATTTCGAAACAGAAACTACACAGGAAGTGACTGTGTGAACTGCAGAGCTCAGCTGCTGTAAAAAAGATCTCAATTCTAGATATTTCTGGTATTAAACTAAATAACAGTGGACTTGTGCAATGCAATGTGAACTGTAATCTCACATTTTATTTCCTCAGATTTTGTGAGTTTGTTCGCATGAGCACATTTTCTCAGGTAAAATGTATCAGTTTTTGATGTCAGTGTTTTGTTTGTGTTGTTTGAGTGGGTTAGATGTACTCATGCATTAACTGAAGTGTTTGTGAGAGAAGATCACTATCATCATCTGCATCACCTTGCATGATCAGCTTCCTGTTACTGCTCTCTAAAGGACAGGGTGTGAACCAGGAACTATTAGTCAATTACAAATAATAAGACGGACAAGACAGAAGGACATTATATATGTTATGGTGCTACTCTATGCAACATTCAAAATCTAGTGTAACATCTTCCCGGTAGAGTGGAGACAACTATTAGATGTCTAAATGTGGAATTCAATGTTTAAAAATATAATAAATAAAATAAAATATAAACAAAATAATCTGCCCTCTGCTTGTTGATTGCCTAAAGTGGACAGTACCACTGTGGATTATGGTCCAACAAGAATAGCAAGAAACAACCTGGAATTTGAGGAGGTTCCTAAGATTATGCTGGAGTGTCTTCAGGTATAGCTGACTGTTGCTCAGGAAGAGGTGAAAGCCATGTTTACTCCAAAGTTAAGTGGATGTCAGACCTGATAACCATAAATGACTAAACTCAGCATTATGCCTTACCTCCTAAACTAAAAAGCTGAATTGCAAGACCCTTTTGGATGTTTATCCATCGTTTATTCTGCATGACATTCTTGAATCTTTGGAAGGCACCTCCTGGTTCATGATGTTGGATTTGCAGTATGGATACTGGAAGTGGAGATTAAGGGTCAAAGTAAGCTGCAGGAGGTCTTCATCACTGCCAGTGGTCTATACCAGTTCAGAAAGATGCTACGTTTTCTATGCAATTCTGGAATATTTTCAAAATCTGCTAGGTGTACATGGATAACTATCATGTATTTCAGCAGATGAGAAGAGGGCGAAGAAAATATCAGAGCAGAGATCGCTGCGGAGACTGACCCTAGCTAATTTTAACAAGTGCTATTTTTGCAAGCAGCATCTGAAGTTTCTAGGCCTTATCATGTGTGGGCAGTGGGAGTTGAGCTTAGAGCTGTCAAAACCACAGTGGTGAAGGTCTACCCAGTGCACACTGATCTAAATGTTACCAAATGATTTCAGTATTATATCATATATTATATAAAGTATTTTTCTTTGTAATCAGACCATGTAGAGGTGTACATTCAATTAGTCCATGGTTCATCTTTGGAATTAGACATTATTTAAAGCTGTTGAAAAGAAAAACTGCAAATTGGTCCATTATTTATTAATTAAATTGGGATAAATGAATACACACAATTAATTTACAATCTTATTACATTTCACTTACATTTAAATACGAGGTCAAATAAATCAAGTGTATGTCCTAAAATCTTCTTCCTCTTTCGGCTGCTCCCATTAGGGGGCGCCACAGCGGATCATCAATCTCTATACTACTCTGTCCTTTACATCTGCCTCTTTCAAACCAACTACCTGCATGTCTTCCCTCACCACATCCATTAACCTCCTTCTTGGTCTTCCTCTTTTCCTCCTACCTGGTGTCTCCATCCTCAGCATTCTCCTACTGATATACCCCATGTCCCTCCTCTGCACATGTCCAAACCATCTCAATCTCACCTCCCTCAACTTGTCTCCAAAACGTCCTACATGCGCTGTCCCTCTAATAAACTAATTTCCACGTCTGTATATCATCGTCACTCCCAATGACCATCTCAACATCTTCAGCTCTGCTACCTCCAGCTCCACCTCCTGTCTTTTACTCAAAGCCACTGTCTCTAAAAGTGTATTTCTTAGAATGAGGGTTTACATTTGTGATTTTTTTTTTAATTAAATTAAAACACAATTTATTGACAATCCACAAACAAGTTGCTCAACAGAAATCTATAACGTTTGAATCTTCTCTGAATCTTATTTTTTATAAGTGAAGGTCAGATTCTGGTAGACTGGATTTGATTGGATATCAGTAACATTTGAATTCTGGTAGATTGAGTCTGATTGGTCAGTGGTTGCATCAGGAGTCCTGCACACAGATTCAGGTTTTTTGCCGTTCGCTTGGGGAGAATCAACATTTTGCTCATTTTCGTAAACGTTGCTCGCCTGAAATAAAAAAAAAAGAAACATATTACAATATTTGTAAGTGAAATGTTATTGAAAGTAATACCAGGAGCAGATCATTGGTTTGTACCTCTTCGAAAGATGTTAGAAAGATGCCTGCAGGGAAATGAGAAGAAAAACAAAGCTAGGTTGTTAAATATATTTTATTGAAGCACTGACTATGGCGGCTTTGTGTGAACATTGAAGTGTCAAAATTCCGGCAGTGATCCTTCATTTTAGGAAGGAATGAAGGCAGGCATTAAGATGGGTGTCCCATTGTGTTTTATTGTCTCATAAATTTAAATATAAGGTTTGTTTGTTACTGTGGTGTAACTGTGCGTGTTATAATAAGTCAAGAATTCAGAGGCGACTGTTACTGTTGGCTTTTAATAACATCGGTTTTTACCTTGACATCTTCTTTTGCAGTAGACTGCAGTAATCACACCAACAGTGAACACCACCGCACCTGCACTGATCAGGAGGTAGGCAGCTAAACCCGGATCATGTGTACAGGAAATATATATTTTTACATTTATACAACTAAATGCAACAGGACAGGCATTTATTACGATGTTATAGTGCAGTGCAGGTTTTTAGAGGCCGCTATAAATAATGTGTGAAAGCAGCTCAGACCCTGTGGTTAGAGAAGTGTGATGAGCTTAGCAAAATGTGCACTTGCTTTTAAACTAAACTGGCAACCTGTAGCCTTCCTGTCAGAACTGAGAGGGTTAAAAGAACATTGAAATGAGATGCCATTATTCCTGAAGTGCAAAACAAAACAGTGATGTGATCAACATGATGATGCAAAACAATGCATTATTATAAACACTAAGCATTTCTAATGATCACGGAGGTGAGAAGGTGAGTGCTGGTGCGCTGGCCTGGTTATTATCTTAGACTCGTTTACACGGTGTATGCAGATCTACATACCATTGTATGAGGGAGCGGTGGCTTTGTGGTGAACCTTGTCTGATTAAAGAAAGTGAGACATAATGAATGACATGACAGAAATATAATAAAGAAGAGCTCAGGGTAAAAGTTCTTACCTGTAGATGGAGGAGTCTCAGGATGCACTGATGGACTCGTGATAGGTGATGAAGTTGAGTATGTGGTGTGTGTGGACTGTGAGACAGTACTGCTGGTAGGATCATCTGAGAGAACAGAAAACAAGCTACAATCCAGGCTCAATCCTCATTTATCAAATCTATCGATCCTCCATCAATCACCAATTTACATTAAACCACACCCACATTTTAACCATTAAAAATGTGTTTTGAATTGTGTTTGTAATCAGTGAATTATTGTGTGAGATTCTTTAAGTCTCTTCTGTAACACTCACCCAGTTCAACCAGCAGTTGTAGCTTTGTGTAAATATCAAGTGTAGGCCACATTCGCTCGATCCCACACCAGTAAGTGTTTGCATCCTCTGCTCTCAAATCAGTGATGGTGATGGTGAAGATTTTGGCTGTTGTGTTGTCGTACAGAGAGAATCTGGTGTCTTCAGCAGGAGATCCAGAATGAATAAGAACATGCTTCCAGCTACAGTCACCTCTACAGAGATATTTCTTGTATTCTTCATATCCAGGTTCATAGGGACATTTAATTTGAACTGATCTTCCTCTGTGTCCGGTTACTGTAGTTACAGCATCAGATCCAGCTGGAGAATAAAATGTGATCCAGGATGATGATGATGCAACGTATAAGACCAAATGAAGCTCAGAATCCAAAAACATTGAAGTGCATGCACTGCGGCGAGTGTAAGAGAAGGTGCTAAAGCTATACACAGATTAACCAATAATAACATGATAAAAGTTCTGTCTAGCTTAGACCTCCATCAAAGTTTTAATGTTAATGATGAATATGTTGGAGTGTTTCTACTCACCTATAATCCAGGAGAAGATAAAAATAAGGAGGATCTTCATTCTAAGTGTTGTGTTAGTGATCTTCCACCTCTCACTGTCTCTGCCTGGGTGACTGTGCAGGGTCTGTTTGTGTGGTGAAAGAGACAGCGATATCTTGTCTGCAAAGCCCCTCAGGAAGTCGAGTGTGCATTTCACACGTAAGCTTACAGCGATGTCCTACCTGAATACTTCTAGAGAAGTGCAGTAGAACAGAGCGCTGCACCACAGACAGGAATATTATACAGTGAGAATGAAGGTAATTTCTAAAGCAGGAAACCTTTCACTGTAGCCACAGCTGCATCACCGGAACACATGATCTCTAACAGAAACATCGATCTTCACCTCATGGACGGAGTTTTCTGGGGATTACAGTTTTCCTGGAGATTTAATATGAAGTAAAATTGTGTGGTTTTGTAAAAATGTCACATGAAAGAAAACACAAAAGTAAAAAAAATGGTTCTTGAGAAAGCTTAAGAACAGTGTTGAGCTTTGTTAGCTGACCTTTCTTCATGATGTCCAGCATTTCTTCAGCCGGTATCAAAAACAGCTATGAAGTCTACATAAATATATTTGACTTTGTGCAGTTTGCTACAGGTGCGGTTTGTGAGCTCTGACTAGTTCTCACAACCTTCATGGCAGGTCCACCTTTACCACACCAAAATGAGCCATCCCCCAGGTTTTGAGCAGCATCAGATCACTTCCTGGGTTTACGGTTTTTAGGTGGAGCTAATGCTATTAGAAGTGTGAAGTATTGTGTTTTCACTGTGCATATCAAGCTGTTTCTCAAGCCTATGTTTCACGCTTTCCTGTGTAGGATCCTTGCTTTCCATTTTTATGATTATCTTACCCCTTTGTGTGTTTTGGATTTGTTTTGCCTCGCTGATTGTCCTTTTCATGTACCAAACATTCAGCCTGCTGCTACAACGCTGTCCCTTTAATTTGTGTTTCTCTCAGACTTCCATGAAACCGCAAAAAGATTCTCACCTGCATGCTTAATGCCTGCTAGATGGCGCCAGTGTCACCAGATTGAAATCTGTTTGGTTAAAGAAGTTGCATTGTCATGTATTTGGAGATAATTGCACCTGCACTGTTTATTCTGAAGGCCTAATGGCAGATTTCTTTGACTCTGGGAACTGGATAAAATGTAACTGGATAGAAACATAAACATATTTTTTAGAAGCAGGGCAGAAAACTGACAGAAAATCCAGGGGTTTAATTATTTGGATTTATTGACTACACATTCATGGAACCTGTATATTAAAACATAAATTAGTGATTCTGCTAGTGTTTAGACAGCAGTTAAGGCCTTGCTGGCCCTGATGGCCAACCACTTATAAACTGTAGTCTCACTTGTGGGTTTGAATTCCCCTCAGTTTGGGGAAGATCTGAATACACAGTAGCTTTGATGCCAAAGTAAAATGAATAAATCCTTTATATCAATGTTTTTAATTTGAACCAGGTGGTAGTGTTAATTCCTGTACTCGAGCAGGCTGGAAGGAAGATAGACAGGTGGTGTTTCACCAAGCAGAGCTTTTACTCTGAGCCCTGAGCCTTTCCTGGATCACGTGGGGCTCCCCCAAACACCTGCGATCCCACACGTCATACCTTGGTGCCCAGTCACAGATCCGCACTCCTTTATATAGTTCCCCTTTGCTTCTTTCCACACATGCCACGATGCATGCTTTCAGCCATGCTCTCTCTCTCTCTACCCCCTCCCGAGGCTGCTGTCTTTCTCCTTTTTATTGGCATTGCTGGACTGAAATAAGCACACTGTTTAGTCTCATCAGCTACAGGTGTAGACTTACCGCTTGTTTCATCTGGCTCCACCCTCCACTGGTAAAATGCTGCCACAGCCACAAATGTGCTATTTGTTTATAAAACTATAACTATATATGATTTTAGGGTTAATATTTATTCATTTTTGTTTCTTTTTCAGTGATAGATAGAAGTTTCTCATAGAATTGCTACTTTCATATTATACTTAATTATATATCATGATATAGTAAAAATAGTGTATGTCTTAATACTACTGCCCAATAGAGAACAAGCATCCTAATACTGCCCTCTAGAGGCCAATGGAATAAAAACCTGGATGAGCACCGATATCCTGTAGATGTACTTCTAGAAAAAATACAAAGATTCCTAAAAAGAGATGATGAAAGAGGAGGACTTAAGCTTATGAAAGATGCTTATGATGCTTCTCTGGCAGTAACGTCTTCTTATAATCTAGTATTGTAATTTTCTGGGTTCCATAACTTTTACCCTGTCTATATGTGCTTTATATAATAATAATAATAATAATAATAATAATAATAATAATAATAATAATAATAATAATCAGAGCTCTCCATGCTTCATGGCCCAGAGCAGAGGCCCTGGAGCCGACCTGATTCCTTCTGCTAGTATTATGATTCCTGTGGAGTTGTCTCTGGTCTGTGCTTGAAGAATCCACATAAATGAGATTGGAGTCTTTCTCTAAGAAGCCAAATAATTATGTTGTATGTACTTTTCACCATGGCTACAATCACTCAGACAGAATTTACCAGAAATTATTACTGCTGGTGTACAATCAATGTTATGAAGATCAGATCGAGGTTGGCCAAGTGAGATCATGAGAAGGAACAGAGGCCAAGACACGAATCAATCTCCAAAAAACCCTGTGTTAGAAACAGACAGAGGGCTTCCCTAAAATGATACTTTTAGCCACCATCCAGTCTCTGGAGAACAATCTAGACAACCTCAGGGCCAGGGTTAAGTTCCAGAGGTTTATTAGGGACTAATACATCCTCTCCTTCAGGCCTGGCTGAGCTCAGCAGCACCAAACTATGCCATCAGTTGCTTCTCAGATCACAGTAAACAGTGAGCGAGGTGAGGAAATATTAGGCCTGGTTTAGTCCAAACAGCGGTTAATATGAATATGCTAGAAGGAAAAGGCATAAAATCATTGTTTAATAAACAATGATTTTATGCCTTTTCCTTTTAGCACTTGACAAACATAAAGTACTTATATATATATATATATCTGCATATCAAATGCAGCCTTAACAGATCAGGTAGTGATATTTATCAGAGATAACTGTAAAGAAATAAAATGTTATTCAAAAATAAGAAATAATAGAAGTGAAGCCAGGCAAAAATCATTGTTTAATAAACAATGATTTTATGCCTTTTCCTTTTAGCACTTGACAAACATAAAGTACTTATATATATATATATATCTGCATATCAAATGCAGCCTTAACAGATCAGGTAGTGATATTTATCAGAGATAACTGCAAGGAAATAAAATGTTATTCAAAAATAAGAAATAAAAGAAGTGAAGCCAGGCAGAAGATCTGGAATATCTTTTCTATACCTCTAAAGAATCGAACATTGTGACAGTCAGCAATATGACATTACAGACATTTGCCATTAATAATGTTTGAAAGCAATTATGTATATACTTAACGGTCACTTAACGCTCTCACACTGCAGTATCTGAGTGAACTTCTGTACCAGTATGATCCTCCACGCCTACTTAGATCAAAAGGTGCTGGCTATCTGTTGGTTCCTCAAATAATGAAGACTCCAGCAGGGGGCAGATGTTTCTCCTATAAAGCCCCACAGTTATGGAACAACCGTTCAATCAGTGTTCGGGACTCAGACACAGTCTGAGTGTTCAAGTCGAGGTTAAAAACGTATTTATTTAGTCGAACCTTTAATCAGTAGATTTTTTTCTTAGGTAAAGGTGCAGATCTGGAGGAAAGATGGATATAGAGTGTTTGGTGAACTGGGATATTTGTATGCTGTCGTCCCCTCACATTCACACGTTCACTCGGGTTTGTTGACGGGGGTGTGGTGGGTCGTCTCTTATCCCAGAGATC
>MU551601.1:901806-927214 GCA_024362625.1 Silurus asotus | reverse complement strand
CCCTCTCCCCTCCGTGGATCTTCACACTTCTGTGCAGCTTGGGACGGTCTCTCCTCAACACCTTGGGTGGTTCCATTAAATTCCGGAGTAGAACGGGTGCTTTGAGGACGGATTGGACTGTAGTTGGTGTCGGCGGTCTGCTGCACTGACTCGGGAGTGCAGTTTGCTTCCGATCATCATCGCTGTACCCCGCAACCTTGTATATATGCTTCGAATGGACATTTGGTGCAACCCAGATGAGGATGGGTTCCCTCTTGAGTCTGGTTCCTCTCAAGGTTTCTTCCTTATGCCATCTCAGGGAGTTTTTCCTTGCCACAGAATGAATGAAGGAAGATATCATGAATAACGAGATTCCTACAACTGGTTAAAGGATGCTATAGTGAGTGTGGGGTTTCATTGGCTGCTATTAATAATGTGGGGAAGCAAGTATGTGGTTAGGGAAGTGTGTAGCACTCTGCACAATGTGTATTTCCTTTAACCCCGTTACCATTTGCCACAGCTTCTGAGAGTCACAGCTGAAATGCCCTACCTAATTGCAATGAAATGTCTTTCACAGATTGGTGAAGTTCTGCTCATCTCAACTTCTGAGAGACTCTTTAAGCCTCATTAGCTGCAAAATATTTCTCCCAATGTTTTATTTTAATAACATTTACTTTTTCCACACTTTTGCTCAACTGTTTGCTCAACTGAGACGCATTTCAGTATTCAAATTGTAATTGACCTTTTTTTTTCCTTAAAATGGTTCATTTCCTCAGATTAAACATGTGATGTGTTTTTTATGTTCCACTGTGAATAAAATATGGGTTTGTGAGATTAGCAAATCATTGTGTTTTGCTTTTTTTGACATTTTACACAGCGTCCCAACCTTTTTGGAATTTGGTTGTAATATGCAATAAATTTAATGAAATGATCAATAAAAACAATAAAACAATTTTATTGACAAACCACAGGCAAATTGCTTAACAGTTTTTTAAGTATACAGCATTGTTACATGCAGGCTTGGTGTCAGATGTTGTGTAATTATTTAAAGAAGATTTTGAGTGTAAAAAAGTATCAGAGGTACAATTAGAAACATTCAAAAAATAAATATTAGCAAGTGAGTACCGCAGAGGAAAAACATCTGCTGGGAAACCAATAAACACTGCACCAGCATTTAATCTTATCTTAATCTCATGTGCTTTATGTGACTGTCAGATTCTGGTAGACTGAAACTGCTTGATCATCAGTATTGGTTAAACTCTGGTAGATTGTATCTGACTGCTCGGTGGTTGGGTCTGGAGTCTTGCATACAGATTTAGGTGATTTGATGTTTACTCTTTCTTGAAGAGAATTGAAATGTTGCTCATTCTCGTAAATATCACTTGTCTGGTATAGAAAACAAAACTCATTAAAATATTTGTAAGTAAAATGTTTCTGAAAGTAATAATAGGAGCAAATCATTGGTTCGTACCGCTTTCGAAGATGTTACAGGACCTGCAGGGAAATGAGAATGTTTTTTTTACCTTGACATTTTCTTTGCAGCAGATCGCTATGATCACACCAACAATAAACACTACTGTACCTGTACTGATCAGGATGTACAGTAGGTAGTTAAACCTGGAACATCTGTATAGGACAAAATGTTTAAACTATATAAAAATTTCATGTAACAGGACAGACATTTAAATGTTGTTATAGTACACTGAAGGGTTTCAGTAGCCGTTATGAATAATGTGAGTAAGCGGCTCAGACCCAATGGTTAGTGAAGTTTTGAGTTCTTTGCAAAATGTGCACGTGTTTTTAAACTAAAGTGTAGACTTCATGTCAGAACTGAGAGGGTTTGGCCCTGTCAAAACCACAGTGTTAAAGGACTGGACCAATTGAAGAGAAGTTCTTGAAATGCTTTCTGGGATTATTAGGTTTAAACCACGTGTTATTAATGTATATATAATTGGAAAAATAAATACACGCAATACATTTAAAATCTCAATAAATTGGCAGACATTTAAATGATGTCCATGTACACTTTAGGGCTTCAGTGCCATTTATAATAATGTGTAAAAAATGTTTCAGACTCAGACTAGAGAAGTGCACACTTTACAAACTGTAGACTTGCTTTTAAAATAAACTGGCAAACTGTAGACTTCATGTCTGAACTAAAAAAGTAAAAAAACAACAACGTGGACACAGCTTTTTTTCTTCTTCTTTTATACATCCGAAGAATCGTGTAATTATTATTGATAAAACAAAGTGCTGAGCAGAACAGTGACGTGACGTACAGGCTATTTCATTGAATTATTATAAACAGAAAGCAATTCTAATGATCAGAGTTGGTGTTTTTGTCCTGGTCAGTATTATCTTATCCTTGTTCACAGTGTGGATGCAGGGGTACATACCATCAGATGAGGGAGCAGTGGTACGGTGTTGAGCTGTGATTAATGGAGAAGCTGAAAACGATGAGACATGATGAATATCATAACAGAAATATAGTAAAGAATAAAAACAGTTCAGGATAAAAGTTCTTACTTGTAGCTGGATGTGTCTCAGGATGCACTGATGGTCTTGTGATATGTGTTGTAGCAGAGTATGTGGTGTGTGTGGACTGTGAGACAGTACTGCTAGCAGGAACATCTGAGAGATCAGAAAGAGGATAAAGCTAAAATTCAGGCTCAGCTTTACACACCACTTAAAGTTTTAATGTTTATGATACTAATTTATAAATTGTATCAATCGTCCAAAAATCACCAAATGCCTTCATGGCTCTATTTATTTACATTCAACCATGAAATGTGTTTTGAAATTCCCCCTTGATAAATGAGGCTCATTCTAAATTGTACATGTTGCTTTAGAAATCTGTCTCAAATACAGTGTTTATAATCAGTGAATTATTGTGTGAGATTATTTTAGTCTCCACTGTTTATCACTCACCCAGTTTAACCAGCAGTCGAAGCTCTGTGTAAATTTCTGGTATTGGAAATGTTCGCTCGATCCCACACCAGTAAGTGTCTTCATCCTCTGCTCTCAGATCAGTGATGGTGATGGTGAAGGTCCTGGCTATTGTGTTGTCGTACAGAGAGAATCTGGTGTCTTCAGCAGGAGATCCAGAATAAATAAGAACATGCTTCCAGCTACAGTCACCTCTGCAGAGATATTTATTGTATTCTTCATATCCAGGTTCATAGGGACATTTAATCTGAACTGATCTTCCTCTGTATCCAGTTACTGTAGTTACAGCATCAGATCCAGCTGAAGAATGCAATACAGTGGAATGAAATGTGATCCAGGATGATGATGATGCAACATATAAGACCAAATGAAGCTCAGAATCCAAAGACATTAAAGTGCGTGCACTGTGGCAAGTGTAAGAGGAGTTACAAAAGCTATAAACATATAACCTCATATAGATTATAAATAAATAACAATCATACGTGTAAGAAAACATCTGCTCTTTCTACCCCATAGAATATAATGATCTCATAATTTATATTTAACCACAATAACAGAAGAGATGAAAAAAGCCCTGACCTTTAAAGATACAATGTATAGTTACAGACAGAGTCTCACCTACTACACAGATACAAAACTACTGACTTTCATTCCCCTTCTCTCCAGCATGTACCTCCACCTCTCCAGGATCTTCTCCACCTGCTCTCTACTCTCACCACAAATCACAATATCATCCACAAACATCAGAGAACACAGAGACTCCTGTCTGACCTCATCCTTCAACCTGTCAATCACTACTGCAAACAGGAAAGGGCTCAGAGCCGATCCTTGATGCAGTCCAACCTCCCCCTTGAACCAGTTTGTCGTTCCTACTGCACACTTCACTACTGTCATACTGTTATCATACATGTCCTGCACCACCCTCACATACTTCTCTGACACACCAGACTTCCTCATACAATACCACAACTCCTCTCTACACCCTGTCATATGCTTTCTCTAAATCCCCAAATGAGACAAAAGACAGGATGAATACCGTGATAGAAATATAGTGAAGAAGTGCTCAGGGGAAAAGTTCTGATGGTCTTGTGATATGTGTTGTAGCAGAGTTTGTGGTGTGTGTGGACTGTGAAACAGTACTGCTGGCAGGATCATCTGAGATAACAGAAAGAGGATAAAGCTACAATTCAGGCTCAGCTTTACACACCACTTAAAGTTTTAATGTTTATGATACTAATTTATAAATTGTATCAATCGTCCAAAAATCACCAAATGCCTTCATGGCTCTATTAATTTACATTCAACCATGAAATGTGTTTTGAAATTCCCCCTTGATAAATGAGGCTCATTCCACATTGTACATGTTGCTTTAGAAATCTGTCTCAATCACAGTGTTTATAATCAGTGAATTATTGTGTGAGATTATTTTAGTCTCCACTGTTTATCACTCACCCAGTTTAACCAGCAGTCGAAGCTCTGTGTACATTTCTGGTATTGGAAATGTTCGCTCAATCCCACACCAGTAAGTGCCTTCATCCTCTGCTCTCAGATCAGTGATGGTGATGGTGAAGGTCCTGGCTATTGTGTTGTCGTACAGAGAGAATCTGGTGTCTTCAGCAGGAGATCCAGAATAAATAAGGACATGCTTCCAGCTACAGTCACCCCTGCAGAGATATTTCTCATATTCTTCATATCCAGGTTCATAGGGACATTTAATCTGAATTGATCTTCCTCTGTATCCAGTTACTGTAGTTACAGCATCAGATCCAGCTGAAGAATGCAATACAGTGGAATAAAATGTGATCCAGGATGATGATGACGCAACATATAAGACCAAATGAAGCTCAGAAGACATTTAAGTGCATGCACTGCGGAGAGTGTAGGAGGAGCTACAAAAGCTATAAACATATAACCTCATATAGATTATAAATAACAAACAATCATACGTGTAAGAAAACATGGTTATCTGCTCTTTTTACCCCATAGAATATAATGATCTCATATTTAATATTTAACCACAATAACAGAAGAGATGAAAAAAGCCCTGACCTTTAAAGATACAATGTATAGTTACAGACAGAGTCTCACCTACTACACAGATACAAAATCTGATTTTCAGTTCATGTTACAATGAAATTAAGTTGGGACACGTAAATGTTTTTTATGTGTAGGACACTTGAACATGTGCACTTCCTCAGTAATGATGTATTTTCTTCTGGGTGTTTTATAAATAACTAGAAAGTTTTAACATTCTTTGCAATGTCAATACTGAACCCTGGAACCTCATGATAAAAGTTCTGTATAGCTACAGTATACAAGTCACATACACAACATTTTATTAGGTTTATGATCCTTCTTCTTCTTGATGAAAGTCAACTCTCCCAATGAAAGTCACAAAATCTTCAGCTCTGCTACCTCCAGCTCGACATACTGCCTTTTACTAAATGCCACTGTCTCTGAACCATACAACATCCTGTAGCAGGTCTCACCACAGTCCTATAAACTTTCCCTTTCACTCTCACAGATACTCTTCTATCACAAATCACTCCTGAAATCACTCTTCTCCACCCATCCACCCTGCCTGCACTCTTTTCTTCACTTCTCTAACACACTCTACATTACTCTGCACTGTTGACCCCAGGTACCTGAATTCCTTTACCTTCTCCACCTCTTCTCCCCGCAACCGCACCCCTCCACTGCCCTCCATCTCATTCACACATGTACTCTGTCTTACTCCTACTGACTTTTATTCCTCTTCTCTCCAGCGTGTACCTCCACCTCTCCAGGCTCACAAATCACAATATCATGCACAAACATCATAGTCCATGGAGACTCCTGTCTGACCTCATCCATCAACCTGTCCATCACCACTGCAAACAGGAAAGGGCTTAAAACCGATCCTTGATGCAGTCCAACCTCTATCTTGAACCAGTCTGTCGTTCCTACTGCACACTTCACTGCTGTCACACTGTACTCATACATGTCCTGCACCACCCTCACATACTTCTCTAACACACCAGACTTCCTCATAAAATACCACAACTCCTGTCTCCACCCTGTCTTACGCTTTTTCTAAATCCACAAATGGGACAAACAACATGATGAATACCGTGTTAGAAATATAGTAAAGAAGATTTCATGGCTCTATTAATTTACATTAAACCATGAAATGTGTTTTGAAAATTCCCCCTTAATAAATGAGGCTCATTCTACATTGTACATGTTGCTTTAGAAATCTGTCTCAATCACAGTGTTTGTAATCAGTGAATTATTGTGTGAGATTCTTTAAGACTCTTCTGTGTAACACTTACCCAGTTCAACCAGCAGTTGAAGCTCTGTGTAAATATCCCTCCCTGTGCACTCGATCCCACACCAGTAAGTGTCTTCATCCTCTGCTCTCAGATCAGTGATGGTGATGGTGAAGATCCTGGCTATTGTGTCATCATACAGAGAGAATCTGGTGTCTTCAGCAGGAGATGCAGATTTACCCAAAACATTGTTCCAGTCAGAACATTCACCTCTGCAGATATATTTATTGTTTTCTTCATATCCTGATTCATAGGGACATTTAATCTGAACTGATCTTCCTCTGTGTCCAGTTACTGTAGTTACAGCATCAGATCCAGCTGGAGAATAAAATACAGTGGAATTACATGTGATTATTGATGATGATGCAACATATAAGACCAAATAAAGCTCAGAATCCAAAAACATTAAAGTGCATGCACTGTGGCGAGTGTAAGAGGAGCTACAAAAGCTATAAACATATAACCTCATATAGATTATAAATAAAAAACAATCATTCCAGTCAGAACAGTCACCTCTGCAGAGATATTTCTTGTTTTCTTCATATCCTGATTCATAGGGACATTTAATCTGAACTGATCTTCCTCTGTATCCAGTTACTGTAGTTACAGCATCAGATCCAGCTGGAAAATAAAATACAGTGGAATTACATGTGATTATTGATGATGATGCAACATATAAGACCAAATAAAGCTCAGAATCCAAAAACATTAAAGTGCATGCACTGTGGCGAGTGTAAGAGGAGCTACAAAAGCTATAAACATATAACCTCATATAGATTATAAATAAAAAACAATCATACGTGTAAGAAAACATGGTTATCTGCTCCTTTTACCCCATAGAATATAATGATCTCATAATTTATATTTAACCACGATAACAGAAGAGATGAAAAAAGCCCTGACCTTTAAAGATACAATGTATAGTTACAGACAGAGTCTCACCTACTACACAGATACAAAATCTGATTTTCAGTTCATGTCACAATGAAATTAAGTAGAGACACGTAAATGTTTTTATGTGTAGGACACTTGAACATGTGCACTTCCTCAGTAATGATGTATTTTCTTCTGGGTGTTTTATAAATAACTAGAAAGTCTCAACATCCTTTGCAATGTCAATACTGAACCCTGGAACTTCATGATAAAAGTTCTGTATAGCTACCCCATACAAGTCACATACACAACATTTTATTAGGTTTATGATCCTTCTTCTTCTTGATGAAAGCCAACTCTCCCAATGAAAGTCACAAAATCTTCAGCTCTGCTACCTCCAGCTCGACATACTGCCTTTTACTAAATGCCACTGTCTCTAAACCATACAACATCCTGTAGCAGGTCTCACCACAGTCCTATAAACTTTCCCTTTCACTCTCACAGATACTCTTCTATCACAAATCACTCCTGCTATCGCTCTTCTCCACCCACTCCACCCTGCCTGCACTCTTTTCTTCACTTCTCTAACACACTCTCCATTACTCTGCACTGTTGACCCCAGGTACCTGAACTCCTCCACCTTCTCCACCTCTTCTCCCTGCAACCGCACCCCTCCACTGCCCTCCCTCTTATTCACTCAAATGAACTCTGTCTTACTCCTACTGACTTTCATTCCCCTTCTCTCCAGCATGTACCTCCACCTCTCCAGGATCTTCTCCACCTGCTCTCTACTCTCACCACAAATCACAATATCATCCACAAACATCAGAGAACACAGAGACTCCTGTCTGACCTCATCCTTCAACCTGTCAATCACTACTGCAAACAGGAAAGGGCTCAGAGCCGATCCTTGATGCAGTCCAACCTCCCCCTTGAACCAGTTTGTCGTTCCTACTGCACACTTCACTACTGTCATACTGTTATCATACATGTCCTGCACCACCCTCACATACTTCTCTGACACACCAGACTTCCTCATACAATACCACAACTCCTCTCTACACCCTGTCATATGCTTTCTCTAAATCCCCAAATGAGACAAAAGACAGGATGAATACCGTGATAGAAATATAGTGAAGAAGAGCTCAGGGGAAAAGTTCTGATGGTCTTGTGATATGTGTTGTAGCAGAGTTTGTGGTGTGTGTGGACTGTGAAACAGTACTGCTGGCAGGATCATCTGAGATAACAGAAAGAGGATAAAGCTACAATTCAGGCTCAGCTTTACACACCACTTAAAGTTTTAATGTTTATGATACTAATTTATAAATTTTATCAATCGTCCAAAAATCACCAAATGCCTTCATGTCTCTATTAATATACATTCAACCATGAGTTTTAAAAATTCCCCCTTGATAAATGAGGTTTATTCTAAATTGTACATGTTGCTTTAGAAATCGGTCTCAAATACAATGTTTGTAATCAGTGAATTATTGTGTGACATTATTTTAGTCTCCACTGTGACACTTACCCGGTTTAACCAGCAGTTGAAGCTCTGTGTAAATATCCCTCCCTGTTCGCTCGATCCCACACCAGTAAGTGTCTTTATCCTCTGCTCTCAGATCAGTGATGGTGATGGTGAAGATCCTGGCTATTGTGTCATCATACAGAGAGAATCTGGTGTCTTCAGCAGGAGATCCAGAATTAACCAAAACATTTATCCAGTCAGAACATTCACCTCTGCAGAGATATTTCTTGTATTCTTCATATCCAGGATCATAGGGACATTTAATCTGAACTGATCTTCCTCTGTATCCAGTTACTGTAGTTACAGCATCAGATCCAGCTGAAGAATGGGATGATGATGACGCAACATATAAGACCAAATGAAGCTCAAAAGACATTTAAGTGCATGCACTGCGGAGAGTGTAAGAGGAGCTACAAAAGCTATAAACAGATAACCTCATATAGATTATAAATAACAAACAATCATACGTGTAAGAAAACATGGTTATCTGCTCTTTTTACCCCATAGAATATAATGATCTCATCATTTATATTTAACCACAATAACAGAAGAGATGAAAAAAGCCCTGACCTTTAAAGATACAATGTATAGTTACAGACAGAGTCTCACCTACTACACAGATACAAAATCTGATTTTCAGTTCATGTTACAATGAAATTAAGTAGAGACACATAAATGTTTTTATGTGTAGGACACTTGAACATGTGCACTTCCTCAGTAATGATGTATTTTCCTCTGTGTGTTTTATAAATAACTAGAAAGTCTCAAAATCCTTTGCAATGTCAATACTGAACCCTGGAACTTCATGATAAAAGTTCTGTAAAGCTATAAAAGTCCATCAGTGCATAGAGTTAATGTTAATGATAAATATGTTGGAGTGTTTCTACTCACCTATAATCCAGCAGAAGCTTAAAATAAGGAGGATCTTCATTCTAAGTGTTGTGTTAGTTATTGTCCACCTCTCACTGTCTCTGCCTGGGTGACTGTGCAGGGTCTAATTGTGTAGTGAAAGAAACAGTGACGTCTTGTATGCAAAGCTTTAAAGGAAGTGCCCGGGTGGGCCGTACATTTCACCCCTCTGCTTTCAGTGGTGTCTCAAATGTTTGCAACTTAAAGTCTGATTGGTTAAAGCAACATTTAAAGCTAGAGGAGCCTTATTTTTGGCATTAATTAAATACATATTCATGGAACAATATTTTAAACATGAGTCAGGGATTCTGGTAGTGTTTAGACCAGCAGAGAAGGTCTTGCTCTCCCTAATGGCTGACTATTGGCAAACTGTAATTTCACTTGTGGGTTTAATGCATTACCTTGCTTTCCAGGTAAATCATCTATTATTGTCTATTTATAAATTTAAGTAAAATGTTTGGATCTGGGGTCATACATTTCCTGTTAAAAATGCTGTGCGAGTGGAGGGCGGAGCTGGATGGAACGAGTGGTAAGAAACACCTGCAGCTAATGAGACTAATTAATGCACTCTGTTAGTGACACCAATAAAAAGGAGAGAGACACCAAACTCCGGAGAGAGACACCCGCTTTGGAGAGAGACACCAAGAGGAGATCAGTGAAAGAGTCGCCAATCAGTGAGTGGCCCCCAGCAGATGGAAAGACGGAAAGGTGTCCCGAATCGTGAATGCGTGGGTGAACCAGGGGCGTGAATTCTGGAAAGGAAAGCGCCAGGGTGAAAACGAAAGGAAATCAGTGAACGTGTGTCAGAGACTTCCATTTTGGGTTTGTGTTGATGTTAATGTAGCATGTGTGAACAAGGCGAAGTCTTCTGGTGTGTTCAGACTAACTGACTGTATGTATGGCTGAAGAGTTCAGAAGTAAGTAAATTACACTCTATGATCTTGGGAATATTATTTACTCTTTAGAGATCATTTCAGTTTTTCAGTGATTGATTGAAAGGCCTGCTATATGTTCCTCTAAAGTTAAAATAAAGTTGCCTCTGCCATATTATCCATAGAGATAATATCTTTCTTTGCACATAAGATTATTTCTTATCTTTTCTTTTTGTTTAATTAACTATGTATATACACTTGAAATAATATTGGACCCCAAATAGTATGTTTTTTTGTGTATTATTCCAACAGTCACATGATGTTATCTGAGTGAATCAGTTGAACTCCAGGTGTTATGGAGACAGTTGCACTATATTGCCAGCAGTATTTACTCACCCATCCAAATCATTGAATTCATGTGTTCTGATCAGTTCCATGGTCACAGGAGTATAAAATCAAGAATGGGTCGCTCTCAGGAGCTCAGTGAATTCCAGCGTGCTACCGTGATAGGTCCGGTCATGAAATTTCCTCACTACTACATATTCTTTTAAATTTTAAATAAACTATTTTAAATTGTGGTTCAACAGAAGCATTAAAAAAACCTAATGAAACTGGCCTGGACAAAAATGATGGTACCCCCACTGAAAAGATTGAAAATAATGTGACCTTGTAATTAGCATCACATGTGTCTGCAAACTTGTAATCAGTCAGTCTGCCTATTAAAGTGTGAAAAGTCGTCACTGTGCTGTTTGGTATCATGGTGTGCACCACACCGAACATGGACCACAGAAGGTTAAGGGCAGAGTCGTCTCAGGAGATTAGAAAGAAAATTATAGACAAACATGTTAAAGCTAAAGACTATAAGACCATCTCCAAGCAGCTAGGAAGAAGATTTATGACAAATTGGAGAGATGGATAATGTGAATGGTACCCAAAGAGCCCAGAACAACTTCCAAAGAGATTAGAGGTGAACTCCATGGTCAAGGTACATCAGTGTCAGATGGCACCTTCCATCGATGTTTGAGCCAAAGTGGATTTAATGGAGAAGTCGACTGTTGAAAGTAAATTATAAAAAAGCAAATCTGATATTTGCCAAAAAGCACAAAGGTTCTGGGACACTGAGTCCTGGCTGAACCCAGCAGTAGTAACCCATGCTATCAGTTGCTTCTCAGATTACAAGCAATGAGTGAAGTAAATAAATGTTAGGAGAACCTGACTCAAAAATCCTTTGGCAGAGATTTTCTGCATTCACTTCATAAAAGCTATTACTGGTGCTAGAAGGGTGAATAGCTGCATGAATGTGGACAATGTCGGAGCAGTACAAACCTTCCCTATTATGATTTGAGGAAGTCTGTCAGGAAAGCAAAAAGAAGGAAGGACCACAGCATCACAGATCAGGGTTTTTTTGGACTGCACTGATCACCGAACACTGTGGGTCAGTAAACTGCACATGCCTCAAAAACTACATTGGGGGGTTGGCGGTGGTAGGTCAGTGGTTACGGGTCTGATAGACTGATTGAAAGGTTGGTGATCAAGTCCACGTATTTGCAAGCTGTCGCTCTTGAGGTCCATTAGCAAGGCTCTTAACCTCTGTGCTCCAGGGGTGCTGTAACATGCCTGACCTTGATCTTTGACCACAGCTTCCTAACATTGCTGGGATATGAGAAGAAAGAATTTAACCATAAATTCCCTTTTCTTTACCTTTACCATTATCATTCCTGTCTCCAAGACACCTAGCCTGCGTGCCTAAACAAGTATCTGCTATTGAGTGAGTCCTGAGGGGAACATCTCAGCCTAGTTTGGGTACAGCACCAAGAAGGGCAGATTTGCTCTTCAGAAGATGCTGTGATCAGCTGAGTGTATAGTACCATCTCCAATGATCTCCTTGACCTGCAGTCTATCTACAGAAAACTGGTCCAAGTTCGGAAAGTTAGTGAAGGACATCAGCCAGTGGGATCTTCTCTCTGTTAAAGTCTGGGCATCACTTCTAGTTCCTGAAGGCCATCTCAGAAAAGAGTAGAAGCTTCTAAAGCTGATCACTAACTCAATCAGCTTTGAGCAGATATGCAAAATATAATGCACAGATTTCACACCGCTGCATTTTATTGGCATAAGAAAATCTAGTCGTAGTGTTTCTGCTGCAGAATGTAGATGCTTCCTATGAACATACTATATATATCTTTATCATTTATATATAATAGAATGCATTGTAATGTATTTTAATAGAATAGGGAGTCCAATTAGCTATTAATATCAATAAGCAAAAATAAAATGCATAAAATATTTTATTGAACAGTTCATTGTGGTTTTCAGAAAGAAACCAAAAATCATTTATCACATGCAGACTTGACATCATTTGCTGGTAAATTTATCATTAAATGAAATATTATTTAAAAACAGAAATAAAACACTGCGATCCGAAATATATTTTTATATACATCTAAAAAAACAAACGCTGTGACATTTAGCTTTAAAATAAGATCATTCAAACTGAATGGTGAAGAGTGACATCCTGAAACTTATAGTTTATTAATAAAGAAAGGATTCTTTAGATTGTGTCTGGTTGCCAATTATTAAAAGAAGGATTCTCATAGATTGACTCTGATTGGGCGGTTGCTGGATCAGGACTTGTCGGGGAGGCAGGTCTGGGTGTTTGGGCTTTTATTCTTGCTTGGGGTGGAAGGATATTAGATTCGTTCTCATAAACACCACTTGTCTGAAATGGAAAACAACAATCATCAAAATATCGTAAAGAAGTTGTTTTTAAAAGTAATACCAGAAGCAAATCTTTAGTTCGTACCTCATTGAATTGTGCCGCAGCGTCAGAGCCTGAAAAGTGATGAGAAAAGCGAGAAATATTTGAAATAAAGTACCGAAATTAGAAAGATGAATATCAGCTTCAAATGTGTGGACAGTTGTATTGCATGAACTCTGAAATGTTTGAAACCCCCCAATTCCCCAACCTTTCGCTGAAAGTACGAGGCTATCGTTAGCCCAGACTGTAGTTTAGCTAATATTAAGTCCCGCTCAGACCAGCAAAGAGTTCTCCACCACTCCACCAGAGAGAGCTCTCTGGAATATTGAACCACTATGTAACTATGATTTATTAGAGTCTCAACTATTGGATTTGTTTGCTTTACTGACTGTCTATTCAGTTGATGGATCTACTTTTTGGTTATTGTTTTGGATTCTATCACTTTGTGCTTCTCCAAAAAAAATTGCATATGGATTCTACCCAACCACCTTCTGCCTCGATATTAAACCAGCAGTCACTGTGTGTATAATTAGTGAAGGTGAAAGATCCAGAGGTGTATTACTGTTGTCTTCAATTTTGGCCACAATGACAATGAAGCAGGTGATCATGAGGTAACAAATAAATCAAGTTTTTTTTTTACCTTGACATTTTCTATTGAAGTAAATTGCTGCAATCACACCAACAGTGAACACCAGCACACCTGTACTGATCAGGATGTAGGTACACACACCTGGAACATCTGTACCAGACAAAAAATGTTGACATGTGACATTTAACAGGACAGACATCTAAATGATGATATAGTGCACTGCAGGTTTTGATTGGTGAGTGCTGGTGTGTTCTGCCTGGACAGTATTGTCTTGGACTCAGTTACATTGTAGATGCAGTTCTACATACCATCGTACGAGGGAGCGGTGGTTTGCTGTTGAACCGTGTTTAACAGATTAGCTGAAGAAAGGAGACATGATAAATGACATGACACAAATATATGAAGTAGAGCTCAGGGGAAAAGTTCTTACCTGTAGCTGGAGGAGTCTCAAAATCCACTGATGGACTCGTGATATGTGTTGTAGCAAAGTATGTGGTGTGTGTGGACTGTGAGACAGTACTGCTGGCAGGATCATCTGAGAGGATAGAAAACAAGCTACAATCCAGGTTCTCCTTTTCAGTTTCCATTTTACAGTTTCTAGGTTCATGATCAACAATTTGAGACTCATTTACTGTTTTTTTTGGCTAGATATAAAAAAAAAGATGTGTAACACTCACCCATTTCAACCAGCAGTTGAAGCTCTGTGTAAATATTTTTCCCTGTCTGCTGTACCACACACCAGTAAGTGTTTGCATCCTCTACTCTCAGATCAGTGATGGTGACGGTAAAGATTTTGGCTGTTGTGTCGTCATACAGAGAGAATCTGGTGTCTTCAGCAGGAGATCCAGACTGAACAGGAATGTCTTTGATTGCAGGCCATCCGGGACATTCACCTCTGCAGAGATACTTGTTGTTCTTTTCATATCCCGATTCATAGTGACATTTAATCTGAACTGATCTTCCTCTGTATCCAGTTACTGTAGTTACAGCATCAGATCCAGCTGGAGAATAAATTATTATCCAGAACAAAGAGGAAAATCCAAAATGAAGCTCCATATCCAGGAAGTGTAAGAGAAAAGCCAAGTACAAATGATACACAGTGACTGTTAAAAGTGTGGAGTCTTTTATGGTTTTTGAGACACATTTATTTTTCTTTTGTTTCTCAGTAAAAAGCAAAAACACATAAGTGCAAATGCAACATTTTTGTCTCTAACAGATGAACTTCTGTGAGACCAGGAACACAGGAGAGAAGATGTTAGCAAAACGTTCATGTTTTGAGGTTGCTAAATTACCTAATATTGGTGAATAGAAATAAAAGAAACATGCATGTGTCTCCCAAAAACCATAAATGATTAGGTGTTTCCACACTTTACACAGGCACTGCACATATCGGCAAGATCTTCATTTTGAATAACACTCAAGACTGACATTCGATATCATACGTCATGCAACACGAGTTATTTTTTCTGCTGTACTCGATAGATAATACTAATATTAATAACAGGAACCAGTTGAACCAGAGGGTCAGTATCAGTAAAAAGTATCAGCCCTGATCCTAAAGCATATAGCGTGGAGTTTAGAATGGTTTCTCACCTAGTATAGATATTAATCAGTACATTTTCTAAATCTTTTAACTTCCCCTAAAAGTGCTATATTTAATACATACTTGCTAATTGCAATTCATTGTCACCGTATTTGTATTGACTTTGCCAGTAAAGTTGTACCTAATAAGTCAGTCACTTGAACATGAACATTCTTGCACTCACCTATATTTAGGCAGATGGTGAAGATGAAGAGGATCTTCATTCTAAGTCCAGAACACAAAACACGGTAATTTTAGACACTCTGAATGTTTCTCACTTCGCACTGACTTTAATAGAAATGTCACTTTTCACTTCCACTTTTAACCAAGTATCAGAAAGTCACTCAGAAAATCCGATAGTGAGGTGAGTAGCACTGCCCCTGTGTACAGATATTTACGTTCATCTGAGTGACCTACATATACTTCTGAGATGTGAAATCACCTCCACATAATCATACAAACCTCAGAACTTTACATAAACGTGAAGTTCTTCATCCATAGTAAACCATTACTGTGTCGACTAATCGTGTGGTTGAGTTGGTCTGTGTGGTGGTTGTTGTGGTTGAGGGGAATGTAAGTGAGAGAGGGAAATTTGTGTGTGAAAGTTTTGATCTAATGTAGATATGTATTTATAGCTCACTATTATCATACACTACATGTTTCCTCAGTTCCAGTCTGTTCCATAAAGTATTGCACCACACTGATGACCAAATCCAGAAAATCAGGAAAAGATTTGCCATTCTGGAGTTCTCTACACTCACAGAAATCCTGAAGACACTAGCTGGCATCTACCTGGTGCGGTATCAGGCCCTCCTGAAGATGTCAAGTTTATTTCTATAGCGCTTTTCACAACAGACATTGTCTCAAAGCAGCTTTACAGAATTTAACAGTGAAGGTGAATGATGTGTTTTTATTCCTGATGAGCAGCCGTTGTGACTGTGGCAAGGAAAAACTCCCTTAGATGTTATGAGGAACAAACCTTGAGAGGAACCAGACTCAAAAGGGGAACCCATCCTCATTTAGGTGACATCAAGAGTGTGATTATAAATCTTTCAACAATACAGAACACTGGAGAGTGAGAACTAACATGAGTACTGTGTGATTATGAGGGATGTTCTTTTTCAGTCTTATACAGTCATTTGAAATCTTCCACTCCAAACCATCTAAAGCATATCTTCTTGGAGCTGGCTTTGAGCACAGGGACATTGTCATGCTGGAACAGGTTTGGGTTTTTAAGTTCAAATGAACACAACGTTGTATTTTACCACATCCAAAGACGTCCTGTACGACTGTGTGTCTCCTGCTTTGGGGTAACAGTTTGTGACCTTAACATTTCAGGAAAAGTCATGTGTCCCAATACTTTTGGAAATATGATGTACATTTCTTTTGGCTCCTACCATTAGGGGTCGCCACAGCGGATCCTCCGCATGTTTGGTTTGGCACGTGTTTTACGATGGATGCCCTTCCTAACGCAACCCTCCCCAATTTATCCAGGCTTGGGACCGGCACTGAGAGTGGCTGGGGATGGTTCCCTGACCGGGAATCGAATCCGGGTTGCAGCGGTGAGAGCGCTGCGTCTTAACCACTAGACCACCAGGGGACCTTGGAAATATAATGTACATTATGGGACTATATTGATGGAATTGGTTTTATGTTGGATATACAGTCAATATATTTTTGAAACCTAAGAGATGTCGGATATCAGATGGCAAAAAAATCAGCTCAAAAACAGTGTATTTGTTCGAGGACCAGCAGCTGGACTGCAGAAACGAGCAAACAAAATATCATAAAATCAATTGGAAGTGAAAAAAAACCCTGCTTTATTACTGAAAACGAATAAAGTCACGAATACACATAGTGAATTTATCATCTTATTTATTCTTAACTTTAAAGACGTGTAGTATCTCTTCGTAATATACAATGGAGACGGTCAAAATGTTTACATTTTAAAGTAAAAATAAATAACAAAATAAGCTTATATTCAAACACCAGAACTTATCTACGGCATTGTTAGGCGCATGGCCAGTGCAAGTTGAGGAACGGAACAGAGTTTTTATTTTGAACATGTAAAAAAATATTCGCAAAAAGAATAGAAGTCATTCCCAGTCCAGGCAAAAAGCCAAAAAACAGACAAAAAACAAATACCAATAATCACTGTGGAAGTAACAACCAGTTCTCTTGTATGGTCAAGCGTGGTCTCCTGAATGTTGTTGGCTATTAGTGAAGGTCAGACTCTGGTCGGCTCTGGAAGGAGTCTTATTGCTTAGTAATAGAGGTTGGACACTGGTAGAATGACTCTGATTGGTTATTATTAAAGGGCAGAGTCTGGTAGAGTGAGTCTGATTGGTTAATAGTGAAGGTCAGACTCTGGTAGAGTGAATCTGATTGGTTAGTGGTTCGGTCTGTATTCTGATAGACGGATTCAGGTATATTTTGCATTTCTCTTGCTTGGGGAGGAAGAACATATCGGTCACTTTCATTATCTTCATTTGTCTGAAACGGAAAGCAAAAATCGTTCAAATCATTTTGCAAGTTTACATGCTTGTGAAAAATAATCCCTGATGCACATCACTGCCTCGTACCTCACTGGAAGGTTGCATCACTGTTACAGAGCCTGCAAGGAGATGAGAAATGCAACAAAGTGTGAAAGTTCATCCAAAATGCATGAACAATACAATCTGTCAAAGTGCAGTTAAATATGTAAACACAATGTATGTATGTATTTATTGCGATATTGATGATTTCGAATTGTAGCTCTGAGATTAGGACCTTTAGGATGGTGTAATGAAATTTCTCGTGTCATTTCTTATTAGTTTTGTATAAGCAGCTAAAGATTAGGACCTTTAGGATGGTGTAATGAAATTTCTCGTGTCATTTCTTATTAGTTTTGTATAAGCAGCTGAAAAAATGTCCTCACAAACCACAAACTCGATGTTGGCTTTTTGTGGGACTAAATGCAAACATCACATAGTCATACACGATGGTCCTGTAGAATACAGTGGAGCTACAGCAGGGTGGATTTCTCTCATGGCTTCGTCAAAATGACTCTAGAGTTACATTCAAGTCACTGAATGACTGCTTTGCAAAATTGTTTCCATGAGCATGTGAGTAACAGTGAAGCGACCCGTAATAATTTTAGAAAATCATAATAAATAAATCTGAAAAACGCACATTAAAGCAGGATTTACCTGAGCGGTTTCTTCTGTAGATTGCTATAAACACACCAACAGCCAACACCACTGCACATGTACTTATCAGGGGGTAGATAGCCACACCTTTAACATTAGGATATAAACATTTAACTGAAGACAATCAACATTTGAAACCACATTAAAGTACGTCATGTAACAGGAAATCCATGGAGAAGGTAGTGGAAGTGTGTAGAAGAAGAAGGTGGATTAAGGTAAGGAGAAGCTCCACCTGACACTGTGCGATGCATGGAAAGTTTTCACACTGAAAGCCATTAATAATGTTAGAAACAAACTCTGAAACTAATTTGGAACCTTCGATTAGAGAAGTGTGAAGTGCTTTTTTTTTGCGAAATGTGCACTTCCTATTAACTTACAAACCACAGCCTTCATGTCGAAACCTTTTAAAAAAATCATCGTTTTTTATTTATTTCTTTTTACATTTTCTTGGAATGTTCCATTCTGTGACATCATTGTTACTCATTGAGGATGTAAATAAAGACTATTTAAAAACACTGAAGTGCTGATCAGGACAGTGACGTATCCTACATCAGAAGAATCTTGTTTACTAATTAAGCTGAAAAAAATGATACATGATAAATGACATGTCAGAAATATGATAAAGAAGAGCTCAGTGGAAATTTCCATACCTACAGCTTGGGGGGTGTTAGCATACGCTGGGGGTCTCACAGTAGGTGTTGAAGCAGATTGTGTGGTGTTTGTGGACTGTGAGACCGTACTGATGGCAGGGTCATCTGAGGAAATAGAAACAGGATCAAGCTCTAATCCAGGTTCTCCTTTCCAGAGAGTTAACAATTCGTCACTTAGCTGATTTGCTTACGTGCATCTTGATAAAAGTCAATGTGCCGTAATGCGTAGCTGAACTATATTTAGCCACACCCACATTTTCCCCTACACAATTTTCACGTTAGGCTATGAACCTATGAAATTTCATATACACTATGTTTCTTTCCTGCTGTATTTTCTTTTCCAAACTGTTACCACAAAACTGGAGGCACTCAATTGTACAGGACGTCTTTAGATGGCGCTATAATAAAATTTGTGCATTCACTCCAACTTGGAAACCCAAACCTGTTCCAGCATGGCGATGCCCCTGTGCACAAAATGAGCTACTTGAAGATCTGGTGTACATGCTTTGGAGAGGAAGATCTCCTGCTATAAAGCTCTGATCTCATCCCTACTGAACACCTTTGGGAGGAATCTGAACGCTGACTGCACCCCAGGTCTCCTCACCTACACCAGTACCTGCCTTTCATAAACATCTTGTGACTGGTGAACACAACTATCCATAAGCACACTCCAAAATCTAGTAGAACATCTTCCCAGAAGAGTGGAGGGAATTGGAAGAACAAAGTGATACTAAATATGGAAGGCGATGCTCAAAACTTAACCAAACTTATGACCAGGTGACCCAATACTTTTTCCAATATAGTGTTTATACAGTATGTAATATATATATATAATCATTTATTTACATGACTCATAAGTTAATTCATAATTAATCACAACTTAATCACTCATTTTTATCTGTTCTAAATGTACGTTAATTATTACTGAAACCAAACTCAACATTGAGCATAAAGATGTTTTTCTTCATGTTTTTTTGAACACATGGAAAAAAAAGAACATAAAAAACCCACAAGGCCCCATTACTTCTCTTTCTTCGCAGTGAGCCTGTTGCTCAAACAGACGAGGCTGGTTTACATTTCAGATGAAGTAAAAATATTGTTGTAGATGTTTTAAAGTAATTACGATGTTCAAAATGATGGAAATCATCAGGACACCAAACGGAACTTTTGCTATGTTTCCACACGGACGGCTTTATTTGCTGGATGCATTTTGGTGCTTGATTTGAGACTTGGCGCAGCAGTAAAACAAATGTTTAGTGATTGAAAAGAATTTTTTGATGAACTTAATTTTAAATGAATGTGTGTTGCATTGAAGGTTAAAATTTCACCTCTTTTGGATTTATTTCATTAATAAAAATGGTCAAACAGAAATAAACAAATATGTTTATTATTAGTGTGTAATTTATGTATAAAATTGCAATAACAATAACAAACATACGATATGAAGGCGATCATCAGAGCGATCACAATGTGTTTATAATCAATACATTTTTGTGTGAGACTCTTTCAGTCTCCACTGTGTAACACTCACCAACAACCAGCAGTTGAAGCTCTGTGTAAATATTGGGCCCTTTCTGCTGTACCACACACCAGTAAGTGTTTGCATCCTCTACTCTCAGATCAGTGATGGTGACGATGAAGATTTTGGCTGTTGTGTCGTCGTACAGAGAGAATCTGGTGTCTTCAGCAGGAGATCCAGACTGAACAGGAATGTCTTTGATTGCAGGCCAAGGGGGACATTCACCTCTGCAGAGATACTTGTTGTTCTTTTCATATCCAGATTCATAGTGACATTTAATCTGAACTGATCTTCCTCTGTATCCAGTTACTGTAGTTACAGCATCAGATCCAGCTGGAGAATAAATTACAGTGGAATGAAATAAGATCCAGGACGATAGTGCAAAAATAAAAAACATTAAACTCAACACATTCACTGATCAGCCAAAACACCAACCACCTGATCTGGTAGTTTCATTAGAACAGATCTGAACCATCAAGACCTGGACGTTACATGACCTCTGGTCGTATCAGGCAACCAAATATCAGCAGCAGATCCTTAAAATCTTGAACTTTTGCCCTGTTTTTTTAAACCATTGCTAAAGAATTTTCCAGTGTGAATGTGTAGGAAATGATATTCAGCTGAAGAGGACACGTTCATTAGGGCTCTCGAGGTTTCATTGTTCTTCTTTGGATCATTTTTGTAGTAGGTTCTAACCCCTGCAAACCAGGATGAACCTCAGAAGACCTGGTGTTTTGAGGAAGCTTTAAATTTGTCTACGTATCAATCATTTTTCCAACACATCGAGTTTAAAAACTGACTCATTACAAGGTGGATAATATTCCAGCCCTTGGCAAGAGGCACTGTTCTGAAATAATCATTACAAATCCGTTTATTATCGCTGATCATCTTTATATGCTTTTTAACAGCAGGCTGGAAATCTTCCCAAAGTAATTTGTTTTTTTACGTCAAAATCTAAAATATTGAATCTTATAGTTTCTTGCTGTATAATTTGTTATGTTTATATTAAATTGGGAGTCAAAAATTATTCTTAATTGACATTATATTCTGTAATCGCCAATGAATTTTCCAACTCATTCTCAACAGGGTTGAAGCTCTGCGGCAGGAGATCTTCCACTCCAGCCCGTGTGGACCATGTGTTCATGCTCCACTTTAGAGCATTCATGTGTTTGTGATATATTGATTACATTTGTGAATAAAATAATAACAGTTTCTTTAAGATTTTGTTTTTTTTTGACCAATCAGATTGGAGCATTCGAGCAACTACACTGGTGTAATGCTGAGTAAGCACTTTTACTTACCTATAATCTGGCTGAAGGTGAAGATGAGAAGGATCTTCATTCTAAATGCAGAATATAAAATAAATATAAAATCCCAACGTTCTGATAGATGTTCCCTGGATAGATGTTTCCTGGTCCTACATGTCCGCCGTGCTTCTGCCTCTGTAACTGTGCAGCGTCTGTATTATTTTTTGCAGTCCACTTCCACTTTTAAGAGTAAGTCTTAAGCTGAAAACCAGCCAGGAAGTATGAACGTTGAGTAATATTCTTGTGAAAATGTTTTACAAATGAAAGTAACGTTTTTCTAAAAACTAAACTGAGAAACAGTGGTTTCTTGTTGCGTACTACTTTCTTAAACGTCACCCTTCTTCAGTGCTGTGGAATTTGCCGGATGTCACGGCGTAGCGTTTAGCGCTTCGCAATGTTGTTTGGATTGTTTGTGTCTGAGAAGATCTCGCTGGCTCGGAGAAGAAGGAATGGGAGGAATAAAAAAACGATTGAATTAGACTTGATGTCTCATCCTACTTCCTGAACCTCCAGTCTCTCATCCTTTATCCTTTCTGTCACTCACTGCAACAGAAAACACTCATTCTGGAAAACATCTACAGGTGTGTGAACCTCACCACTCATTTCCTTGAGGAATAGGATATAGGAAGTCAAGTCAAGTTTATTTCTATGGCACTTTTCACAGCAGACATCGTCTCAAAGCAGCTTTACAGAATCTAACAGTGAAGGTGAACGATGTGCGTTTATCCCTGATGAGCACCATGGAGACCGTGGTGAAGGAAAAACTCCTGTAGATGTTATGAGGAAGAAACCTTGAGAGGAACCAGACTCAAAAAGGGAAACCCATCCTCATTTGGGTGACATCAAGAGTGTGATTATAGTCTTTAAACCAGGGGTCACCAACCTTTTTGACATCGAGAGCTACTTCTTGAGTACCGACTAATGTGAAGGTTTGATACACACTTCTGAAATAACAAATGTAATCAATTTACCTATAATTATGTTATTATTAATAATTAATGATATTCATCTCTATCAGGGTCAAACTCAACTGCACATGGGGCCAAAACAAAGCACACTTCAGGTCGCGGGCCGAACAGGAGAAACATTTATTGAACACAATAAAACAATGTTTTTGAACATAAATATGAACAAATACAGTCAGGAATATTATTCCAGAATAAATAAACTTAAACTTTAAATAAAATATTTTGTTTTCCATAAAAATATCTCCTGTCAAAATGATACAAGTTAGAAATATGAACATGCTGCAAAAAAAAACTGAAGAAATCAATAAAAATGGTGCTTTTAAGTAAACGTTAAAATCACAACAAA
This sequence comes from Silurus asotus, assembly GCA_024362625.1. Classification (NCBI taxonomy): domain Eukaryota; kingdom Metazoa; phylum Chordata; class Actinopteri; order Siluriformes; family Siluridae; genus Silurus; species Silurus asotus. The sequence goes on along the minus strand of MU551601.1, from coordinate 903,898 downwards.
TCAAAACAATCAGATTTCTTTGCTCCTATGCCATTTTATAATAAACAATCTTAAACTTTTAATAACAAAATATTTTGCTCTCCATAAAAATATCTCCAGTTAAACACCAGACGTCTCACAGCTTCATCATGCAGCTCTTCAGAAACTCTCCCTCAGTAAATAACCTGCTGATGTTCCTCTGATTTCTCCTCTGTTTTCACACCAGCTTCACTTTGGGATTTTGCTCTGGTGAAAAACATCTGCTGAAATGTCAGATTCTTCCCTTAACTCTTCTACTTTCTGGATCTTCTGCTCTGTATTCAGGTTCTTCAGCTTCTCCTGATGTTTTGTCTCGTAGTTCCGTCTTAGATTCAATTCCTTAATCACAGTCACATTCACTCCACTAATAACACACACACACACACACACACACACACACACACACACACACACACACACACACGTGTTTACCGCCAGTGTCAGTAAACATCTACTCAATGTCAACTTTTCTCTTTACCACTGTGAGGCGCTGTTTCACAATAACTGTACAATAGAGTTAAATACATCAACAGAAGCTTCACTTGATTGACGCTGGAATGTTCTCAGGTAGTCTAGAGATCAGTAAGATAGCTGAAGCGCTGCATTATGGGATCTGTAGTTTTTGTTTATCAGCGCTTCATATCGCCGGGACATTAATAACAATAATAATAGTTTTTTATAAAATCATCTCGTGGGACAGATATAATTGTACGTCAGGTCGGATGTGACACAGAGTTTGACACCCCTGATCTCTGTGAAGACACTGATCATGTTAATGATTTCTCACAATAATAATCAACAATCATTTAACAAGGTAGGAAACAGCTAATTTTTGGAAAAGGCTCGCGGGCGACTCATGTGGTCCTTGCGGGCGACTCATGTGGTCCTTGCGGGCGACTCATGTGGTCCCGCAGGCACCACGTTGGTGACCCCTGCTTTAAACACTGCAGAACACTGGAGAGTGAGAACTAACATGAGCACTGGAGTGTGTGATTATGAGTGATGTTCTTTCTACAGTCTTTTACAGTCATTATGGTTATAAAACTAGGAGCTACTAAGCAACTCATAAAATAGCTTAACATCTGAGATCATCACAGATCCAACACCAGCTTCTCCATGCCAGAGCCTTTAAACACTCCAGGAGGAACAGTGTACAAACTGTAGCGACCTGCACAAGCGCAAATATTTTCAAAACTGGCTTTTCATGAAAAGATCTAGATGTGAAATGCATTGATTGCCATCTGTGTTTATCACACATCCTACATACACACCTCCTGCCATTGTGGAATGATCTTTGATAAAGGGACTCTACTGCCCTCTAGTGTATTAAGGAAGAGATGCTACTTCTGCGATACCAGTCATCCTGTCCTGTCCTGTATTGTGACATGTAGTACAGTTACAGAAGGAACTGATTAATAATGAAATCGTCTGGTGTTGAGGATGAGGATGGATTTCAATCTGGTTCCTCTCAAGGATTCTTTCTCATAGAGTCCCAGACTTTTTTCTCTCCACCTTCATATGTCCAGAATCAATGTATTTCTGAAACACTGCTGGACCAATCACTTCTAAATAACAATATATTCTTCCTTGAACTTAAGAAAAAAAATAATCCCACTAATGAAAATAAACGGTGAGAACCCCTGTGGCTTTCCATCTCATCCGAATAGCCCCTGATATTGACCCGTTGGCTTTCCACATCTCAGCACTGACTTCAGAGTCGCTTTGATTTGTGTTAGTTTTGGTTTCATTTTGTGGATGTCAGCATTCAGACGTTCTTTCATTTTGCTGTAAACATGAAATCGAGAACTCCGAGATGATTAACCTCCTGATTCTGTTCTTCAACCTGCGTTATGGCTCTCAGATACCGCCTACAGCAAGAACCTGCTGTCAAATAAATACATTTATCATGTAATGGATGGAAGGAGGGATGTTTCCAACAGGTGAGTTTAATAGAAAAAAGAAAGAATTAATAAAGAAGTGGAATGTGTTTAAAATCTAAATATAGGTTAAGTGTTTATTGACTGGACACACAGACGTCCAGATGTTCTGATTCAGCACATCTGGATCTGTGTAT
>MU551601.1:855850-888350 GCA_024362625.1 Silurus asotus | reverse complement strand
CCGATTAAGAAAATTACAGGCCTCTCTCATCTTTTTAAGTGGGAGAACCTGCACAATTGGTGGTTGACTAAATACTTTTTCGCCCCACTGTTACTAAACAGAAGCTTCACAAGGGACCAAAGAACATGATCATACATATAAAAAACAAAAAAACAAAAACAAGTACATCAGTACTTGGAAGGCTGCACTATTGAACTCTGGCAAGAATTCTACTTGGCAGGCTGTGTTGTGTGGCTTATGTAGTGACAGGAGTTGGGAAGATATGCTGTTGGCCTCTAACTGGAGCTCTGCTTAACATCACATTCTCTTCATCTCCAGCCTTTCTTTCTCATAGCAGCAGTAAAAGCTAAGAAGGATCAGACTGTGGAAGTTTTTCCCCCAAAATAATTTCTAGGTTGAGCTTTAAGTTGCAAAATCCAAACGCCTTTAATAACAAGCCGATAAATTTAGCTAGATTGCCAAAGTCTTCAGTTCACATGATGACCTGGAGCTTTGGCCACCACAGTGTTATTACTTGGGGTATAAATATCCAAACTATTAAAGGGGTAAACTCAAAACAGTCGGGGCAATGAAGAAATCTGAGGGCCATAGATACGTTCAATGTTCTAAGCTGCTTTTCTGTTTTTTGCTTCATATCGTTTTGTCTAAAGATGTTCTTAAGAGATTTCTGGTGAATCACAAAGCCGACATGAAGAAGAAAATCGAGTGTATTTTTGAAGGCAAAAATGACGCAAGAAATAAAACACTTCTGAAGAAGGTCTACACGCAGCTGTATATCACCGAAGGAGAATTCAAAGACGTCAACAAAGAACACGAGATTCTGAAAATAGACAAAGCTTTTAGTGTTCAAAAATCTCAGGAAAAACAAATCAACTGCAATGAGATTTTTAGTGAAGATAATCGAGTAGTGCTCACCAAAGGAATCGCAGGAATCGGAAAAACTGTATCTGTGCAGAAGTTTATACTCGATTGGGCTGAAGGAAATGCTAACAAGAACATAGACTGCATTTTCCTCCTTCCTTTCCGAGAGATTAATTTAATTAAAGATGAAGAATACAGTCTTCATGAATTACTGCAGGATTTCTACCCTGATCTTGAAAAACTCAGTGATACGGATTTATACAAACGTCTCCATCTTGTTTTTGTCTTTGATGGACTTGATGAAAGTCGTCTTTCGCTGGAGTTCAGCACCAGTATGGTGAGAAAGGTGACAAAAAAAGCTCCTGTGAATGCTCTCATCACAAACCTGATTGAAGGAAAGCTGCTTCCTTCTGCTCTGATCTGGATCACCTCACGACCAGCAGCAGCCAATCAGATCCCTTCAGAGCATGTGAGCTTGTTCACAGAAGTGCGAGGATTCACCGATAAGCAAAAGGAGGCGTATTTTAAAAAGAGAATAACTAATGAGAATGAAGCCAATCAGATCATCTCACAGATTAAGAAATCACGGAGTCTCTACATCATGTGTCACATCCCCATCTTCTGCTGGATCACTGCTACGGTGCTTCAAGCAATGCTGGTTCAAAAGAATGGTGAAGAAATTCCTGCTACACTGACTGAAATGTACATCCACTTCCTGCTTATACAGATGAACACCAAAAACCAAAAGTATGACGACAAGGTGGAACGAGATGTGAAGAAACTGCTGGAGATGAACAAAGGAATGATCCTGAAACTGGCCAAGCTGGCATTTAAACAGCTGATAAATGGGAACATCATGTTCTATGAAGAAGACCTGATAGAGTGTGGTATTGAGGTCCGTGTTGATTCAGAGTGCTCAGGGATGTGTGCTGAGATCTTCAAGATTGAATCAGTGCTTCATGAGAGGAAGATTTACTGCTTTATTCATTTGAGCATTCAGGAGTTTCTTGCTGCACTCCATGTTTTTAATTCCTACCTAAACAAAAACATGAATGAGTTGAAGTTTTTCTTCAGTGAAGACCCTCCTAAAGACACCCAGCTGGATGTTCTTCTGAAGAAGGTAGTTGATAAAGCCAAGGAGACTGAGAATGGGCATTTAGATCTTTTTCTTCGATTCTTGTTGGGAATTTCACTTGAGAGCAATCAGAAACTTCTGCAAGGAATTCTTACAGATACACAGTTCAACAAGAAGAGCATTGGCAAAGTGATCCAGTACATCAGGCAAATGCAGAACAAGCCTCCTGATTTGCCCCCTGAGACATCCATCAATCACTTCTTCTGTCTGATGGAACTGAAAGACGAATCCCTGTACAAGCAAATCAAGAAATATCTGTGTACAGACAATTTACCAGACAGAGAATTATCCTCCTCAAACTGCTCTACTCTGGCCTACCTGATGTTGATGTCTGGGGATGTTTTCGAGGAACTCCACCCCAAACAATTCAACCCATCCAATTCAGCCAACAGGAGACTCATCCCTGCTGTGAGGTGCTTCAGAAAAGCTTGGTAAGAGAAATTTCTCCATTATTTCTCTTTTACTCCCTGGTTTTTATACTTGATTTGGTGGTTTCTACTGATGGTATCATCACTCACTGTTGATTGATCCCTTTATAATTCCATTCATATTGTAGAAAGCACCTTGAAAGTTTGTGTGGTGTTTTGTCAGGCTTGCTGGTTGTGAGCTCACTGAAGAGTGCTGGGAGACCGTGGCTTCAGCTCTCGATGCAGAAAACTCTGCTCTTAGAGCACTGGACCTGAGTGATAATTACAGAATTGACAAGGGAGCAAAGTTGCTTTTTGATGGTCTGAAAAGTCCACATTGTAAACTGGAGATACTGAGGTGAGGAAATCGTGTTACAGCATCCAAACATTGCAGTTTACCAAAAAACATTATAACCACAATCCCTCCAGATCTGCTACTTCACCTAAGAAAGGCCTGTTCTCAGAAGGCTTAACTTAAAACAAATATGATATAACCTAAATTATTTGGTTGTCAATTTTTTGTCAATAATTTATTTTATACATAATCTTGGGGCATTAGTAAAGAGAAAACTAGCTTTCACTATTAAAGGTACCAACAAATAGCCTCCACCTTTTGATAGAAGTAGGTGTTTATTAATATCACCATGTAAATATTAGAACAGTCTACATGTTCCAAGCTCAGCTGACCTCTGGTGTATCTTACAGTACATGTGACTGGTGGGATTGCACCTCATCTCTCAATATTTTTTAAAAAACAAACAGATGATTCAGTAATATATTGTAGGAACACAACTAAAATATTATAACCATTAGCTATAATCATTAGTGTATAAATTCTGTCCTAATATATAGACGTAGACTTTTAAATAGAGGTGGATTTTCCAGATATCAATGGCTAAGTTGGATCGTACTCACCGATAACCGATTGTTTTTACAAAAAAAGAATAGCCTTAATTTGTCACATATACATTACAGCACAGTGAAATTCTTTCTTCGCATTTCCCAGCTTGCTTGGAAAATGGGGTCAGAGCGCAGGGTCAGCCATGAGACTGTGCCCCTAAAACACATAGTCTTAACCCACAGCCTTAACCACTGAGCTGCTACTCCCCTAACACTATGTAAAATAATTCTGAACTGTATTACCAAAATAAAAATAATATAAAAAATATTATTGAGAAAATTTGAAGAAAAACAAAAGACATACATTCAAACTGAAACAGAAAGTAACACTCCAAATAAATAAAAACAGATACCTCGAACACTTTAAACAAACAGCACGTGGTGTCAGTGATTCACATCTAGAGGCCGCTCTAGTGCTGTATAACGCAACCCGGAAAAACTATTGGTACGATATTGCTATTGGCAGAATCTCACTTGTATAAAATATGTACAGTCATGTAACACAAGCAATGAGTCGATGATCAGAGGCCAGTAGCAGGTCATTTACCACTTTAACCAGCACTGTCTTTGTGCTATGATTAGATGTAAATCCTGACTGAACAATGTATTCCTATGTAGGTGTAAGACTAACTGCTGTTATGACCAGTACTTTCAAAACTAATACTTGCAAATGAATCAAATTTCTATTTTATACCTGAAAAAAAAATGGTTGATGGTAAAGAACCACACATTTGAACTTTCATCTTATTAACTATATCCTGATTCACTGTTTTAAGGTTGGCAAAGTGCCATTTCTCCCAAAGCAGCTGTGCTGAACTCACATCAGCCCTCCTCTCAATTTCATCTTCTCTGACTGAACTGGACCTGAGCTTCAATGACCTTCAGGACACTGCAGTAGAGCTGCTTTTTGCTAAACAGGAAAACGTCTTCAGTAAATTAGAAATTCTGAGGTAAGTGTTGATTAATAACTTCATAAATAATTCAATTATTAGACGTACTGAAAGATGCATCCACATGGCACATTATGTATAAGTTTAAGATGATCTTTTTTTACCTACTTTAATTCCGCACCATCTGTTATTTTTGGCTGTGTTTTAAATCCAGGCTGAGCTGGTGTAACCTCACTGAGAAGAGCTGCTCATTCCTCTCCTCCATTCTCCACACTTTAAGAGAGTTGGACCTGAGTAACAATGATCTGTGGGATTTAGGAGTGAAGCACATTTCTGAAGGACTCAGCAATAAACAGTGCAAACTGCAGACACTGGGGTTAGTTTTCAAGCGATAATCTAAATCTACTTCGTGCTGGTCAGAAGGTTGCTGGCAATTCTTTCTTTTTTTTTAGATTGTCTGGTTGTTTGGTGACAGAAGAAGGTTTTTCTTTCCTGGCATCGGCTCTGAGTTATTTTTGGTTGTGTTTTAAATCCAGGCTGAGCTGGTGTAACCTCACTGAGAAGAGCTGCTCATTCCTCTCCTCCATTCTCCACACTTTAAGAGAGTTGGACCTGAGTAACAATGATCTGTGGGATTCAGGAGTGAAGCACATTTCTGAAGGACTCAGCAATAAACAGTGCAAACTGCAGACACTGGGGTTAGTTTTCAAGCGATGATCTAAATCTACTTCGTGCTGGTCAAAAGGTTGATGGCAATTCTTTCTTTTTTTTTTAGATTGTCTGGTTGTTTGGTGACAGAAGAAGGTTTTTCTTTCCTGGCATCGGCTCTGAGTTCAAACTCCTTATCAGTCCTGAAAGATCTTGATCTAAGCTACAATAATCCAGGAGATGCAGGAGAACAGCTGCTCTCTGACCTACGGAATAATCCAAACTGCAAACTGGAGACACTCAAGTAAGATTTTACTCCAGTTTTTGAGTACAATGTTGTTCTTCCCGCATTATCATTGTCATGCTAGAACAGGTTTTGGCCTTTCGGAAATTGTACAATTGCTACAGCAGACTATGAGAACAGTCTGAGGCTTTACCTTTTGCCATTTACTACAAATTAATACAATTAGTGGTTGATGAAGGACACAGAGCATGTATTTGAGTTAAAGTAGAGACACTCAGTAAAATGTTACTCCAGTTAAGGTGTCCCTTTAAACTTTCACTTGAGTAAAAGTACAAACGTTTATTGATTTATTATAACTCTAATGTTCCTGTTATCATTTTTATCACAAGATTCTTTACCTAATCACCTCAGTTTCTGTGTAAAGACTCGAATGTGACTCTCAGCACACTGATCTATTAAAAGAATGATAATGACTTAAACACTGATTGATTTCTATTACAGTTATCATGAACACCTTCTTTATAACTACTTCAAAAAAACATGTAAATGAGGTCACGTGTGTCGTGTCGAGTTCGAGTCTGGAGTTTCTTCATAATTTATTCCTCTCTAAATGTTCTGCTTGATGCTGAACTGTATGTGATCAGTAGATCCACCAAGCACCAATCAGAACACGTGTAAAACAGAGCGTGCGCTCGATCCTGATTGGTGTCTCGCTGCGTGTTTCACCAGTTACGTTTTTATCCTCGTTAATAAAAAGAGACGACTGATTTCACTAAATGTAGTTGAGTAAAAAGTCAAATATTTGAGTTTGAAATGTAGTGAAGTTACAGTAAAAATCAGAGATAATTGTAATACAGATTCAGTGCTGTTTTTTAAATAAATGTAAATGAACAGCTTTTTTAGTCGTGATGCAACACTAAAACTCTGCTTCCTTTCTGTAGGATGGAACCAAAAAGTAAACAATTTATCAAAGCGGGAATCAAAAAGTGTAAGTTCTTCTGCCAGTTTCTTTTCATCTCTCATTGTCTTTCATGTTCCATCTCTGGTTCACCCTCACTTTTATAAGCAGGTTATCTGTAATCAGTAAAAACTCTAAATCATTGGGGAACAACAAAAATCATTGGAGAATGTTTGCAGGTGGGTGAGACCTTTTAAAATGTTCCACCCGTTTCATACTTAACGGGCGAAGTTGTAAATATTAGGACAGTCTACATGTTCCAAGCTTCCTGAAAGCTTGGAACATCTTCCTGAAAGAACCAAAACACAGAACATGTAACTCAGTAATATTGGGACACCACTGCAATATTATAACCATTTGCTATAATTATTAATGTAAATATTCTGTCCTACTATATAGAGGTCATATAAACAGTACTGAACCATCCAAAAATATTCTGAATGATAAATATGAATATATCAAATTAAGGTATGATATCAAGGCATATCAAATAAACAGCACGTGGTGTCAGTGATTCACCTCTAGAGGCCGCTCTTGTGCTGTATGACGTATCGGTATGGATTAGGGCTGAAACGATTCCTCGAGTAATTCCTATAAAAATATCATCAAGGCAGATTTTTTTGCCTCAAAGCTTCTTTTAGCCCAATTAACTACACACTGAGCATTGTGTTTGGATTTTTTTTCAAAATTGCAATCTACCGGTGCCAATTAATGGGTGGACCAATACTAATATATTGCTGATCCAGCAAGAATGTCTAAAATTACAATAGCTGAATACTTTTACTCCAATGCTAATGTTGCTTGTGCTCATTTCTAAAATGTAAATATTGAAGATATTTTCTGCTCCTGCAGATGCCTGTGAGCTCACGTTCAACTCCGACACGGCCCACAAACAACTGCATCTGTCGAACAGGAAGGTCTCATACATCGACCAAAACCAGGAATACCCAGATCACCCAGACAGATTTCAGAGTTTTCGACATGTTCTGTGTAACGAGGCTCTGAGCCAGCGTTGTTACTGGGAAGTGTGTACTGAAGGAGAATCACTAGAAATTGCCATCACGTATCCTGATATACAGAGGAATGCAGAAGATCTACCAGTGTGGGATGCTCACATGAAGTTCGGGTTAAACCCGATCTCCTGGGCACTCTGTATTTTATTCAAAAATCACGTGTTTGCCAGGCACAATTCAGAGGACACCAAAATATTCATGAAGAAGTCACAGCGAATAGGTGTGTATCTGGACTGGCCTGCTGGAAGACTGTCCTTTTACTTCATCTCAGCAGATACACACACACTTACACACATACACACGTTCATCACGGAGTTTAAGAAACCAGTGTATCCAGGGTTCAGTCTGGAAGAGGGCTCTGTGACTTTGTGTCAGCTGGATTAAATAGAAAAATATAAAGGATGATAAAATGATAAAGGCGATGAAACAGATATTATAGCAGTGTAGCATTCTGGGTTCCTGTCAGTCTGGTGTGCAGGAAAACCCGTTTCATGCACATAATACGGGAACAGATGATATTCCTCCAATCGTCAACAGTCTAGGATCCTGTGATCCATATCCCAAAACCTGTTACTGAAGATCTTTTGAAACAATGACGCAAGAATAACAAACATACAAGCGTGTGGTGTGTAGATCACAAATTTGTCGAGTCAGATGGTATCTAGTAAGTATTTACATTTATTGCTCCATTTGTTTGATTCTATAATTACTTTTTTTGTATTCATTAAATGTTTTTAAACAGTACTATCACTGTGTGTGTTCTCTAATCAGCCAATCGTGTGCCAGCAGAGCAAACATCGGAATGAGCGAAAATGCCAGACAGGCTGGTTTAAGAGTTATTATAAATGCTGATCTTCAGATTTTACTCAGAATGTTGCCATGAAGAAAAAGCATTCAAAGAACATCCACCAGACAGGTTCTTGATTACGGTACCTCAGAAGAACATATCGGGTTCCTCTCGTGTCACCCAAAAACAGAAATCTCACCAACACTGGATATTTTTACTAAGACAATGGTAGAGACAGAATTTGGTTTCAACAGTTCCATCTCTGGTTCACCCTCACTTTTATACCCAGGTTAGCTGGAATAGTAAAAACTCATCATTGGGGAACAACAAAAATTATTGAAGAATGTTTGCAGGTGGGCGAGACCTTTAAAAAATTCCCCCCCGTTTCATACTTAACGGTTGAAGTTGAATAAAACACTGTAGCTGAGCGAGGTGTAAATATTTGGACAGTCCACATGTTCCAAGCTCAGGCTCTGGTGTATCTTATGTGTGACTGGTGGCATTGCAGTGCTTCTTCTCTCAATCTTCCTGGAAGAACAACCAAAACACAGAACATGTGACTCTGTAATATTGGGACACCACTGCAATATTATAACCATTTGCTATAATCATTATTGTAAATATTCTGTCCTACTATATAGAGGTCATATAAACAGTACTGAACCATCCAAAAATCAAGGCATATCAAATAAACAGCACGTGGTGACAGTGATTCACCTCTAGAGGCCGCTCTTGTGCTGTATGACGTATCGGTATGGATTAGGGCTGAAACGATTCTTCGAGTAACTTGAGTAATTCCAATACAAAAAATTATCAAAGCAGATTATTATTTTTTGCCTCAAAGCTTCTTTTAGCCCATTTTACTACACACTGAGCATTGTGTTTCCCCACGGATTATTATTACTGACGCACGACTGTATCGCTATGGTCAGGTAAACCCAGAAAATGCTGCAGAATGAAAAATCGAGGAACGGTAAGTAAAAAAAAAGAGGGGTGAGGAAAAGATTTATATGAAAGCCCCTTTCTGCCACAATTAAAAATTGTGGCAGATTGTGTTTTACACATTGAAAATGAAATCTCCTCATGAACAGCATGAATCCATGGACCCAACCTGTTTTAGGTCAACAGTCCAGCCTGGTGGGGATGGGGTAATGACCTCACACAAGACTCAAGCGCAGACAAAATAAACAGAATTTCAGTCAAAACAAACATTTCTTGTAGGCATTATTTACTAATGCTTATATAAAAGTGCTGTGGTTTGCAGTTCACTAGTTGTCATTTTGCTCGTTTCAGTGCCCAGCAAGTTGCAGATCTGATTACTTCAGGTGTCCAAATTTGCTTTTATAATTCCCTCCACTCTCCTTGGAGGATGTTCCACCAGATTTTGGAGTGTGCTTGTGGAGATTTTTGCTCATTCAGACACAAGGGTATTAGTAAAATCGGGTACTGAGGTAGGTGAGGTCAGGAGGTTCCTGGGGTGCAGTCAGCTTTTACATTCATCCCAAAGGTCTTCGGTAGGGTTTAGATTAAAGCTTTATAGCAGGAGATCTTCCACTCCAAACCATGCTGAGCAGATCTTCATTTAGTATGGTTTGTGCACTGGGGCACTGTCATGCTGGAACAGGTTTGGGGTCTCCTAGTCCAAGTGAAGTAAAAATGTCATGCGACTGCATCCAAAGACGTCCAATATAACAGTTTGGGAAAGAACCACATATTGCTGGGAAAGTCAGGTGTCCCAATACTTTTGGCAATATACGGCAATAGTGTATCATGGTCTTCTTTACCATATGGCAACCAGGGCAGAATGGCAGAAGAAAATGCCATGACGATGAACCCAGGACCAACAAGAGATGCTGATTCCCAAGCCCAGGACAATTCCTCAGCATTTTTCAAAGAAGGTCCTCCTGAGTGCAGTGCACGAACCGCAGAGATCAGTGATCTTCAGAAGAAGAAGCCAGCTATCATTCTGGACTACAAGCACAACAAAGGAGGTGTGAACAAGGTGAATGGAAATGACAGCTGCAGGAGAATGACTGTGTGCTGGTTCTTGGTTCATGTTCTATACTGTAGCATCACTGATGTTTCCTCATACAAATGTAATCACTCAAATTTATAGAATAGACTGTGTCCCGAATACAGAAGCTTCTGTAGCACATGTGAAAGCTGTTCATGTTCATGGAGCTGTCCAAGGTGGCAAGAGGAGGAGATACCAATCCAGTCCCCCAAAGAAGAACTGTAAAACAAACACTGTTCTTGAAGTGTAAAAAGTCCACACTCACACACTGTCCTATGATTAAATCTGAATAAAATACTGCACACTGAGGAGGAAAGATCTGGACATTTACAGCGTGATGAGTGATTTCATTTAAAATAGATTATAAATAGCTGCTTTATTTTAGATGTTTCGTGAAGGTGGGTCAGGATAAGGATATACAGGGTACAGAATCCCATGACCACACAGGGGTTAAATCACAGCCTATTTAAGTATTGTTTCTGATTATTTACCATCTACTGTCTACCTTCAGCAGGATGGTGCACCAAACTGCAAAGCTAAAGTCTTCACAATGAGCATCACAATGAGTGCGTTCTTCAGAAACCCAATGATCTGAGTCCAGTAGATCACTTTGTGGATGTGGTAGGAATTGTGGCATCTTCTCAGGGCTCCTGAAGAATGAAATCTGTAGGAACTGCGTAATGTGATCATCATGTGGTGGAATCCATAGCATGAAGTTGGAAGAAGAGAAGTAAACTGTAGACAGTGTTAATGTTTGGTTGGCCGGTCTGTGTGTGTGTGTGTGTGTGTGTGTGTGTGTGTGTGTGTGTGTAAATATGGAAAGAGAAACTTCCCTACAGTACAACTTAAATATTGATGACTTAATATTTGAGTAAAAGGGGCGGGGTTTGGCGCAGACCGTCATTCCGATTGGTCCAAATTATTCATAGACGCTAGAGGTAGCCAATGAGGTGTCGCTAACGTCCCATTCCGTGATGTCAGAACGCCAAAAAAGCGGAAGCGTTTTTATAGGAATGGAGGATTTGGAGGCGCCATCAGGAGGCTGGAGAGCCACAGAGGAACCGCGGAGCAAGAAGTGTAAACCCGCCTTTCATTCTCACCAACAAGTTTCGCGCAGTAATAGCCGCTGGGTTTTTGTGTAATTGAATGGTTCGTGTGTGTGTGTGTGTGTGTGTGTGTGTGTGTGTGTGTGTGTGTGTGTGTGTGTGTGCCCGCGCAGGGCAGTGATGGCCGTGTTGTGGAGCTCCAGCTCAGTAGCGGATCTGTCCCTGCAGGACTCCTCTCTCCAGCTCAAGCAGGAAGCAGTAGATGAGGTTTGGACCCACATTTTTTGAATGTAATGGAGAAAGAAACCATGCAAAGTTTTTTTTTTTTCCCCAGTATGCTGGTTTTCTTGGCAGGAAGATCTGACCTGGTCACATTCCTCTTCTTCTTCTTCTTCATCTTCATCATCATCTTCATCATCATCATTTGTTATGAATTATGATCATTTGTTTGATCAGAATGGAGCAATTAGTTTGTTTCTTTTCTCTTTTTGTATTCATTAATACTTTAATCTAATATATATATATATATATATATATATATTCATATTCACACTTCAACTCTGAGAGACAAAATGAGAAAAAAATAATCCAGAAAATCACATTGTCTGATTTTTAAAGAATTAATTTTATAAATTATGGTGGAAAATAAGTATTTGGTAAATTATTCATCTCAATACTTTGTTATATTCTGTTTTTTGGCAATGGCAGAGATCAAACGTTTTCTGTGAGTCTCCACAAGGTTTTTACACACTGGTGCTGGTAGTTTGGTCCATTCCTCCATGCAGATCTCCTCTAGAGCAGTGATGTTTTGGGGCTGTCGCTGGGCAACACGGATTTTCAACTCCCTCCAAAGATTTTCTATGGAGACTGGCTAGGCCACTCCAGGACCTTGAAATGTTTCTTACGAAGCCACTCCTTGGTTGCCCGGGCGGTGTGTGTTTGGAATCATTGTCATGCTGAAAGCCCCAGCCACATTTGATCTTCAATGCCCTTGCAGATAAAAGGAGGTTTTCACTCATAATCTCATGATACATGGCCCCATTCATTCTTTCCTTTACACGGATCAGTCGTCCTGGTCCCTTTGCAGAAAAACAGCCCAAAGCATGATGTTTCCACCCCCATGCTTCACAGTAGGTATGGTGTTCTTTAGGCTGCAACTCAGCATTCTTTCTCCTCCAAACACAAGTTAAGTTTTTACCAAAATGTTCTATTTTAGTTTCATCTGTCCATATGACATTCTCCCAATCCTCTTCTGGATCATCCAAATGCACTCTAGTAAACTTCAGACAGGCCCGGACACGTACTGGCTTAAGCAGGGGGACACGTCTGGCACTGCAGGATTTGAGTCCCTGGTGTCGTAGTGTGTTACTGATGGTAACCTTTGTTACTTTGGTGCCAGCTCTCTGCAGGTCATTCACCAGGTCCCCCTGTTTGGTTCTGGGATTTTTGCTCACCGTTCTTGTGATCATTTTGACCCCACGGGGTGAGATCTTGCGTGGAGATTATCAGTGGTCTTTTCATTTTCTAATAATTGCTCCCACAAATGATTTCTTTACACCAAGCTGCTTACCTACTGCAGATTCAGTCTCCCAGAAAATACATTAGGGTTCTAATAAAATACAAAATAATACATATTTTATTATAATTGGCAAAAGTATTGGGACACCCGACATTTCCACCCATATGTGGTTCTTCCTCAAACTTTACCCAGAATTCGGAGACATATAATTGTATAGGACGTCTTTTGGATGCTGTACCAGGAGACCCAAAACCTGCTCCCTGAAACCCAGCTTCCATGGCTGGGAGTGAAAGATCTCCTGCTATAAAGTTCTAACACTCTGCCCCAGGCCTCCTCACCTTCTCGACTACATCAGTTTTATCATCATCCATGTGGATGAATGAATCTCCACAAACTCTATTGGAAAAACCTTCCTGGAAAAGTGGAGGTTAAATATAAATAGAAACGTGTACATACACTATAATGTGTGGTATAAAATACTCAGTGGATATAAAATGATCTTTTCACAATGACCCTCTGCACCCCCACGTTTGAGGTGGATAATAATTCTTTTTAGTAGTTAATCAGCTTCACAATATAATGTTTTTGTTTAATATTAAATTTTTTCCATGTTTTCCAATAGGAATTTCCGGATTTCTTTCCTGGCTCTTTCCTGCCTAAAATGCCACCCGTGTCCACGCTGATGCATCCCGGTGACGAAGACGCAGCTGGAGCGAGACACTTGCCCCAGGGAGACGTGAACGGTTTGATCCTGGACATTAAAACCGAACCGGATCTGTTGGATATCGATTCGTTTGTATACGGCAGTGAGCGCGCCTCGAAAGACGGGTGGGGTTGTGACTCTGACCAGGAGAACGAGTACACCCTGGAGCAAAGCGACGATGCTGAGGATTACGAGGACGATCATGCTGAGGATGATGAGCTCGGTTCGTTAACCATCGTTAAAACGGAGCCTAGCGATGAGTTTCAGTCGAACTGTAAAACCGAATCGATCGAAATATTGAGTGAAGAAGAAGAAGAGGAATGTGATGCGTCACTGGAGGAAAACGAGGTGGTAAACTTTACAGGTGATGCGTTTGAACTTTCTTTCATAAAGTTGATATCAAATCATCCTGTTCATACACCGCTTCATTTTCCTTTCCAAATGTTTGATTTGGTAGCTAAGAATGACAGAGGAATGACGTTCGTTCTCGCAGTTCGCCACCTGCCATGTGCACTTAATCCTCTATATGTCTGGTTGCTTCACAATTTCATCATATTGTTCACGCATGGCGGCAGAACAGAATATTTTCTTTGCATGAAGCTCCCAGGCCTTCAGCCCCAACATCAGAGTCAGGATTATTGATGAGTCTTTCCCATGTCTATTTAAAGACTCCAACATATTATAGGTTCTGACATCCAGGTGAACTCTGAGCCACATTTGCATTTGTAATTGCATTTTTTAATAAATTAGCATTATGGCTATCTTTTACATCATGCTGATTAGGGACGGCTCGATACCATAGTTTTGGCTTCGGTACAATACCAGATTAAATACCATACAGTGGGGCAAAAAAGTATTTAGTCAGCCACCAATTGTGCAAGTTCTCCCACTTAAACAGATGAGAGAGGCCTGGAATTTTCATCATAGGTACACTTCAACTATGAGATTTTTTTATGTTTTTAAAGAATTTATTTGCAAATTATGGTGGAAAAAAAATATTTGGTCACCTACATAAAAAACAAGAATTCTGGCTCTCATAGACCTGTAACTTCTTCTTTAAGAGGCTCCTCTGTCCTTCACTTGTTATCTGTATTAATGGCACCTGTTTAAATTCGTTATCAGTATAAAAGTCACCTGTCCACAACCTCAAACTGTCAGACTCCAAACTCCACTATGGCCAAGACCAAAGACCTGTCAAAGGACACCAGTAACAAAACTGTAGACCTGCACCAGGCTGGAAGACTGAATCTGCAGTAGGTGAGCAGCTTAGTGTGAAGAAATCAACTGTGGGAGCAATTATTAGAAAATGGAAGACATACAAGACCACTGATAATCTCCCTCGATCTGGGGCTCCACTCAAGATCTCACTACGGGGGACCTGGTGAATGACCTGCAGAGAGTTGGGACCAAAGTACCAAAGGCTACCATCAGTAACACACTACGCCACCAGGGACTCAAATCCTGCAGTGCCAGACGTGTCCCCCTGCTTAAGCCAGGACATGTCCGGGCCTGTCTAAAGTTTGCTAGGGAGCATTTTGATGATCCAGAAGGAGATTGGGAAAATGGCATATGGTCAGATGAGGCCAAAATAGAACTTCTTGGTAAAAACTCATCTTGTCGTGTTTGGAGGAGAAAGAATGCTGAGTTGCAGCCAAAGAACACCGTACCTACTTTGAAGCATGGGGGTGGAAACATCATGCTTTGGGCTGTTTTTCCGCAAAGGGACCAGGACGTCTGATCCGTGTAAAGGAAAGAATGAATGGGGCCATGTATCGTGAGATTATGAGAGAAAACCTCCTTCCATCAGCAAGGGCATTGAAGATCAAATGTGGCTGGGGCTTTCAGCAGATTGGGAAAATGGCATTTGGTCAGATGAGGCCAAAATAGAACTTCTTGGTAAAAACTCATCTTGTCGTGTTTGGAGGAGAAAGAATGCTGAGTTGCAGCCAAAGAACACCGTACCTACTTTGAAGCATGGGGGTGGAAACATCATGCTTTGGGCTGTTTTTCCGCAAAGGGACCAGGACGTCTGATCCGTGTAAAGGAAAGAATGAATGGGGCCATGTATCGTGAGATTATGAGAGAAAACCTCCTTCCATCAGCAAGGGCATTGAAGATCAAACGTGGCTGGGGCTTTCAGCATGACAATGATTCCAAACACACACCACCCGGGCAACCAAGGAGTGGCTTCATAAGAAGCATTTTAAGGTCCTGGAGTGGCCTAGCCAGTCTCCATAGAAAATCTTTGGAGGGAGTTGAAAATCCGTGTTGCCCAGCGACAGCCGTGTTGCCCAGCGACAGCCCCAAAACATCACTGCTCTAGAGGAGATCTGCATGGAGGAATGGGCCAAACTACCAGAAACAGTGTGCAAAAAATGATTTTCTGGATTTTTTTGTCTCAGAGTTGAAGTGTACCTATGATAAAAAATTACAGGCCTCTCTCATCTTTTTATGTGAAAGAACCTGCACAATTGTTGGCTGAATAAATAATTTTGCCCCACTGTAAATGACAAATAACCAGCTTCAAACTATAAAGATTTTATATTTAATAATAAAAACATAATCTTGTATCTTAATTACCTTTGTATCAGACTGTAACCAAAAATGTACCAGGAACATGGATTTATATTTTGACTTTGAAGAAGAAAATGCAACGTCTTTTCAGTCTTTTAACGGTTTCCCCTTAATTCTGGAAGCACTGCCGCCTACAGGTGAATTTCGGAACAGCAACGTATGAAATACCAAATTCGGCAAAGTGAACGAAGAACTTTTATTTGAAAGAAACCCCTCACAGTCTCTTCTGCCTGTAACTCCTGGTGTCAGGTGGTGATACAAATTCTTGCTGATGATGTGATGGTGAAGCAACAGTAGGAGCTTGATAGGATCAGGTGTTTCATTTAGGCTGAAAGGCAGGTCTTGTACTGCCTGAGCCTGCTGAGGGTGATAATGGAGGGAGGGGCAATTGTGCTAATATCTTTCGGTCAAGGTGAAGGTTAACGTGTTCTTCCAAGGTGGACTATATATCTGGGCATGGGATGGGGGTACATGTACTCACAGGTGGTGTATGGCTGGGCATATGGTGCATGAAGGATGAGTGAGGGGCCCATGAATAAAATAATGGAATGGTGATTAAAGGATGAAGGGAGACTTTTAAACTTCTGCCCTTCTTTTGCTGTAGGTGAGTGCTCCTACCTGCCCTCGGCTAAAGGCTTCCGAACCTGCCCCGATTGTGGAAAGGTTTTCACCAACTCGTCCTCCTACAACAGACACATGAGGATCCACAGCGGTGAAAGGCCTTTCCAGTGCCCTCACTGCAACAAGGCCTTCACTCAGCTGTCGTCGTTTAAAAACCACCAGCGGATACACACCGGGGAAAAGCCTTATCGCTGCTCCGAATGCACAAAAAACTTCAGCCGCTCGGACGCTCTGCAACGCCATCAGAAAACCCATACAGGGGAAAAGCCGTACCAGTGCGCCCACTGCCCCAAAACCTTCGCCCGCCTGCACGTGCTCCAGAACCACCAGTGGACCCACACGGGAATCAAACCGTACCAGTGCTCGCAGTGCGGCAAAACCTTCTCGCGTTTATGCAGCTTTAAAATCCATAAGAGACGGCACACCGGGGAGAGACCCTACCTGTGTGGGACCTGCGGAAAACAGTTTGTGGACGCCTCCAATCTTAAGAATCATTTGAGGACACACACCAAGGAGCGTCCGTACCGGTGCTCGCAGTGCGACAAGACCTTCATTCAGCTCGGCCACCTGACGAGCCACCGGCGGAAAAAACACAGCATAGAGACGGTAACCGTATCGGTGCTCTGAGTGGGTGTGGGAGGAGTTTCACTTCCATAACCTGGTCACATGACTCTCTCGACTGCACTTACTGCACTACATGAGGCACAAGTTCATGACTGTTAGATTATACAATATGATTATTGTATTTGATTAATTTCTCTTTCTGTGTGTGTGTATATTTGCACAGTACTGTATTGATAATATATATAGAGACAAAAGGTTGTGGACACCTGACCATAGCTGAGAAGATGTTCCACTAGATTTTGTGGAGTTCAGCTACAAGGATGTAGGTGAGGCGAGGAGGTCTGGGGTGCAGTCAGTGTTCATATTCATTCATGTTCAAGAGGGTTGGAGCTCCATAGCTGGAGAACTTCCACTCCAAACCATGTAAAGCAGATCTTCATAGAACTTGGCTTTGCACACAGGGTCTGGATCATCATGCTGGAACAGGTTTGGGTCTTCAAATTCAAGTAAAAACTTCATGCTACGACATCCGATTGTTTGCATTCAACACAATCAGGTGTCCCAATACTTTTGGCAGAACCGTGTAAAGCGGTCATTTATTTTCTCCTCATTCAAATTTCTAGAGCAAGATCCGAAAACAATGTGACCTTTCGCTTCATTGTGTATTTATTTATAATTTACTAATTCATTTCAAATGATCTTTTTTGTGTATTGTGCAGTAAAAGATAACGCAATAACCTTCTGCTGAAATGGTGTTGAAATTGTGTCTCACATTGAGGATTGTTTTGTATTTTTGCTAAATCACTACACAGGTTCTTGTCCATGAGTGTGTGTAGATTTGAGTTCAAATAAACCCGAGTTCAGATGTACAGAGAAAAAGGCCTCCGTTTCATTCGCACGCAGTCGTGATCACGTTCTCGAGAGGAGCAGGTGCTACAGGACCGAGGTTTCATCTCGGAATTCAAGTGGCTGACTGAAGCCGCAAATCCAGACTTCATCAGAAAAGCCAGTGTTCACGAGAGATTCGTAACAAATAGACGAAAGGTTTTGTCCAGAAAGACCTGAATTAATGCTCAGTGCAGAACATGGGACACTTTTAGCACGTCTCTAGACAGGTAACAGTGTTAGATGTTTTCAGCAAAGGGGTTTTTAATCCAGAAAAATGTACTGGCACCATTCATGATGCACAGGGAGGAGCTAATGAGAAATAATTGTCTTCATTAAGCCAGCGGTGAAACCTGGCAGCTTCCACACCACGGGGATCGAATATTTATGCACGTAAGATATTTCTTTTTACAGAAAATTATTTTCCAACAAAAAAACAGTCATCTTACAAGCGCTGATTTGGAGTTCCTGCACACCAACAGCTCCTCGTCCAACCTGAGAGGTTCTGCAGAGAACAATGGAAGAACCTGCACAAAAATAGCTGAAACTGGTGCCAAAGGAGCTTCAACGAAGTACTTAGCAAAGGCTGTAAATACTTGCATGCGATTTATTAGTTTAGTTTTGTTAAGATTTCCAACATACGTCTTTACGTTCTAATTGTTATTGATTGTAGAATTTTGAGGAGAATAATGAATCCATATGGAATATGGATTGGAGTATATATATGTGTGTGTTTGTGTGTGTAATTCAATTTAATACCGAGAGGGGGCGACACATTAACTTTCCTCCTTATATCCATTAATCACTGACAAGAGCGGGAAAAAAAGACATGAGGAAACCTCAGAGAATGTGTACTGAGTTTAATGTTTACATTGGTATAATTAGGATTAAAAGTGTTTTAGTGGTTATAATAATACATTCTTTAGTGGTTATATGGGAACTGTTTTTTGTTTTTTTGTTTGAGGTTTTAATGGGGATTGTTTTAGTGGTTTTAATGGCAACTGTAATAGTGTAAGTTTTGCAGGTCCACTGGAATTGTTTTGCTTTCTGCTGTGGTATGATTTTTGTGACACCAATAGGGAACAACTGAAGACCTTTTTTAAAACTTGTAGATCACATGTTGGTAACAACTGGACACAACTAGGAACCATTACACCATCCAGGTTATGAGCAGGTTTATTTCTATTGCGCTTTTCACAACAGACATTGTCGTGTTTATCCCTGATAAACAGCCATGGAGACTGTGGTGAAGGAAAAACTCCCTTAGATGTTATGAGGAAGAAACCTTGAGAGGAACCAGACTTTAATAGGAAACCAATCCTCATCTGGGTGACATCGAGTGTGATTATAATCTTTAAACACTACAGAACACTGGAGAGTGAGAACTAACATGAGCACTGGAGTGTGTGATTGAGTGATGATCTTTCTACAGTCTTTTATAGTCATTATGGTTATAAAACTAGGAGCTACTGAGCAACTTATAAAATAGTTCAACATCTGAGATCATCACAGATCCAACACCAGCTTCTCCATGCCAGAGCCTTTAAACACTCAGAGGTCCAGTGTCCAAACTCCACGCTAAGTGGGATCCATTTGGCGCTGGTACATCTCTAGACTCAGGATGTTTGTGGGCATCTACTTCTTCAAAGGTCTATAATCTTCACAAGGTTAGACATGGCTGGACAAGTTGATAATGTGCATGTAATTCGATGTTCTGGATCACAAGATTATTATGTGTTCTGTGTAGAACTCGCTAAAAACACAAGTCTTGGGATGATCTTCTTCTTCTTCTTCTTTCGGCTGCTCCCATTAGGGGTCGCCACAGCGGATCATCCGTCTCCATACCACCCTGTCCTCTACATCTGCCTCTCTTACACCAACTACCTGCATGTCTTCCCTCACCACATCCATGAACCTCCTTCTCGGCCTTCCTCTTTTCCTCCTACCTGGTGGCTCCATCCTCAGCATTCTCCTACCAATATAATTCATGTCCCTCCTCTGCACATGTCCAAACCATCTCAATCTCGCCTCCCTCACCTTGTCACCAAAACATCGTACATGCGCTGTCCCTCTAATAAACTCATTTCTAATCTTATCCATCCTCGTCACTCCCAACGAAAACCTCAACATCTTCAGCTCTGCTACCTCCAGCTCCGCCTCCTGTCTTTTACTCAATGCCACTGTCTCTAAACCATACAACATCGCAGGTCTCACCACAGTCCTATAAACTTTCCCTTTCAATTTGATGATGATCAAATTGATGATTGGGGTTATATGGTGATATGGACGAGCTTCTCTGCATCAGATATTAACAACATGTTTCTTAGTTTAAAAATATTTCTAAGGTGGAAGAAGCTGTTTTTGTAACTTGGTTGATGTGATATTTGAAAGATAAGTTGCTCTAAAATACCTCCCAGGTGTTTTACTGTTGAACTAGTGGTTACAGAACATCCATCTTAACACAGGTTGAGATGCTGGAGCTTCTGTGTACTGGTTTTTGAGCCAATGAGCAAAATCTCCGTAGTAGAAAGTTATGGGTCATCCAATCTCTTAATTCTTTAACACACTCAGTTAAACGAGCAAACTGAGTGTATCTCCTGGTTTTGATGAGATATATAAAGCTGGGTATCATCATCTTCGTTGTCTTTGTTCTAACGACGATTTAATGACAAACACAAACACTCTGTAAGGGAAACCAACAGCTGATGGTTTGTGATGGTATTTGTAATGGAAACCAGTAAGAGTTCTCTAATGGTTATTGTAGTGTTTTTCAGCAGGGTTTATTTTGACAGTAAAGGTGATGTCTTCAAAACTGTAGATTTTTTGAAAACATTTTATTTTGTTCTTTCAGAAGATCACATGTAAGAACATTTGGCTGGTTTATTGTTACCTGATTTAAAATTATAAAAGTGAAAAAGTATAAAAGATGTCATTGTATTGAACATCTGCTACGGTATTGATCTCCTGCCCCTCACAGCGTGTGGGTTCAAACGGTTCCAATTCCTGTGCTGTGGCTGAGGTGGGTTTAGTTTGAAAAAGATTTAATGCTAATAAAAAATCATCTAAATCTAGTCAAGGAAGCAACAATATATAACCTCATAAAAACCTTTCAATTCATCTCAAATACACTTTACACGCATTACTGCCTCTGGCCTTCACTGATCCCTGAAGTGAAACCCCCCTTGTGGAACAGGAGGATGTTCAGGTCTTTGTTGTGGTGGTGAAGTTCATGGTCACCGGGCCGTGATAGTTTTCTCCTGACAGAACAGGAGCATGAACATTGCTCTCCCCTGCAGTGGAGACGTTTTGTGAGACTCCAGCAGTCTGAGAGGAAGAAGAGGAAGAGGAGGAAGACGCCCCATTCACTTCTGGACAAGCTTGAGGGAAACAGAATAAACAAGATTTTCTACAATTTGTTCAGAAACTAGTTGTAGAATGTAACTCAGGTCCGTGCTGTGATATGCTCTGATTTAAACCTGGTGGTTTATGTATAAATGGTGGATTATTACAAAGCAGCTCAGCCGAATGTCCGAACAAAGAAGATTAAAAGAAGAAAATGGCATTTACCGATGTGGCAGCAGGCCGGGTTCTGGTTTGGAAAACAGAGGTGGCGTGATGGTTCACCAGGCAGAGCTTTTATTTAAATGTTTAATTTATTTCCGCTCTGGTGCTTTTCTTCCTTGTACTCACACCGGGGCACATTCACTCAGGCCCGTGCTTCTTCCCTCGACGCCGACCCGGGAACACTGAAACAGAACACATTGTGTACAGGTGTGCATCTTACCGCTGGTTTCGTCCATCTCCGGAGCTTGTCCCTGTAGAGACGCCCGTCCCCGGGCCTGCACCGGCGCCCGTGCACGGCCCTGCACCGGCGCCCATGGACGCCCCCTAAATGGTGCTTGTCCACACGCCTGTGCCCGTCCACGCCCCCTCAAAAGTGCTTGTCCTTGCACCCGCACCCGTGCCCGTCCAAGCCCCCTTGAAGGTGCTTGTCCACGCCCAATTACCAACGCCGGTTTACGCCCCCGCACCAGCGACCATCCACGCCCCCTCAAAGATGCTTGTCCATGCCCTCTCACCGGCGCACGTCTACGCTCTGCTTGTCTGCACGCCCTCATAGGTGCTTCTCCTCGTGTCCGCTGCCGCAGGCGAATGTTCTGAACTATCAAAAAAGTAAAGTTGAGCTCAGTGTAAATTCAAACTTACTCATTCAGTCCATGTTAAAAATAAAGACAAAGCCTTCTCATAAATACATAAATAAATAACATTGCCTGAAAAAGTGTGGAAACACAGAGTCTCCATGTTTTTTTGAGAAGCATGCTCCTAACACTCTACATTTCCCACACTCTTCATAGCCACTGTAAATAAATAATAATTCAATAAAATGGAAGTTTCTTAAAGTCCATCCGAGTTTTAATAGAGACTCATACAGGTTTATAAAAATCCGTCTGTCTGTCTGTCTGTCTGTCTGTCAACACCAATCAGACATAACATTATAACCACTTGCTTAATATTGTATTGGACTCAATTGCATCACTTACCATCAATCTCCAAAAAATCCACTTTATTTACAGGAATGAGGAGAAATACCCGGCTTTCGCACGGCTTCCGCACGGCTTCGCTTTCACTAAGGCTTGTGCTCTCCACCTTCTTATTCGAATAAAACTACAAAGTAAAAGTACAAAGTAACGACATTTCCTGTAGGTGTATTTACTGTGGGTTCATATCATTTATTTAAATTTAGCTTAAAAATCCTCACATTAAACATGAGTGTTAATATCATCCAGGCGTCGGTGAAGCTGCGCCGCTTGCTCTAGTCATACTCCTCGTTCATCAGGAAGTTGTTGAACTTTTAACACTGCTCGACTGGTACCACCTTCGCTCATGGTAAAAGGTAGGTATACTTCAAAGCTCGTCTCTGTTCTAGTAGCGAGGTGGTGGAATGAACTTCCTCTAGTTGGCCAAACAGCGGTGTCACTGGCTGTCTTCAAGCGACGAGTGAAGACCTTCATCTTCCTAAAACACTTCAACTAGCACTTTTCCAGTTTGCTTTTTCTTTCTTTTTGTAATAATAAAAATCCTGAGTTGTAGGCTGATGGTAGCTTAAGTTTGTAATCAAGTGAACCAGTGTAGATTTATTCACCAAGAGACTCAAAGCACTTTTATATGTCGCTCTGGAGAAGGGCGTCTGCTAAATGTCGTAAATGTAAATGTAAATGAAAGTTGCCGTCGATGAGCTCAGCTGGTTCCTGCCAGTTCCGGTAGCAGAATCTGTCAGAGACAACACACACACACACACACACACACATTCAGCACACAAACGTATGTGATTTCAGAATTTTCAGAGAAAGAGAAACTCGGCAATCCACCTGGGCCCCTGTACTTCCTGTAAAGTTCCTCGAAGAACAGGAAGAGGCACACGCACATGAAGCACAAAATACTTATTATAAAGATTCAATCACACACACACACTGATATATTTCAAGTGTTTATTTCTTTCCATTTTAATGATTTTGGCTCACAGCTGATAAAAACCCAAAATTTAGTATCTCAGAAAATAGGAAAATTGTGAAAAAGTGAATATTGGAGACTCGTGATGTCTCACTTTAACCATCTCATTAACTCCAAACACCTGCTCAGGTTTTCTGAGTCTTTAAATGGCGTCTCGTTCAGGCTCCACAATCATGGTGGAAGACTGCTGACTTGACAGTTCCAGAAGATGATCATTGACACCCTGCACATGGAGGGTGAGACACAAAAGATCATCGGTGAAGAAGCTGCTGTTCACAGACTGCTGGATTCAAGCACATTCATGAAAAGTTCAACGGAATGAAAAATGTGGTAGCAAAAAGGTGAAACGAAGCTCATTCAAGAATTTGTGGAGATTCACAAAGAGTGGACTGCAGCTGGAGTCAGTGCTTCAGGAGCCTCCACACACAGATGTATCCATGGGCTACAACTGACTCATTCCTCGTGTCGAGAGCTCCTAAACCAGGGACAACGTCAGAGGTGTCTTACCTGGACAAAGAACAGAAAGGACTGGACTGTTGCTCAGTGGGACAAAGTCGTCTTTTCAGATGAAAGAAAATTTAGCATTTCATGTGGAAATCCAGGTTATAAGAAGGTCCTAATTTGTTGTCTTTGTTCTGATTTATTGACGAACACAAACACTCTGTAAAGGAAAACCAACAGCTGATGGGTTGTGATGGTATGTGTAATGGAAACCAGTAAGAGTTCTCTAATGGTTATTGTAGTGTTTTTCAGCAGGGTTTATTTTGACAGTAAAGGTGATGTCTTCAAAACTGTAAATTTTTATAAAACATTTTATTTTGTTCTTTCAGAAGATCACATGTAAGAGCATTTGGCTGGTTTATTGTTACCTGAGTTAAAAGTATAAAAGTAAAAAAGTATAAAAGATGTCATTGTATTGAACATCTGCTACGGTATTGATCTCCTGCCCCTCAGGAACGGTTCCACTTCCAGTGCTGTGGCTGAGGTGGGTTTAGTTTGAAAAAGATTTAATGCTAATAAAAAATCATCTAAATCTAGTCAAGGAAGCAACAATATATTACCTCATAAAAACCTTTCAATTCATCTCAAATACACTTTACACGCATTACTGCCTCTGGCCTTCACTAATCCCTGAAGTGAAACCCCCCATGTGGAACAGGAGGATGTTCAGGTCTTTGGTGTGGTGGTGAAGCTAATGTTCACCGGGCCGTGATAGTTTCCTCCTGACAGAACAGGAGCAATAATGTTGCTCTCCCCTGCAGTGGAGACATTTTGTGAGACTCCAGCAGTCTGAGCGGAAGAGGATGAAGATGCCCTGTTCACTTCTGGACAAGCTTGAGGGAAACAGAAGATAAGGATAGAAAAAGTAATGAGTTTTTTATGTTGCAATTTTCAAGATTTTCTATGTTTTTCTTTCACAATTTATTCAGAAACTAGTTGTGGAATGTTACTCAGGTCCATGCTGTGATATGCTCTGTGTTAAACCTGTCTGGTGTAGAACCTGTTTCCACATCCTGCTAGTTAAATGGGATTAAACAGTGTGTGAAAAGTGTGGAAACACAGAGTCTTTCATGGTTTTTAAATCGCACATGTTTCTTTTCCTGTAAACATCCTTGGAGTCCAAATGGGACGTTTTTGTCTTTATTAGAAGAACTTGTGGAAGCTGAAGAACAGCGGAGAAGATGTGATCAGACTCCCTCACACTCACACATGGAGGTGGAAGTTTACTGCTTTGGGTTGTTTTGGAGCAGAGAAGGTTCCAGAAAGTGAAAGGAATCCAGGACCAACATGGCTCCCATTCCACACCTCAACACCATGCAGTTCCGTCTGGACTGCGGCTCATCAGCATCGACTTCACCGTACAACAAGACGATGAGCTGAAGTGCACGTCTGAGTTCTGTAAGTGTTATTTAGAGAGCAGACAGAGGTCTGGAGTGATATCTATCATGGAACAACCTGCCCAGTCACTGCACCTCAATCCTTCTGAACTGCTCTGAGATGAAGAAGAAAATATCCATCTAGTGAAGAACAGATGTGAAGCCAGTGAAGCTGTAAAGCTGTTCTTGTGTCTCTTAAAAACCATAAAACACTTGGTGTTTCCACACTTTTCACAACCATCTATCTATCTATCTATCTATCTATCTATCTATCTATCTATCTATCTATCTATCTATCTATCTATCTATCAGCTTGTTTACCTTCTGCCAGTTGCTTTTCCAGGTTGTTAGCGACTGCATTGTGTCCCATCTGTCTCAGAACCTGTGCGGTGATTCTGGCGGCTTCCTGTGGTCCGTATCGCTCCACCATCTCATCAACAAGCATGTGTTGTGTAGCATTCTCCAGTCTGGAGCGGGGAATTGAGCTGAAGCCCTTTGCCATGTTCTTCTTCAAGAACGACTTAAATCTGCTGAACTCCTCCTGGACAAGTTCATCCAGCTGCTCCAGGATCATGTGGCTGATGGACATGTCTGTTCACATAGTTTCAAAAATGCACATAGTGACAGTTGTCAAATTATCTGCACGGTAAATAACGTGCAAACACACATACACACACACACACACACACACACACACAAATGTTGGAAATGAAGATTGTTACAGCTGAAGGCAGTACAGGGTATAATTCACAGTTTCACACTGAGCTCCAGAGATTTGAATCCCAAACACCTGACATTCCATCTTAAAAAGATCTAATCCCAGAAAACAGATGTGTCCAGATGTGAGTACAGATGTAGACCTCACTGGAGGAAGATCTGAACATGGGAATTTCCCCCTGACTGCATCACTTACCTTTCAAACTGTCAAAAAATCCAGATTATTCACAGGAATGAAAAGAAATAGTGTCCGTCTTTCTCACAGATCTGCTTTCACTTTGAATTCTACTCCACTTCCTCAAACTAGAGCAAGGGAAGTGATACACAAGCGCCCTCTGTAGGGTGGTAATAGTAGTGCTCATCTGCTTGTTCATTCATGAAGGACGATTTTCTTTCCATTTCCTCTGAGTGCATTTACTGTGTATTCATATCATTTAATCAAATCCTTTTGCACTACACATCTTAAAAATCCTGAAATCTAACATTAGTGTTAATATCATCCAGCCACAAAGCTTTTTCACCACACAAGCTGAGGAAAAACCGGGTTCTTCCCTAAACTGTTACTGTGTGTAAGACGTCTTTGGATGCGGTAGCAGGAAATGTTTACTTCACTTGGACTAGAAGACCCAAACCTTCTCCATGAAGATCTGCTTTACACGGTTTGGAGTGGAAGATCTCCTGCGATGAATCTCCAACCCTATTGAAGATGAATGAATGTGAATGCTGACTGCACTTCAGACCTCCTCACCTTCTCACCTACATCATTCCCTGACTTTACCAACACCCTTGTGGTTGAATGAACCTCCACAAAATCTCTACAAAATCTAGTGGATCTTCCCAAAGGAGTGGCGATTGTTATAACCCACCCACAACCATAAAAAAAATGTTTTACGATTCAAATATGCAACACCATCAACCCGTTGTGTTTTCTTTTCTTTTTATTTAATTATTTACATTTATTACAATCTGTTAATGTTTCAGCACTAATGCTAAAGTAGCACAACAGCTTCTCTGCCCATCAACCAACCAGCAGCTGAGTTCAAGGTGAAACCGCACATTTTTTAACCCCACGTTCCTCCTCCTCCTCCATCATCATCCTCCTCTTCTGCATCCTTCTTCTTCTTCTTCTTCTTGTCCTCCACTTTGTATTTCTGGCGGCGGATGGCATCGGTGAAGCTGCGCCTCTTGCTCTCGTCGTACTCCTCGTTCATCAGGAAGTTGCGGTCGATTAAATCAGCTGCTTCCTGCCAGTTCTGGTAGCAGTGCGTTCCCAGTGAGCAGATCTCCATCACGGCGTTGGGGGAGAGAACCGAGCCGTCGGGGCGCAAAACCACTACTGTGGGAATGTCCTCCACTTCAAACATCACCTTCAGATCTCTGTCAGAGACAACACACACACACACACACACACACACACACAATCAGCACACAACAGGATATGATTTCAGAATTTTCCTGGAAACAGAAACTGCACCAGTAAGACCCCTGGGCCCCCGTACTTCCTGTAAAGGTCCTCGAAGGGCAGGAAGAGGCAGCGTTTGGGAAGCTCCTTCAGGAACTTGTCCTGCTGTTCTTCCGAGGTGTCGAGTGAGATGTAGAGCAGGACGAGCTGAGCCGAGCGCTCTACGTAGAACTCGTCTGTCAGTTTCTTGAAGAAGTCTTTGAGCGTAGGTGTGAATTCCTGACACCTCTCGCAGTCGGCCGAGCCGAAGAACAGCATGAGGATCCGATTCTGCAGGCGCAGGATGATCTCGCGCTCTGTGTCCAGCTCGTCGCGGTCCTTATTGTTTTTCACCAGAACTTTATCAAAGAAGAGATCCACCATGACTAGACCTGTCAGGAGAAATATTGGAAAGAATTTTATTTTTAACTACTCAATTCCCAGATAGATTTCCATGAAGTCTGGCTAATTAGCCATAAACTCAGAAAGAAGTTCTGACAACTACCACTCACTCTAACAGGAATTCTGACCATTCCCACTCACTCTCACAGGAATTCTGACCATTCCCACTCATTCTCATAGGAATTCTAACCACTACCACCCATTATCACAGGAATTCTGACTATTCCCACTCATTATCACAGGAATTCTGACCATTCCCACTCATTCTCATAGGAATTCTAACCACTACCACCCATTATCACAGGAATCACACACACACACACACACACACACATTAGCATGGGATTTCTGCCTGTTTTCATCCTCAGGAATTCTGACTATTCCCCTGCATTCTCAGACAATTTCTGACCATTTGCACCTCAGGAATTCTGACATTCCCACTCAGTTTGATGAGAAAGTAAGCCTTTACTTTACTTCCATTCTCACAATGTCCAGACCATTCCCACAGTTTTACAGAATAAAAAATCGAACTGCTTGCAATAATTCTGATAATTTTCCCTGCTTTCACTGGAATTCTGACCTGTTCCACCCATTCCCATCCACACATCTCTCTCCAGCTCCCACAGGAATTCTGATTGTTTCCATCTGCTCCAACAGGAATTCCTACCACACATCAAGAACAAGTTTCAGCCCCTTAATTAGCTCACCATACACAGTAAATGTATGTTGTATATATAGTGAGATGGCTGGTGTGGAGGACATGGTTCCTCTCAGCAGAACATACTCTTAACACTAATCTGTGCAGAACACACAGCTTTGTAGAAGCTCCAGCTCGAAAATAACAACCAGGACAATTCAACAATCTCTCGCTCACAATATTCCTCACCTTTTAAATATGTCGATCAGTCAAGATGTGGAAACCAGAGTTCCTCAAACCTTAGCCTATACTGTATTCTGTCTTGAGAATTAAACACTCATATACACACACACACAGACACACAGACACACACACACACACACACACACACACACACACACACACACATGGATTCAGTCAAGGTAGTGGGCAGAGATTAGTATCACCCAGACTGTGTGTGTGTGTGTCTGTGTGTGTGTGTGTGTGTGTGTGTGTGTGTGTGTGTGTGTGTGTGTGTGTGTGTGTGTGTGTGTGTGTGTCTTCTGTCTGGGGATTAACAGAACTTTAATCCAAGAGAGACAAAGAGAGAGAGAGAGAGAGAGAGAGAGAGAGAGAGAGAGAGAGAGAGAGATGGAGATAGAGGGAGATAGAGAAAGAAATGGGTAAAGGGAGGAAGGATAGAGGGAGAGAGTCTGGGATAGATAAAGAGATAAAAAAAATCAAAGGGAGGGAGGGTGGGGAGAGGGGAAGAGAGAAATGAAGAGAAAGGGGGCTGGATGAGAGAGACGGAGAGAGAGAAAGAGAGAGAAAGAAGGTAATTAAAGGACTATTTATACCTTAAACACTGATACACTACTAATAAAAGGAACCTTGTTTGACTAGGGTTGCCAGGTGTTGATTAATTCAGTAAAATAGCAGCCCTGACAATAGTACAGGTTTATAATGATCTTGTTCCAACATCGTTTCTATAGCAACGGCGTGCATCCCACACTCCACATACATGAAATACTTCTTCTTCTTCTTCTTTCGGCTGCTCCCATTAGGGGGCGCCACAACAGAACATCTGTCCACATCCCCCCTGTCCTCTACATCTGCCTCTTTCACACCAACCACCTGCATGTCTTCATTCACCACATCCATAAACCTCCTTGGTCTTTCTCTTTTCCTCTTTCCTTTGGCTCCATCCTTTGTGTGTGTGTGTGTGTGTGTGTGTGTGTGTGTGTGTGTGTGTGTGTGTGTGTGTGTGTGTGTGTGTGTGAAGAATTAAGCCTTCAGACAAAAAACATAAGAAATACATGAAATAACATGAAATAACAATTAAATCTTTACAACTTCCAGGATAAAAAACAGGTTTTTAATCAGAACTTTTAAAAGAAAAACTACGACCTGAACATCACTTAATACCAGAACGACAACGGAAATCAATCTGATTATCCACTTTACATCCAAAAGTCTGTAGACACCAGAGCATGAGATCACATGCAGCATCCCATTCCACATTTTGTCCTCATGTACTGTTAGAATGAGTTCCAATCTTCTGGGAAGATGTTTCACTAGATTGTTGTGGAGATGTTGTGGAGATTCATTCAGCTACAGGGGTGTTAGTAAAGTCAGGTATTGATGTAAGTGAGAATGTGAGGATGAAAAGCATGGAAAGCAGTTCTTTATGGAGCTGGCTTTGTTTACAGAGAACATGTTTGGGTATCCTAGTTCAAGTGAAGGCATCCTGTAGAATTGTGCTCCTTCAGATGTTTGAGGAAAAAGTGGGTGTCCCAATACTTTTGGTAACACATTGCAGTATTAAGTACACATACTGGTTCATGAGTAACTCTAAATACATCTCAGGTCTTTTTTTTTTGTGATATCATCTTTGTTGCCTCTTAATGCACGAGCCATGAAGAACATCAGCAGGATCTCTATCAGGATTAATGGCATGAACCACATTTCCCAGCAGCCACTGTTCCTCAATGAACTGTATCACGTGATTGTTTGCACAACTGAGATACATTCAGTGGTAACGTAAAGCGTCAGATCTTTCGTCTGTCCAGGATTAGAAAAAGCATTGGCGTTCTTTCATCACGGTGCAGGTCCCCAGTTTCTTCAAACCATTTTCTTGTTTTTTTTACATTTACACTAAAGATCTCCCTATTTCAAGGGGTGTCCCTCTGGTTTTCATCAGCGATGTTCAGTACAGATTAAAAAATCTTCTATTAAGTGGTGAACATTTATTAAAAAATTTAATTCTAGGTAAAAAAAAAAGCAATAAAATTAAAAGTAAACAAAGTTAATTTTACTCATTAGTTCGAAAAAATTACGATATATTTCAAATGCAGATGTAGGTTTGGTTTCAGGTCAGGAGTCTACAGGAACCAAACAATCACAGAAACTTAAATACAGTTTTTTGGTCAAAACTAAAAGTCTGGAACTTTATATTAAGTTATACTACAGAAATACTAGAAATACATTTGTCCTTAATTCTGACTGATCTGATGTACAGAAACTGTATTATATTTATTATTTAAACATTGGAGATCAACAACTTCCTCCTGATGCTGTATGGACCAGAACTTGTGTCTGAAAAGCTCAATTTTATATTCAACATATTTCTCACTTTAAAATGTAGAAACTCCAGAAAAGAGCGCGACGTTTCCCGGACACAGCAGATCAGCTGGAACACAGTAAACATCTGTATTTCCTGTGCTGCAGCTAAAAAAACAAACTGAAGTGATTATGACTGAAGGTAAAACGGTTTACCAGACGCTCAACGATTTCAATGGTTTTCCCCATAAATATTGTTTAAAAAACGTCTGTTTCGGCCCTGAAGTTTCCAACGTTCCACAATCACCCCAGCAATGAGATGAACAGGTGAGAACGCCCTCATCCTGCTAATCACAATTCCTCTGGCTAGCAAGCACAACTAGCTACCCGTCAGTAAACAGTTTTCAGAGCTAAACCGCTTCAGCTACGCCGATTTTGCTCTCGAGGTGGAACGTGTTTTTCGCTACACAATCTTGAATCCTGAAACTTGTGCGGTTCACTCACTAGCGACACCTATTGGTGGAAGGGAGTCAAAAAGGTTTCCCTGACCCATTGGTCTGAGAGGTCTGAGAGGTCAGAGGTCAGAGGTAGCCTGCGATTGCATGCCGCGGGTCTTTTGCGAGCGATCTCGGTCCCAGTCAGTGTGGACGGTCTCGTTGTCCCACACGGTGGACGTCTCGGTGTCGCTGATGTACCCCGGGTCGCCCGTGTAGTGCGTTGGGAAGATGAGTAACGGCTCGGCGGAGAACGCCAGGAGATCCCTCACCTCATAATGAGACATGTAGACCTCCCTATAGGGGTCAAGATCAGTTTAGTTAGAATTATAAGTGGCGATAAGGCAGTCCGAGGCGTTGCTATAGCAACGCGTACCTAATCATATCATTAAAGAAAACACCACTTTGCACTTTGTAAAGAAATCAACACATCCACTCGTGAACGTCTAATGCGTGTTAATATCTTACTCTGGGTGTTTGTTGTACATGACGGGGAGGAACTCATCCACAGGAAGCATTTTGCTCAAAGGCTCCGCCCTCAGCAGCTTTTTGGCCCCTTGTAAGGAGATCATGTAGCCCAGCGTCCAGTAGGAATAGTCGGCCTCCACCAGGTTACGGATGTTGGGGACCGGTTTCTCCGGCTCCTCCACTTGCATTCTTTTCCTCCCGATGTATCTGTGTGTGTGTGTGTGTGTGTGTGTGTGTGTGTGTGTGTGTGTGTGTGTGTGTGTGTTAGTAAAAAGAACAAAAGAAGGTACATTAGATACAGTAATCAAAACTGAGAACTGCTAAATAATGTGTGTGCTGCAATGTGTGTGTATGTTTAAGTGCAATGTGTGTGTGCATGTGTATGTTTGTGTGTGTGTGTGTGTGTGTGTGTGTGTGCGTGCGTGTGTGTGTGTGTGTGTGTGTGTGTGTGTGTGTGTGTGTGTGTGTGTGCATGTGTGTGTGTGCGTGTGTGCATGTTTATGTGTATGTGTGTGTGTGTGTGCCTGTGTATATGTGGGTGCAATATGTGTGTGTGTGTGTGTGTGTGTGTGTGTGTGTGTGTGTGCGTGCGTGTGTGTGTGTGTGTGTGTGTGTGTGTGTGTGTGTGTGTGTGTGTGTGTGTGTG
>MU551601.1:792387-852387 GCA_024362625.1 Silurus asotus | reverse complement strand
AGCTGTGGAAGCCTGTTTCCTCAGATCTATCAGGAAGGTGGAGTGGACCATGGGGACAGGAAAGCAGTCACGTCTATCGCCACGCCTTATGGGCATGTAGTCTGGTGTGCGTCTGTAGTAGCCCTTAATGTAAACACACACACACACAACACATTAAATACATGCACATCATACAAAGCTCTAACAGTGCATACATATTTAACTGTTTTCTTACATTATCTTCATTCCATTCTTTCTCTCTGTCACACACACACACACACACACACACCTGAGAGGTCATTCCACACCAGAAGTTAGAGTACGCAGCTCTGGACTCCATCATTGGTGCCACAATGGTTTTATTTTCCTTTATCAGCTTCCAGAGAACATCAGGGTTTGTCAGGAGATTATCGCAGTCCACCAACTACAGAGAGAGACAAAGAGAGAGAGAGACAAAGACAGAAAGAAATAACACATCACATCCTGAAAAACCAGTGTGACGGTGTGACTATGGCCTGCTTTATACGCACTTTGTGTATATGTGGCCCTGTAGTTGCCCCTGTAGTTATAATGAGAGGCGTTCGGTACACAGCGGACATCACACAGCAGGGCAAATGTCACACTCTGGACAGATTATAACCCTCTACACAGAGCTGTACATGGTAAAGATGCTAATCAGAGAGTAGGGATTCTGGAAATACCATAAAAGTATCTAAACATCTATCTATAAAGATCCTGACACGAAATTTGACCTGAAGCACACAGCAGGTTTGATGCTAAATGAATATTTTTATGTGACTGTTTGTGTTAATAGTAAGCTGCGGTCAGCTACAGGCTGGAAGCCCAGAATCTGAAGTTAGTACTTTTCTTTATTTCCATAAGAACACTGAGGCATAAGAATACACATCTGGATCTTTTTTATAAAAACATTTAATTACCCTGAGTCATTTAATTACGGCCCCGAACCTCCATCCCTAACGTTGATCTCTACTCAGGCTTTTCAACCACATACTAATCTCTGACTTTTAACCGATATGCATAACCCTTTCCCCTAGCCTAGATCCCTAACTTCCATCTTTAACCCTGTTTTCTAAACTGGACCAATAAACTCCATCTTTAACCCTCACCCCTACCCCAGACTTCTAAACCCTATTCTTACCGAAGCCCCTAACCCCTATCCATAACCCTGTCCTCTAACCCAGACCCCTAACCAATATCCCTAACGGCCATCCCCTTCCTAAACTACAACCCCTAACCTCCATCCCTAACCCTGACCCCTACCACAGTCTTCCCCATCGCCATCTCTAAAGCTGCCCACTAACCCAGACCCCTAACCCACATCCTAAACACTAACCTTTAAGCTCCATCCCTAACCGGTCCACTAACCCTAACCATTAACCCTAACCCCAACTCTAAACCCTAAATCCAATTAATTCCGTACAAATTCAGTTTCACTTCCATTTGAGATCATTGAGGAATGTTTTGAGTGACCTACCATAAAGTAATCAGCCCACATCTGCCTCGCATTGTCCAGCGCCGCCTGTCGTAGCTTCATCACATGCTCATAACGCAGGTCGGTCCAGTGCTTTGGGCCGTCCTCATCTTCATACTCTCTGACACAGAAACAAGAGTGGGAAAGGAAATTCAGGCAACATGAGTGCTTGAGTAGCTACTGTTACAAATTAAAGACAGCTAACTAATAATATAATAAATCTAAGATAATAAATCTGCTCAAGTTTCAACAGGATTTACCATCTTTTCATACTTTAATTTTATTTTTCTCACCTGGGCTCCTCCTGCGGTCTCCACTCCACATAATGATACAGACTCTGCACTTTAATGAGCCACTCACGCAGAATGAAGGTCGTGTTGTCTATGTTGTGGTCCGTCGCCACCCTGACGCACAACAGAACAGGAAAGAGGTCAGATATCAGACAGCACACAAATTAAAATCAAAGTAAAGCCTGAAATAAAAAAAAAGAACTGCACAGCCAGATAATTCCCATGTAAGGAGACCATTACTATGCTTTAAAAAAATCCAAGAAATTCAAAAATAAATATTTTTTTCCTTACAGCTGACGGATGAACTGTCTAAACGGCCTGCTTTCCATAACAAGAAAATAAATGACAGAAACTGCATTCATGAACCAGTCACCTAAAGTGACAATCAAATGAATGTGTTTAAAAGTGATGTCATGATTATACTTGCTAATTCACGCTATCTTTGGTTATGCTTCATCCGTGAATAATAACCAGACAAAACTTCTTGTGGCAGCTGTGAAGGACAATGTGATTGGTTGGAGCTATTAAAAGAACACACCTATTACTAAGTGAGACTTATTGGTCTTGAGTCTGCACGAGAGATTCTGGACTAAATAAAGGAAGCGGTTAATGTGGGATTGGACATGTTGGTCAAGTTTGGTCATGAGCCAATCAAATGAACAAGCCACTAATTAGGGACTTCTTGGTTAGGAACAAAACCAGCTTCTCTCTCAAAACTAGCCAAAGACTTGCTGAAGGAAATTAATCTAGACGGATCATTTTTTGGAACAGAATCAAAAGTATCAAAATGGCTGGGATTAATCAAACATTTCCACCACTTGTTATCATGATTCAATTATGTGAGACAGGTAGCTAACTTAACCTTTAGTGATTCATTCTGACTAACCTCACCCAATGCACCTTTAAACCCTCTGATTAACAACCCCCCAAACCAACAGTCCCCCAAAGAACAGTTTCCTGAACCAGCCCTCTAACTAACAGTCCCCAACCAACAGACCCCCCAAACCAACAGCTCCCTGAACCAACAGCCCTCTGAACCAAAAGGCCCCCCAACCAACAGCCTCCTGAGCAACAGTCCCCAAAACCAACAGCTTGTTAACCAATAGCCCTCTGACCAACAGCCCCCCAAACCAACAGCTCTCTGACAAACACTTCCCTAAACCAAGAGCTCTCAGACCCCTGAACCAAGAGCTCTCAGACACCCCGGTGTGACTATGGCCTGCTTTATATGCACTTTGTGTATATGTGGCCCTGTAGTTGCCCCTGTAGTTATAATGAGAGGCGTTCGGCACACAGCGGACATCACACAGCAGGGCAAATGTCACACACAGGACAGATTATAACCCTCTACACAGAGCTCTACAGGGTAAAGACACTAATCAGAGAGTAGGGATTCTGGAAATACTATAAAAGTATCTAAACATCTATCTATAGAGATTGTGACATGACTTTTTAACTGAAGCACACAGCGGGTTTGATGCTAAACGGATATTTTTATGTGACTGTTTGTGCTTATGGTATGATAAGGTCAGCTACAGGCTGGAGGCCCAGGATCTGAAGTTAGTAGTTTTTGTTATTTCCTTAAAAACACTAATCCCTAAACAGACTTTTCAACCAACTTCTAAACTCTGACTTTTAACCCCCATCTATAACTCTGTCTCCTAGCCTAGAGCACTAACCTTCATCTCTAACCCTGTCCCCTAGCCTAGACCCCTAACCTCCATCTCTAACCCTGTCCCCTAGTGTAGACCGCTAACACCCATCTCTAACCCTGACTCCTAAACTAGATTTATAACCGCCTTTTCTAACCCTGACCCAACCACAGACTTCTAACCCCAATTTCTTACCATGCCCCCTATCCCAGACCCCCAACCACCATCCCTTACCCTGACCCCTAATCAAGACACTTAACCCAGACCCCTAACCCACATCCTAAACTCCCCAATCTATCCCCAACCGCTAACCCCCTCCCCAATCTCCAAACCCCTTGGAAAAGCTATTTTATTCGTCTGTTTTGCATGCTTCAATTAGGGTTGCACAAGCCAGTTCACACTTAGTGCCGGTTCCAAGCCCGGATAAATGGGGAGGGTTGCGTTAGGAAGGGCATCCAGCGTAAAAACATGTGCCAAATCAAACATGTGGATCATGAATACAGATGATCCGCTGTGGCGACCCCTAATGGGAGAAGCGGAAAGAACGTTTTTGTTTTGCATTCTTCAGCTGTTACAGTAGACACAACACTCTGGTTTGGAATTTATCATGGTTGGAAATCTGAGCCAGTTCATGCGTCCCACATCACGTCACAGCAGATCACATAGACAGCAGCAAAATTTCCATCCTACTTTATCTGACAGGCACAGAAAGGAACTTGTGAGTCAGACATCTGCATCTGTCCAGTTGGAAAGCCACAGAGTCTCACTGCGTGATGAGAAATATTTTCTAATCCCATGTATGAGAGTTATTAGTGAGAGACACACAGAGCTGGTCTGGAGGTATCTCTGGCTGTATCCCTACTTTCCACTCTGCGTTTCTATAATGTATTCCAGATAGGACCAGCATTTTCTGTGCCTTTATATCACACGTTACAGTGGAGAGCTTTACACACCACCACGATCAGTACACGCAGATGTTGAAGATCTCATTCCAGATTGATTTCCTTTGTATAGTTTTAATAACCTCCACACCTATCTTCTGGGAAGGCAAAAGGCTCCACTAGATTTTTTGCGTCTGTTTCTGTGGGGATTAGTCAAGCAGCGGAGATCAAACTCTGATGCCAGGATTTTATTTCCCACATGTACACTACAGCACAATGAAATTCTTTTCTTCACATTTAAGGGCCTTGATTAGGAGCCCAACAATGGCAGCTTGGTGGTGCTGCAACCCAGATCTTTTTATCCAGAGCTTTTCATCCACCAGTGAGACTCCAGTTCCAAGATTGAAGGCTGCAAAGAAAAGTCAGTGTTTATTGTCTCATCCATCATCATGATTACAGAGACTCGGTTAAAATTACGTGTGTGTTAGAATTAAAGTTCTATCTGGCATTACTGTGTGTGTGTGTGTGTGTGTGTGTGTGTGTGTGTGTGTGTGTGTGTGTGTGTGTGTGTGTGTGTGTGTGTGCTGCCTCCACATTTATTGAGAATCATTATGTTATAGTGCTCTGGTGTGAATTTCACAAGTAGACAAGCAAAACACACACACACACACACACACACACACACACACACACACACGCACACACACGCACACACACGCACACACAGCCTAGACAACACACATAATTGACTCCAAAAAGATCTAACAGCACACACACCTTATCTTTTCTACCTAATTATCTCTATTCACTCTCATGCACACACAAATGCACACACACACACACACACACACAAATACCAAGCACACACACACAAACATTTTTCATACTTCCCTGAAGGCACCTGGACACCACACATCTGTCTCTCTCCCTATCCATCTGTCTCTCTCTCTCTCTCTCTCTCTCTGTCCACCTGTCTCTTTTTCTTTCTCTCTCTCTGTCCATCTGTCTCTCTCTCTCTCTCTCTCCCTCTCTGTTAACGCATGACAGCAGGTTTGCATCCTGTCCAAGACTTAAGCTCTTTAAAACCAGAGAGAGAGAGAGAGAGAGAGAGAGAGAGA
The DNA here is from genome assembly GCA_024362625.1 of Silurus asotus. NCBI lineage: Eukaryota > Metazoa > Chordata > Actinopteri > Siluriformes > Siluridae > Silurus > Silurus asotus. The sequence continues at coordinate 846,975 of MU551601.1, read as the reverse complement.
GAGAGAGAGTGTGTGTGTGTGTGTGTGTGTGTGTGTGTGTGTGTGTGTGTGTGTGTGTGTGTGTGTGTGTGTGTGTAAGGAAGCGTAATAGAGCACCCCGTGCCACCTCACATCTTGCCTTGGTGTATACACACACTGAATTTAAAGAAATATTTACACAAATCAGGCCTCCTAAGAGACTCTCTCTCTCTCTCTCTCTCTCTCTCTCTCTCTCACTTACACACACACACACACACACACACACACACACACACACACACACACACACACAGAAAATTAGGAACATCAAACATGTGCAGACCTGCAAAGCATTTACACTCGTTTATACCCCGAGTCTGAGATGTACAGCGTGCAGTGTGTCTACTTTTGCTACTATAACAGGAAGAAAATGTTTGTGGACACCTGATCATCACATCCCACTCCACGTTTAGTCACCATTTACCTCCGTTCTTCTGGGTAGATGTTCCACTAGATTCTGTGGAGATTTGTGTGGAGATTCATTCAGTTACAGTGGTTTTGGTAAAGTCAGGTGTTGATGTAGTGAGGAGGTTCCTGAGGTGCAGTCAGTGTTCACATTCATTCATCTTCAATAGGGTTGTAAGACCATAGCAGAAGATCTTCCACTCCAAACCATGGAAAGCAGAGCTTCATAGAGCTGGCTTCATGCACAGGGGCATTGTCATGCTGGAACAGGTTTTGGTCTTGAAGTGAAGGGAAAATTTCATGCTACTGCATCCAAAGACGTCCTACACAATTGTGTGTCTCCAAATTTGTGCTAAGAAGAAGCACATATGAGTGGAATAGTCAAGTGTCCCAATACTTTTGACAATATAGTATACATGTATGAGTTAAAAACTATAATTATGATCTAAACAGTGTGTAAAAGGATCCATCTAAGTAATCCACTTGAATAGCATTCGACTGCTTCTGACCAACCACAATCCATAAATCATGTGAGAAACAAAAAGAGTGAAGACACAGGCAATCACAATTAACTATTCTACATGAACCTCCAGCCAATCACAATCCACTATTCACACCTGAACTCCTTCCAGCCAATCACAATCCACTATTCACACCTGAACTCCCTCCAGCCAATCACAATCCACTAGTTTCTTTATGTTTTGTTTCTATCCAATCAGATTCCAGCCATCACATCACATGTTCCCAGGATCAGCACCTGCAAACTTTTAAAGCGTTTAAAATCCATGATGAGTTGACTCTGAGGCCCTCTAGCAGTCATCCAATCACGTCAGCATTCTCATTCACGTTGGATGGTCAGAAAGTGTCACCAGTCAGAGCTCACAACCCACATCTGCAGCAAAACTACACAAACTCAAATATATTGTGAATTAAACAGCTGTTTTTTTATTCCACAACAACTGACAGAGGAGAAGAAACTGATCACAGATGCACTTACAAGACGGACTTTTCATGAAAATCTGGACGTCGTGAGAAAAATCACCAAAACAGTTCAAAACAGTTGTTAAGATTTTTCATAAAACGTTTATACTTTTGTGTTTCTTTCCTGTAGAATTTACACAAAAAAACACACAATTTACCTTCATTTCAAATCACCAGGAAAACTTTATTAAACAGAAACACAGGAACCCTGGGGTGACGTGATGAGGTGAATATCCATGCTTCTACTGGAGATGATGTACATGTGTGTGTGTGTGTGTGTGTGTGTGTGTGTGTGTGTGTGTGTGTGTGTGTGTGTGTGTGTGTGTGATGTATATGGAGGTGCAGTTGTGACTCCAGTGAAAGGAGACGTGTTGAATTGTGATCATTGTGTTTGTAGCTTTAGTGATGATGTTCATTGTGACTGTATGAGATCCTGTGTGTGATGCAGCTCTGATCTTCTGCACTTCTCTGTAGACGTGTATAAAATATGAATTATATTCTACACTGTTTTTAGTACACAGTTATTGTATGTTTATGGAGGTTGTTTTGGAGGTTGTTTTGCTCCACATTTCACACAGCAGGTTGTGTATTAACTGAATGTTCGCAGTAGGAAGGAGAACATTCCCTTCACTCACTCAGTCATGTGCTAAACTCATTCAACACACTGATCCCAGTGAAGCCCTGCAGGGCATCACATTCCTTCACTCACACACACACACACACACACACACAAACACACACACACGTTCAGTATATGTATCAGTGTTATTATACCGTCAGCATGCAGGAGTTTCTCAAATTTGGAAAACGATCCAAACGTTTCAATTTGTGTAATTCATCTCAAAAGTAATGGCACCCCGCCGCTTTGTGTTTTCAACAATTAAAAATGTAGAAATAAAATATATATCAAATATTTTGCTCTTTCGTCTTGTGGGTTTGGTTGGATGATGGAGCAGATGTAGGAATTATTATTATTTATTTTTTTGAAAAAGGAATAAAACTATGAAATGTAGATCAGATTCTTCAGTTCAGGTTGAGAGCCTGTACCCTTTAGAGGGACCCCCACCGGTGTCATCTTTCACATGAATGTGAGTTCCTGTTCTCGAGGCTGCTGGTTTCACCATGCGGCTCTTTCGCTCCAAAAAAAAGCCGAATGGAGCCGAGACGTGCCGATTAACTCCGAACAGAGAGAGAGAGAGAGAGAGAGAGAGAGAGAGAGAGAGAGAGAGAGAGAGAGAGAGAGAAGAACAGGCTGATTGTTGAACATCTGGACACGTCTCAACTCGCTGAGCACCAACCCCCAACTTCTAGAAACTTCCAGAACCATCATGCTGATTAAAGATCCAGAGAATCATCTGGATCTTCTGCGCGTGTGTGTGTGTGTGTGTAAATTATTCCTCTATGCTGAAGATAAAATGATGGAGATATAATGAAGTAGGAACAGTTATGGACCAGGACTCACCACACAGCGATGCGCTCTTTGGGGTAGTGCAGGCGGTCGATGGTACCGAGGACGTACGGGAGCGCGTGCTCCGAGTTGCGGCACACCAGCGCGAGCAGCACGCGGGGAGCGAGAACCGGAGACTCGGGGCTCCAGCGCTCCTCCGGGAAATAACCCAAACTCAGTCCGAGCACGAGCAGCGCACAGGCGCCGGAGAGCAGCAGCGCGCCCCGGTGCATGGTGACCCGCTACACAACACTACACAACACTACACAACACTACACTACACAACACTACAACGCAACACATGCGCAGTCACGCAGCCAAGGAAACGTTTATTCCAGATGTTTTTCATTCATCACTAAAACTAACACAACATCACAACATCAAACCCGCAGTTACACTTTCCACAATACCGGTGAGTCTCCTATCGCGCATCCGAGTTGTCCCCGCCCCTTTCCGAACACCCGACCAATTAGAACGTGCCAGAAAGTTCAGGGGGCGTGGTCAACATCATCCCTCGAGCAGTCAGAGAGCCAGATGTGAAACCGCAGGATGGAAAAACTTTTTTTTTTTCCTGTATATATTAAGTCTAAAAACTGTTCAGCTCACACTGATGATCATGAACAGAACAACAGAGTTTTATATCCATAATGCATTTTCCGAATCAATTCCACACTCCAGCAGGAGATCCACCAGGAACCCCAGAGCAACCTGGCTCTGAGGAACACCTGGAGTCCTAACAGAAAGAGACAGAGAACTATATGGGGGATTAAATGTCCACATCATGGAGAGACATGGACGTGATATTTGTCTTCTTCTGCGTGGATGATGAACAGGCCTCTAGCAGACGTCCTAATCCAGAGCGACGTACAAAAATTGCTTTGAGTCTCCAGCAATGAATTAATCTACACTGGTTCACAAGATCACAAACTGAATATTAATCAGTCTATAACTCTTGAGTTTTACAAAGCAAACTTGGAAAGTGCTAATTTAAGTGTTTCAGGAAGATGAAGGTCTTCAACCGTTAGATGTTCGGACATCTAGGGGAAGTTCATTCCACCACCTCGGTGACAGAACATAGAAGAGCCTTGAAGTATACTTACCTCTGGATGGGGAAGCAGTGCTGGAGGATCTCAGACAGCATGGTGCAGTGTGAGATGTGATGAGGTCTCTGAGGTAAGATGGTGCTGGTCCATTTTTGGCCTTGTAGGCAGCTCATACATCTCAATCTATTTCTCCTTGATGAGTAGATCCTTTTTAGAGTAATCTGGGGTCATCCAAGCTCCATAAGATTTTTTCCGATGAAGTTGCAGGTGTGCCTCAGCTCTTTTGGTTAGTCAAGATCTAAACATCAAAAGAAAAGCATCAACCAAACTTGAAACGTCCCTTAGATACAAATACACTACAATCCCAGTAGGATCAAACTGAACAGTGGACCTCGAATCTCCATTCCCCATGCTTACCAGAGCTACGGCTGAATCTGCAATGTCTGCCTAATCCACTATTTCAGTCTAAAAAAGCCTGAAAGAACTTCATGAGCATAAGCAGATAAATAGCCGTAAAACTCAAGAGATCTATAAACCTACATTTGATGTCTCGAAAAACACAGTCATCTTCAAGCAAAGTGGACACGGAGGTCTCGAAGTGCAGCTCTACTGCTGTGAATATCAAAGTGCTCCTGAAAGAAAGACAGAGAAGAAAAAAGAAATTAAAGACAGATGATAGCGTGAAAGATTTAAAGTGATAGAATTTAAAGTTTGCAGTGTCGCGTTGATGTGAAGTTGCTCATTGTGAACATCAGCCAATGAACACACAGTATACTATAGATGTAATGTATATATTAAATTTACCAGATCATAAGCACTAAAGAATCTTCTCGAAGCTCCTGCTGTGTAGACAGTGCCAACGCTCTGCCCAGAACCTGGTCTTCAAACTGAAATTCTAAATTCTATTGATTTCTGCAATGGGCTTTTTACTAATTTCATGAGTTCCTAAAGACATATATATAAAGACAAAAGGTCGTTTATAGGACATATCTGCTCCTACACTTGACTTGACTTGCGTCTTATTCTCTTCACTACGAAATCATGATACGTGAATTTTCAATGCATTAAATGAAACAAATGTGCGAATGAGTAAGTCAACAGGGAGGTGGTGGCTCAGTGGTAGAGGCATTGGACTTTGGATCGAAAGGTCACAGGTTCAAATCCCACTGCCACTGCTGGGCCCTTGAGCAAGGCCCTCAACCCTCTACTGCTCAGTTGTAAGTCGCTCTGGATAAGGGTGTCTGCCAAATACCCTAAATATCAACAGTGGGTGTAAATAGTTTCTTCATCGGTGTGTGGAATTACATGGAATAATACAAGATGCATGTGAGATTCTTCCAGAGTTTTTTTATGTTGTGTGCATCTAAATTCACCACCAGGGTCTTCTCTTAATCACACATTGTTAGTTTGGGAGGGGGGTTTTATTGATTTTTTTAAAACCAAAAAAACTTTTCTATAGTTTTGAATATACAGACAGAGTTTCAGACTGATGTTCTTATTCTGTGTACCAATAAATTCGAATCAGTATTGAAAAAATGTTGCAAAACCATAATGCTTTTAAAGTACCTGTGCTTGAGTTTATCACATAACTGGCACCATAAATCCGTCACTTGAATCCAAACCAGGAAAATGACCAGAGACACAACACAACAATGCGTTACACAAAACCTCAGAAAACAATTAGCATTTTTAAATCTGCTTTTAGTCATTAAAGTCATTAAAGATCTACTCCTGAAGATATATATCTCCTTCCCAAACTGCAGTTTTATTCACATCAAGCTTTGCTCTAGACTCAAAGGTTTGGACCTGTATAGAAAATCAAAACACATCATTAGTAATGCAGTAGTAACTGTTACAAATCAGCGCACATTTGGCCTCATTACAGCTCGTTAACTCTGTGATGCACAACATGGAGCTGAAGAGGTTTCAGACCCATGTTTTTCCTTTTCTAGATCTGTATAAGAAATTCATTTCAGCATTCAGTATTTCAGGAACTTTTCAATGAATTCGTTTTTGATCATCACATCATTATTTTCAGTGTTTTACAACGTTCTACTCCAGATTACTTCAAGTTATAATTAAAAAATTGTTGGGTTTTTTTTTAAGTACGGATTTTTGCCTTAAAAACAGCAGCGACTGCGCAAATGAGGACGGATATTGTTTCCACGGAAACACGTCGAGCTAAAGACTCCTGGACGACATCTCTGATGTGGAAATGGTTCCAAGTTCAGCTCCTGGTGCGCAATTCCACGTGGGAATTTGTGCTGCTCTGTTTTTCATACAGACATTTTTTCTTCTTTCTTCCTTTAACTGGCAGATTGAATGTCACAAACCTTGACTGGTATCTTCTCTCACAATGAGAGGTACGTACACTTCAAGGATCTTCTCTGTTCTGACACCGAGGTGGTGGAATGAACTTCCCCTAGAGATCTGACCAGTGGAGTCCCTGACTATCTTCAAGTGACCGGTGAAGACCTTCATCTTCCTGAAACACTTTTCAAGTTTGCTTTGTTCAGAAAAACAAAACCCCTCAACAGAGTTGTGGTCTAAGTTTGTAATGTTGTGTACCAGTGTAGATTCCTTCATTATTAGAGACTGAAAGCACTTTTGTACGTCGCTCTGGACACGTCTGCTCCATACCATAAACGTAAATGAAGAACTAAATGCTTTCTATCAAGAGCAATTGCAGAATTCAGTCAATTCTCACTGGATGTTTACTAACAAATTATAAATATAATATATAAAATACATCCTTAGTTTGGTGTGACATTCAGAAGGGCATCTGGAAATGATTGGTTATTGGTAATTTCAGTTTATTTTTAGCGTAGTTCCCCACTGGGGTAAGTGCTGGACACACACAATCATGGAGGGGCAACACACTCCTACTGGGGCGTTTTATATGAAAATGAGGATCAGATCACTGATTGGTAATTATTAGAGGAAGAGCAGCGTGTTTGATGGTGTTCCTCACACATGTTCCGCACTGTGATCTCACAAAGAGACACATCTTGCACCACTGCTAGATGTTCCAGCAAGACACGTAGACAAAACACACCGGTAGAAGATGAAGAAGCTAAAGGTACCTCCTGAATAACTCTCAGCTGTATCGTACGATAACAGTTACAATGCCGCCCCCTGTAGACCGCGCACAGTACTGCTGCTTGAGAAACGCCCATGTAGGAGTCTCTGGATCAAGGTCCGACTCCGCCCCCTGGTGTTTAGTTTTTTCCACGTGTACTTATTTTGCTCGATTGATGTGAACGTTTATTATTATTGTTGTTCTTATTATTTTTGTTACATTCTAGTATTGTAATTATTTGGTAGGGGATTGACACAAACATCCAAATGACACTGGAAGTAGATTTCTATCAGCACAAGTTTATTAGTTATTGCATTATTATACCCGATCTGGCAACCCCCAGTTACATCAGTGGACTCACACCGATACTAAGTTTCCTTTTCACGGAAAGAAAACTTTGACACACACGCACACACACACACACACACACACACACACACACACACACAATCTTCATGGCGTCCTCTCTGGATGAAGACCTCTCCTGCCCGGTTTGTTTGGAGATTTTTCAGGACCCTCAGCTCCTCTCCTGTGGTCACACGTTCTGCCGCAGATGTCTCGAACGTCACCGTGGTGTTCTGCCCTTATTCCACGCTGCATGTCCCGTGTGTCAGCGGACGATCCACCAGGAACCAGTGAGCAACCTGGTTCTGAGGAACACCTGTGAGTCCTACCAGAAGGAGAAAGAGAGAACAAGCGGAGATGTTAAATGTCCACAGCATGGAGAGAAGCTGGTTTTCTTCTGCAGGGATGATGAACAGGCTTTATGTTCTCAATGTAGGAAACAGCGTCACATGTCACACAGGGTTCAGTCTCTGAGACACTCTGTACTCCAGCGCAAGGTGAGATCAACTGTTTGACCTCTCTGGAACCTTCTCCAGATCATTTAGGCTTGGAGATAGGTCCATCCTGGTACAATTCCTGTTCAATCAGCATTCTAATCGATTGTCCTGGTACTATAAGATCATTAAAAATGAGTTTTAATTTGGAAATCAATGTTCCACAATGTTCTTAACCAAAGCAATAGCATTACTGAAACCTTCTGTGTGTGTGTGTGTGTGTGTGTGTGTGTGTGTACTTCTGTCTAATCTACTGAATGAAGTGTTTATAAACTACACACTGCATCTGTGTGTTTATTGAAAACATCTCATCTCTGCAGGACGAAGTCAAAGCAGCCGTCCGACCAGCAGAGAAGGTTCTGGAGTCTTTAAGGAACAACACAGCGCTCGAGTGTCAAATCAAAAAGTGTATCGAGGTACGGTGTAGAACATGAGCTGTGGAAACACCAGAGTAGAAACAGGCTTTGTTGATCAGATGGTTGTTCCTGTTTTTCTTTTAATTCTAGAAAAATAAAAATCATCTTCCTTTTTCTCTTCCTTCTCTTTCTCTTTCTCTTTCTCTTCTTCCTCCCTTACTGTTCAGTATGCATGTTACAGATACTCAGCATTATGTACTTTACACTTTCTTTCGCTTTTCTGCTCCACCTTTGCCACGTCACCTGCTCGTTGTTTGTCCTGGGATCCTTTGCTGCTATGTTCCACCCTGTGAATAAACCAGGTGCCTGAGTGTAGTATGGATCAGGATGAGGGTTGGGGTCTGAGTGCAAGTATGGATCAGGATGAGGGTTGGGGTCTGAGTGCAAGTATGGATCAGGATGAGGGTTGGGGTCTGAGTGCAAGTATGGATCAGGATGAGGGTTGGGGTCTGAGTGCAAGTATGGATCAGGATGAGGGTTGGGGTCTGAGTGCAAGTATGGATCAGGATGAGGGTTGGGGTCTGAGTGCAAGTATGGATCAGGATGAGGGTTGGGGTCTGAGTGCAAGTATGGATCAGGATGAGGGTTGGGGTCTGAGTGCAAGTATGGATCAGGATGAGGGTTGGGGTCTGAGTGCAAGTATGGATCAGGATGAGGGTTGGGGTCTGAGTGCAAGTATGGATCAGGATGAGGGTTGGGGTCTGAGTGCAAGTATGGATCAGGATGAGGGTTGGGGTCTGAGTGCAAGTATGGATCAGGATGAGGGTTGGGGTCTGAGTGCAAGTATGGATCAGGATGAGGGTTGGGGTCTGAGTGCAAGTATGGATCAGGATGAGGGTTGGGGTCTGAGTGCAAGTATGGATCAGGATGAGGGTTGGGGTCTGAGTGCAAGTATGGATCAGGATGAGGGTTGGGGTCTGAGTGCAAGTATGGATCAGGATGAGGGTTGGGGTCTGAGTGCAAGTATGGATCAGGATGAGGGTTGGGGTCTGAGTGCAAGTATGGATCAGGATGAGGGTTGGGGTCTGAGTGCAAGTATGGATCAGGATGAGGGTTGGGGTCTGAGTGCAAGTATGGATCAGGATGAGGGTTGGGGTCTGAGTGCAAGTATGGATCAGGATGAGGGTTGGGGTCTGAGTGCAAGTATGGATCAGGATGAGGGTTGGGGTCTGAGTGCAAGTATGGATCAGGATGAGGGTTGGGGTCTGAGTGCAAGTATGGATCAGGATGAGGGTTGGGGTCTGAGTGCAAGTATGGATCAGGATGAGGGTTGGGGTCTGAGTGCAAGTATGGATCAGGATGAGGGTTGGGGTCTGAGTGCAAGTATGGATCAGGATGAGGGTTGGGGTCTGAGTGTAAGTATGGATCAGGATGAGGGTTTGGGTCTGAGTGTAAGTATGGATCAGGGTGAGGGTTTGGGTCTGAGTGTAAGTATGGATCAGGATGAGGGTTTGGGGTCTGAGTGTAGTATGAATCAGTTTGAGAGTTTGGGTCTGAGTGGTGAGGGTTTGGGTCTGAGTGTAAGTATGGATCAGGATGAGGGTTTGGGGTCTGAGTGTAGTATGAATCAGTTTGAGGGTTTGGGTCTGAGTGTAAGTATGGATCAGGATGAGGGTTTGGGGTCTGAGTGTAGTATGAATCAGTTTGAGAGTTTGGGTCTGAGTGTAAGTATGGTTCTGATGATGAGTATGGATCAGAATGAGATTACGGTTATGAATGTATATATGGATCATTCTAGAAGTATGAGTATGGATCAACCTGTGTGTGATGATGGGTCACTCAGGAATGTATTCTTTCCTTTGTTAAACTTTTCTCTTTTTTTCTTTCTCTCTTTAAGTCTCAGGCCGAGCAGACGGAGAAGCAGATAAAGAAGGAGTTTGAAAAGCTTCATCAGTTCCTCAGAGAGGAAGAGGAGGCCAGGAGAGCTGAGCTGAGGATGGAAGAGGAGCAGAAGAAAAGTAAAATAGTAGAATGGATTGAAATCGAGTTACAGTCCCTTTCTGAAAGAGTGATGGAGGTGGAAGGAGAAATGGGGAATGATGACGTCACGTTCCTCGCGGTAATTCATGATGAAATCAGTTCAGTCCTTATTTTTCAGTTTAATGCTGGAATGTGCACATAATGTGTTTTTATTTTTTGTGATTTATTTCAGAATTATCACAGCACTTACAAACGGTACGATTTCTAAGCATTTCTCTTCTCGTGTATCAGCGTGTTTACATTAATAGGTCAAAACCATTGTGTGTATAGAAACACTTACATAAACCCTCCATGGATCTGTGCTTTAGGGCTCAATGCAAACCGTCAGATTCACAGCTGAATTCCGAGTCTGTGATCGATGTGACCAAACATGTGGGAAATCTGAGATTCAGAGTGTGGGAGAAGATGAAAGATCTCTGTCCTTACTGTGAGTAAGAAATGAGACCACTCGGATAGCGAAAAAACACAACGTTTAAAAGCAGAAAAAACATTTCATGTAGTTATTTTAACAAAAAACGTATATACACTTATATTTTTTTATTCAGACCCAGTAATCCTAAACCCAAACTCCTCCCACATGGCTGTGTCTGGTGATCTGGTGGGAGCGGGCTGCTCCGCACGCAGGTTTTACCCCCCAAACCCTCTACAGAAGGCTGCTAACCGTATGGTTCTCGGATCACAGGTCCTGAAGGGCAAACGTAACTGCTGGGAAGTGGATGTGGGAAACGGCAAGAACTGGACCGTAGGTGTGTGTACTGGAAGGGGAGCTGAGAGTAACCAAACACAACCTTTAACCCCTCATAATGGGATCTGGGGTGTCTGCAGAAACGGGGATTTCTGTGCTCCCGTGGGGTTTTGGGGATCTCGGTTTCAGATAACCAAGCCTCTGAAAACACTGCGTGTGAAGCTGATACAGCGTCAAGATTTCAACAACGGGAAAAAAATGTGGACTTTGAGTTTTGCTGATGCTAGTGATAATTCAGGGATCGTTTCTCTTGTTATTGATGATGGTGTTGGAAGGGAGTTCATTCCCTTTCTGATCCCAGAGGACGTAAATTCTCCCCTGCGCATCGTTCCTGTAAATGTAAACACCGTCACTGAGAACAAATTCGGTTTCTTTGAGAGGCACAAGGAAATGATGCCATTGTATTTCATGGTGTTCATCGTGGTGATGATGTTGGTGTTCATGGCCTCGTTCACTTCCCGGTATGCAAGATGATTGTATGATGTTTATTCTGTAACGTTTAAATGCCACAAGCTTATGATCTTGTAACCTTTCACTTCTGCACATTCCTCATTCCTCATGCCATAGCCCCATTTTTAATGATGTCCACACATTTCTGCACTGTAATAACCTTTATATTTATTCACTGTATATTCTTTCATATATATCACATGCTGTAAATATGCTAGATATTTATCTGTACTTTTGCACGGCTGCTATATTTTGCACTTCTGGTAGATGCCAAACTGCATTTCGTTGCTGTGTACTTACTTACTTACTTACTTACTTACTTACTTACTTACTTACTATCTATCTATCTATCTATCTATCTATCTATCTATCTATCTATCTATCTATCTATCTATCTATCTATCTAACATTACTGATCTGTCATATAACCTGTATCCCTATTTAATAGTCACATGGTCTATATTGTCTGTTTTGTCTTGTAGAGTCCACACACACACACACACACACACACACACACACACACACACACACACACACATACACACACATACACACACACACACACACACACACACACACACACACACAATGATTAAAAATACCTACGCTGGTGTTATAAAGGGGTGTAAAATAAACAGAGTGAGTGTTTAAAATATGAAGCATGAGAGTGTTTTATATGAAATAACAAAGTTCTCCTGAACTCTTACACACACACACACACACACACACACACACACACACACACACACACACACACACACACACACACACACACAGACAATCTCTCTTGCTGCTTGCCTGAAACACTTATTAAAACTGGTGTGTGCTATATCACATGCAAAACCTGTTTACCATCATCATACCTACCAAAAACAGTCAGTTATATTGTTTTGCCATGCTTTAGTAACAGGATATTGTTTCCAGGAGGAAGTCATTGTGTAAGACTATGTGTGTGTGTGTGTGTGTGTGTGTGTGTGTGTGTGTGTGTGTGTGTGTGTGTGTGTGTGTGTGTGTGTGTGCTTTATTCTTCGTCTATTTAATTCTCTGCTCAGAATTTGTGAAATTGGAACCACAGCCTGAGTGGCACCGCCTCTATCAGGAAGTGTGCTCACTTTTCTAAACTCTCATCCACTCCTCGCTCACCATCTCTTCATCTTCAGGCTCTCCTATATGGCGTCCTCTCTCGAAGACGATCTCTCGTGCCCTGTGTGTTGTGAGCTCTATCGGGACCCTCAGCTCCTCTCCTGTGGACACACTTTTTGTCGCCAATGCCTCAAAAAACACTGGGCGGTAACCAAAACACGGGCATGTTCCGTGTGCCGCAGGGTGTGTGTGCAGGAACCTGTGACCAACCTGGCCCTGAGGAACACCACCGAGTCCTATCAGAGGGAGAAGGAACGGGAGAGGAAGGAGCGAGAGAGCGGCAGTGAAGTCAGATGTTCTCAACATGGAGAGAAAGTGGAGTACTACTGTAAAAGTGATGATGAAGTCATATGCTCCAAGTGCAGGAAGGAAGGACACAGAACGCACAGAGTTCAGCTTCTCGTACATGCTGTACGACAACACAAGGTGAGAGAGAGAGAGAGAGAGAGAGAGAGAAAGACAGAGAGGGAGGGCAGGAAATAGGTGTGGATTTGCAAATCAAGAGGACAGGAAAGACTGTTTTGTGATATGATCTTACCCTAACCCTAGAACCTACATGCAACACAGCTACAGTTTCCTCTATAGGTTTTTCTTTCTTTTTTTTGGTTATTTGGTTCATCTCAATGGATTTAAAATGGAACGATCAGTTATATTTACAGCATTTGGTAGACGCCCCTTAATTTAGAGCAACTTACAGTTATCTCAGTTATACAATTGAGCAATTGAGGGTTAAGGGTCTTGCTCAGGGGCCTCAGCAGTGGCAACTGGATGGTGCTAGGATTTAAACCCATGACCTTTTAATCAGAAGTAAAACATCTTAACAAGAGGTCGAACGATGGACAGCTAGGTTGGATTATATATGCCGATAAACCGATTAATCAACCGATACTTTATCAAATGGAGGCTGAATAAAAAACAAACGAACATAACACTCCATGTAAAATAGTACTGAACTTTATTACAAAAATAAACAGTTCTGAATCATGAAAATGTGCTAAAAGTAATAAACATTGATATATTGACGAATGAATATAATTATATAATTACTGAATTCTTAATAATACATTTAATACCCGAGTGTAAAATGAAAACAGCACGTGCCACCAGTGATTCGCCTCTAGAGGCCGCTCTCGTTAATGATAGTGGGCCGGAAGCCGGAAAAAATATCGGTATGGATTTTTGCCGATAACGGATCATTTAAGCAATCAACTATCGGTAACGAATAACCGGCAAAACACAATAAATGACCGCTGCTTCTTATCTTATCCACTGAGGTACCCTTTCTCCTGATGAAGTGATGTGAATGGATTGTTGAGTTTAAAATAAAAAAATCAACTGCATTAATTGTTTATGAATAACAGCCATGTTTTACGCAGGGCCTCCATTTTAACAGACAAACTAACATAAGATTTATTTTAAAATTTAGATCTAAAGCCTTTTGCAGAAGTCCAGATTTTTTAATCCCAATGTTCATCGCTCAAGATTCTTTGGCAGATCTTTACCTCAGCAGGTTTTAGTCACTGCTTGTTGGTGGGTCTTTCTACTTTTGGTTTTAATCTCCATGGGCTGAGAGCTGATGACTGACAAGGATTTCTTTACTTCAAGAAATTCTATTGTTGCTTTTTTGTGGGATGTTTTGGGTCATTATCAACCACTACTGTGAATCCTGCTACTTCCAACAGCAGTCACATCATCAATAAACACTAGCGATAAAGTTCCGCAAGCAGCCATACTCGATCCATGATCAAAAGCAAACCGCATCATCTGGCAAACATGAAGACATTTCTGTTCTTGAGTGTAACCGTGAGGTAAAACCTTTAAATTTACATTTCCTGTTTCACCAGGACCGAATAAAAGCTGCAATCCGTCCAGTTGAAAAAGCCATGCAGTCTCTAAAGAACGGCTCTTGTCAAAAAGCTCAAGTTGTCAAGTACATTCAGGTAACGCAACCTGTGTATTTTATACAAAACAAACAGTTCCAGATCACACAAATTTAGTAAATTTCAGCTTCTGCCTTCTTGGTTTTTATCATATATTTTAGTTTCTTAGAGTGAAATCGTGCAACTCATCATGTGACTAATCAGCAAAACGTAAACACTCTCTCTTTCTTTCTAATCTCGCTTTCTCTCTCAGGCTCAGGCCGAGCAGGCAGAAAGGCAGATAAAAGCAGAATTCAACAAATTTCACCATTTCCTCCAAAAGGAGGAGGCGGCCAGAATAAAAGCACTGAAGATAGAAGTGGAGAAAAAGAAAGGAGAGGTGAAGGAAAAGATAGAACAAGAGATATTGCTTCTTTCTGACAAAGTGAAGGAGGTGGAGGAAGAAATGGAGAATGAAGATGCTACATTCATGAAGGTACGCAACAAGTTGCAAACGTACACTGGGTCTCAGCTGTGGGAAAGAATTTACCACAGAAATGGATATTTCTCTCCATAAAAAAAACTGGGCTTTTCCAAGGAGACAGTCTCAGGGGTCACGGCATTTTTATACTGCCATTGTGGATTTTGTTCATTTCAAAATTTCTGGATGACAATTAAAATGTTGGATTTTTTTCATGTCGTTTTTTGGATAAACTCAAACCGACACTCTTTACAAACATGGAATGCAGAAAAGCATCTCACAACGTTGACAAACCATGATGTGCATATAAGCTACACCACGAGCTGAAGACCACATCGGGTTTCAGTCATGTCAGCTGAAGGACAACAATCTGAGGCTACATTATCAGTCACATGTTAATCTAATCTCTCAGATCGTTCACGTCTGATTGTGACCTCTCATCAACAAGGCACTTCCACGTGCAGAACTGTAGCTTAATGGGTCTCATGAATAGAACGTTGTGCGTGAATATTCCAGAAGATTAGTAACTTCTGAAATACTCAAAGCAGCCCATATGGTACCAGCAACCATGTTCAATTCAATTTGATCTTATTTGTATAGAGACCTTATTGTCCATAAGTTTATCTTTAATGAGTGAGTCAGGGTGACACTAGCGCCCCCTGAGATGGTATAAGGAAGAAACTTTAACAGGATCCAGACTCAGGAGGGGAACCCATTCTCCTCTGGGTGGCACCAAATGTCCATTCATTAACATTTTTTTTTTGCATGATCACTCCGACTTCTGAGGTTCGATGTGAACCTGGACTGAAGTTGTTTGACCCGTAACTTTATGGTTTTATGAGTTTTGCTTCTACACAACTGGAGGGTTGTATAACTGTATACATCAGAAGTACTTTAGTGAATGTCCATCATAATCCTGACATGTTCTACACCATTTACTTGAAGTGAAGATATAGAAATCTTTTTTTACATGGGAGTTTTGTAGTGTAGTAACATGTTGCTTTTCTTGTCTTTCAGAATTATGAGTTCATACTTCAGAGGTATGTTGTATTTAATATATAGTTCATATAAAGTGAGGGGAATTGTGTGTACATTTGTAGGAATACGGAACCCTGTACACATTTACAGTCTATAGTATTTGATGTATACAGTACTGTACTGTATTGACATTTGACTTCATTTTATAATTTATAATTATATTTTTATTAATAAATGTCATTATTTCAACAAATGCAATTCCGTGATCAACCAGAGTCACGAGATTTGCGTTAAAGCAGAGGATTAGTGTATATTATTATATAGTTCCTCTTTCGGTTCTCATATTCGGACAGCAAATACACTATTATTAGTGGTTTGTATTTGTTAAGTTTTGCATGTGTTAAAGGTACATTTCTAAACCATGTTCTCTGGTTACTTCCTTCTGTCTTCTTAGTTACCTCATTTTGTATCTTGTTTTTCATGTTCCATTTTAAGTAAATCCAGTCTGATTGTGTTTTGTAGATTATAAAAGACTGTATATTATAAATCCCCCCATGGCGACCCTGTAAAAAAAAAAAAAAAAAACAGAATCTATTAGGAGTGGGCGAAAAAATCGATTTACCAAACTATCGCGATTCTTTTTAAAACGATTTTGAGATCGATTTTTTTTACCTCAGAATCGATATATATTTAATTATTTTACTTTTCCAGAGAGGTGGTGGGAAGACGTTACCGCTTTTATTCCAGCAGAGGGCGTATTTTGTTGTTGTCTGTATTAAAATCTGTTTATCCGTTTTAAGCTGCCGCAAGAAAGCAAAACCATGGCATAGGCAGGGAAGTAAAGCTCTTTGAGAATTGTTTAACGGATAAAGATCCTGCTTTAGTCACAGAAAACGCGTCTAATATGGTTATCGCTGCCAAATTAACCGGCTTTCTCCATATTAAGTGCTACGCGAACACTCATAATCTGACCTCACAGCGCGCACTGAAGCTGAGTAACTGAAGTAACTGAGTTACTAGGACGAGTACGATGCAAAACTGGATATTTCCATAGAAGTGCTGCAGGACTTCATGTTTTGCAGGAAAAACTAAAGTTCCTGGAGCTCTCTGTGCACAAACTTATAATAGAGGTTTTAACGAGATGAAGTAGTGCCTATGACATGGTTGAACGTTTTCTGCAGTAACACCTGCACTGCTCTCACCTGAGCTGAGGTAGAGAGATTTTATTAGCAGTTGAGTTGGACATTAGAACAGTTTAAACAGCACTTTTATTTGATTTCAGAGAGGTTTGTTTTTAGTTAGTTTGTTGCACATTTGAATATTATATTTAAGTTTTTGGTACTTGAAAGTTTTATGGTTCAAGGTTCTTTATGCACCATGTATGTGTGTGTTCCTGAAATAAAAAATGTAAAGGAATGTGATGCATTGTTTTTGTTAATATAACTCCTATACAGTCTCTTCATAGGGTTATGTTCAAGTGTTTGCTATTGTCTAATCTTTATTAAGCAAACAAAAATCACAATTTAAACAATGAATCGCAATATGTATTGAATCAGCACAAAAGTATCGGGATAGTATTGAATCGCCAGATTAGTGAATCGTCCCAGCCCTAGAATCTAAAGAAACCATCACTGGTTTCCTAATGGTTTCCACAACAAATACCATTACGGACTATCCAAACCAAATTGACCTTTGTAGAAACTTATTGGAGTCTGGAGGCTTAATTACATTCTAAAAGAGTCCATTAGATAAAGACATGTGAGTTACAAGTTCACAAATGTTTTCTATTGGTCCTTAAAAGTATCAGATCAAACATTTCACTCACAAGACACAGGAGTACACCATCACAGCTTCAATTCAAACCAATACAATTCCCATTAAAACCATTCCATATTCTATGTGGGTTTCTGTTGTTTTTCACTGCAGGTGACTTACTTTCTGAAAAAAGAAGTTTTTATGATGTTTGGTCAATTTCCCACAATTGTTTCAGAGCTCAATACACGGTAATGGATTCAGAATTACATTCAGAGAATCTTATCAACATGGCTGAACATGTGGGAAATCTGGGATACAAAGTGTGGGAGAAGATGATGGACATTTTCCTTTACTGTGAGTAAAACTAAGGATTGGTTTAATCCAGAAAGGTATGATATTGTGCTGTCAGATTAATCATGAGGTATCACAAATCCTTTTTTTCTCCATCCAGATCCAGTTCTTCTGAATCTGAACAGTGCCCCTGAGGACTTTTCCATATCAGAAGACCTGACAAGTGTAAAAAGGTCACGTGACATGCGACTGAACCCTATTCCATTTCATGGGAACCGCTTGGTGCTGGGATCTGAGGGATACGGTGATGGCTTTCATTGCTGGAACGTCGAGGTGGGAGACAGTAAGCACTGGACTCTCGGCATGTGCCAGCACACAGGAGATAATAATCTGGTCCGACAGTTGACTCCTGAAATGGGCTTCTGGGGTCTGAGTAGAAAGGGGGAGTCCTACATGCTCCTGACCTCCTTCAAATACTTATTCCGGATACACAAGAAGCCCCGAACCGTGCAGGTGCAACTGGGAAGGTGGTGTGCGTTAGGTAACATGAGTCGGATGGTCAGATTTGTGGATGTCAGCGATGGAGCTGTGATTGCGTTTTATACTGGACTTCCAAATGGCGTGCAGCTGTTTCCATTCCTGATCCCGGAAGATCGTTACTCCTACCTGCGCATTGCTCCTGCTTCTCCATCCCTGATCATACAGCACATGGTTGTAGAGACACAACAAAGTCCAATCCCTGTTTACCTTTTATATGCACTTATAGTTTGTTTGTTCATTTGGATGTTATTAGTTGAAGTGAATAAGGTTAGTGACTGAGTTAGAAGCTGGAAGTGAGAAACCTTCACCATGTGCAGACTCGTAAGCAATTACACCGAGTGTGACATGCACCACATGCGATGTGTTTACTATAACAGGAAAAGAACAAAATCACACACACACACACACACACACACACACACACACACACACACACACACACACACACACACACACACACTATTCCTATTACTCACACAGTTGCATTAATAAATACACTGTATGTCCTATATAACAAATACACTATAATAAGCTCCACTCTTCTGGGAGGATGTTCCTCTAGATTTTGGAGTATGCCTCTGTCTTCTAAGAGGTGTTTCATTAGTTTGGGTGAGATTTGTGTGAGATTCAAAGTTGACTGTCATTTATTTATTTCTGATCTGCCTGATTTAGGTGAAATCTAATCTGATGCCATTTTATTCCTATTCTAATAGATTTTTCAAAAACTAACGTAAAGAAAGAGTCAATTTCCAGACAAACAAACTGCAGATTCTGTTTCATCTTTTATTTAAATGCCTTAATCAGATGGCTGGTAAACACACTAACAAACAAATCATCTATTTATTGGATACCTTTACACTGCCATCTTTCTAAAATGAAAGGCTGTGTTACAGAATAGAGAATTACACAAGCATTATATTCAACTTATTATCATATTTTTTAATATAGATATTTATATATATTTAAAAAAAAATTATATACAATGAGAAAAGCTGCTAAGGCATTCAATGTAATTGAGTAAAATGTATTTTATAAAGACAGTTGAGAGACAGTGCACCCTGGTGGTGATTAAGGTTATAATTAATATAGTTATTAGCACATAAACGAACCTGAAAAAATTAATATTAAAATCAACTGAGTCTCTAGTAAAATAAGAGCGTTATTCTACATGATGTTCACTTATTTAACAACAGTAACAGTGGCTTGCACATTGTTCAGGGGACCAGAGAATTGTGGGTAATTTTGCAGAGGCCTACATGGTGACTGGGGGATCAGAGAGGATTGTGGGTAACTGTGCAGTGGTGGTCACGTTTTTTTGGCAAATCAGAGGGGGTTGTGGGTAAATTTGCAGAGGGGTACACTGTGTTTGGCAGATCAGAGGGGGTTGTGGGTAAATGTGCAGAAGGGTACACTGTGTTTGGCAGATCAGAGGGGGTTGTGGGTAACTGCAGTTTCGTACACTGTGTTTGGCAGATCAGAGGGGGTTGTGGGTAACTGTGCAGTGGTGTCCATGGTTTTTAGCAAATCAGAGGGGGTTGTTGGTGACTGTGCAGTGGGGAACACTGTGTTTGGCAGATCAGAGGGGGTTGTGTGTAACTCTGCAGTGGTGTCCATAGTTTTTAGCAGATCAGAGGAAGTTGTGGGTAACTGTGCAGTGGTGTCCATGGTTTTTAGCAGATCAGTGGGGGTTGTGGGTATTTGTGCAGAGGGGTACACTGTGTTTGGCATATCAGAGGGGGTTGTGGGTAACTGTACAGTGGGGTACATTGTGTTTGGAAGATCAGACGGGGTTGCGGCTAACTGTGCAGAGCGGTAAACTGTGTTTGGCAGATCAGAGGGGGTTGTGGGTAACTGTGCAGTGGAGTACACTGTGTTTGGCAGATCTGTGGAGGTTGTAGGTAGTTGTGCAGAGGGGTACACTGTGTTTGGCAGATCAGTGGGGGTTGCGGGTAACTGTGCAGTTGTGTCCATGGTTTTTAGCAGATCAGAGGGGGTTGTGGGTAACTGTGCAGTGGGGTACATTGTGTTTGGCAGATCAGACGGGGTTGCGGGTAACTGTGCAGTGGGGTACACTGTGTTTGGCAGATCTGTGGAGGTTGTGGGTAGTTGTGCAGAGGGGTACACTGTGTTTGGCGTGTCAGTGGGGGTTGCGGCTAACTGTGCAGTGGCGTACACTGTGTTTGGCAGATCAGTGGGGGTTGTGGGTAGTTGTGCAGAGGGGTACACTGTGTTTGGCAGATCAGAGGGGGTTGTGGGTAACTGTGCAGTGGGGTACACTGTGTTTGGCAGATCAGAGGGGGTTGTGGGTAACTGTGCAGTGAGGTACACTGTGTTTGGCAGATCAGAGGGGGTTGTGGGTAACTCTGCAGTGGCGTTTATGGTTTTTAGCAGATCAGAGGGGGTTGTGGGTAACTGTGCAGTGGCGTACACTGTGTTTGGCAGATCAGACGGAGTTGTAGGTAACTCTGCAGTGGCATATACATTTTTTGGAGAATCATAGGGGATTCTGGGTAATTGTGCAGTGACGTACACTGAGATTAGGGGATCGGAGGGGGTGGTGGATAGAGGAATAGCTGAGTAATAGGCAGTTGCCTCAGGATCAGGATAGTGTCTGTAGTCTGTAATCTCCTCATAGTAAGGAATCTAAAAAAAAACAACAAAGAAGAATGAAATCGTCTTAAAAGTTAACACATAAATAAACGACTGGACAATCCCCTTTTCTCTCTTTCATTTAGCCACTTTATGGTACAGGTATAGATCATTACCAGTAGTACATTTGTACAGTGTTTTAACACCCTTTAAATAGTGTTCTAGAGCGAATCTTACTTAAATATGTATCTCCCCAAAAATCTTGTAATGTGAACATATTCTTAAAAAAGTGATTCACTCCTCCCTACCACATATACGCAAACTCTGAACCATAAAATACATGATATTTTCAAGTCACGTGACACAGACTCAATCACAAGTGGCTTGTACTGACAAAGAACTCAATATTAAACTTATAATACATGTTCAACACTCTGATACTCACTTCTAAAGGTTTTTCCATTACAGGTTTGTGCAGGGAACCTGGGGCACATTCTGGGAAGTCTTTGGCTGTTAAAAACAGAACATCTTTGGAAAAATAGTCTAAAAAGTAGTTTAGGCTTTTCTCTTTTGTTTTGCCCAAATTATTATACATATCAGTATTTTCTAATCCCAGACAATTGTTTCTGTATTTGATTAAGAAGAGAAAAAGCAAATTATGATCATATTTGTAATCTTCTAAATGAAAACATTTTGCTATTTGGTGTAGTTATATTTAACCGATAGACTGTGACTATGGCTGTTTTGTACCTTGTGACTTCTTCCATTTCTGCTGGTAGAAGATCAGTGCTAATCCAACACCAAGCAGCAGAATCACAAAAACAACCACAGAGATGGTGATGAAGTATTTCCGAGATGGTGATGGAGAATCTGGATCAGATTACATTAGAGGGAAGATATTAATGAGGCTCCAGTAAGTCAAAGTATGTGACTGACTCCTACCTCAGGTAATGAGACAAAGACTGATGTGAAAGTTGATTATAATGACCGTATTTATATCAGTGAGTAACGTATCAGTAATTCTGTCAACTGGTAACCATTAAAACAACCCCCAAGAAGATCAAAGCAACCACCTAGCAACACACTAGCAACTAACAACCACCTGGTATAGCACAGACACTGCCAAGTGACACTAGCAACCACTTGAAATAACCTAGCAACCGCTTAGGAGCATCAACTGAGTTGACAACCAACTGGGTTATCATAGCCAACAACTAGCAACACCATAGCAGCCAACCAGGTTAGCATAGCCAACACCTACCAGCACTTTGTAACTCGTTCTGATAAGAGCATCTGCTAAATGCCATAAATGTAAATGACACACCTTAGCAACAAATGTCATTAACAATATTTAGAAGTTTTACTTTTTAAACTTTCCACTTGGTTTAACATTTGAAACATATTGAAATTTAATCATTACAACCTGTTATCGTGTTCACCTTCACCTTCTGATTTACTGACAAATTTCAATATCAATGAAAACAAAAATAACATGTTTCAGTGTACTTTATTCATGAACTTTACCTTTCTGTGTATATATGGGTCTACGCACTGAAGCTGCATAGGTCTTTTTGTTATTCTACCTTTTTTTTCTACTTCTTCTTTTTCTGGCTTGAATGTCTCTGACAGTGCATAGGACGGTCTGGTAAAAAGTTGTGAAATTATTCCACTTTGATTGAGGAAGGGGCTAAGATCTACTGCCACCACTGGGTTAATTTTGGGCTGAAATGGAAGTGCATTGGTAGTCATAAATTTGGAATTCAATTTTCATGACCATGACCTGAGGCTATGAAAGAAAGTTTGTGACTGTGGTCTGGTCATAATTTTTAATCAAAATGCTAAAAATTCTTACATCGAACTGCCATTTTTGCTCCTGCCAATTCTGTTCAAACTTCACCAGATTTGGTTTACATCAACATGACTACCTGCTGCCCATCTAGACCTTTTCTGCTACAATTAGATAATAACTCCACTGTCTGATAAAAACATGCACATCATGAATGAAACTACAAATTATTCTTAAATCACTTTAAGTAAAATATTAATTCTGCTGTTCTACATTTGTTAAGCAACAGTAGCACATCTGTGAATTTCTGGTTTACTGAATCTGGCTTTATGTATTCACAGATTCTGCTTGCAGTTATTATTATTATTATTATTATTATTATTTGTATTCACAGATTCTGCTTGCAGTTATTATTATTATTATTATTATTATTATTATTATTTTTATTATTATTATTCAGATTCTGTCTATCTCAAACATAATGCTTGAACTTCTTAGCAATAATAAACCAAAAAGTTGTTGGTGTCTTCATGTCTGGACCTGGTTTGTCTTTCCATGATGAAAACAGACCACAAATATATTTATTAGAAAGTCTTACCAGGTTCAGGTGTGTCTGATGGAACATCTGGATTTTTGGTTGTAAATTGCGCTGCTTCTGTTCATGCGCATCATTCATATAATTATGAATGATGAGCATGTTAATAAATTAATGAAAAGATAAGTCATAATTAAAATGGGATAATGATATGGGGAACTAAAACCACTGTACTGCACTGGTTCCTTCTATTGTTCCTTTAATCATCTCAATCATCTCAATATCTGCAATAATATAAATTATGGTAAAACATTTCTCACCAGTAGTTTTAGCAGCTCTTAATCAAATTCTATCTCAAATCCATATCTAGTTCCGGACTGAATACAGTATAATGTTAGTGTATGTATTGCAGAGTCTTACCAGGTTCAGGTGTGTCTGATGGAACATCTGGAATCTGGGTTGTGTTTTGTGCTTCTTCTGTTGATGAGCATCATAAAGTTTTCATATATATAAAAAAATAAAAAAGATAAATAAGTGATAATGATATGGGGAACTAAAACCCCTGTACTGCACTGGTTCCCACTTTTGTTCCTTTAAATATATTCTTATTTACAGAGCTGCTGTTTCAATCATCTCAATATCTGCAATAATATAAATGATGGTAAAACATTTCTCACCAGTAATTTGGAGATGAATTTTTGTGAAGAGCGAGTGAGAAATTATCTCAGTCTCATCCTTAACAACTGCACAGAAATAAACTCCTCCATCATCTTCTCTCACATCATTAATGTTCACACTGAACACTTTATTCCTCACGTCATCAGAAATAGAGAATCTGCTGTCCTGATGCTGTTCTGTTCCACTGGTGCGGATTATTTCAGTTAAAGAGCGATTGTTCTGTTTGTAGAAAGACTTGGTGTTTATTTTAAACTCTTCTGGATAGGAGCAGCTGATCGTCACATTCTGTCCCAAAGAACCTGCTACTGATTTCATCTCACTGCAACACGGATCTGTCAATCACACAAACTGAATTAGTGTAGAATTATTTATACCTCAGCTTTTATATCACAAATTCAGCTTTTATCTACTTTAAATGTAGGTTTTTGTGTTTTATCTGCACAAAGAGAAAATCAACATCACTATGATTCTGATGAAGGAGCAAAATAAACAGCATCTGAAAGTTTTACACTTCACATGATTTTATATTTATAGTTTTATATTTATATTTATAAAAGTATTTACTAGTTTTCATAGATCAGCTGAACACAACGGTCATATACTGCATTATATTAAATATATTTTAACACTAAAATATATAAAATGTCAAGCAGTTAAAGATTTCTCACTACGGTTCAGTTTCAGGTTAATGTCCTGATTCCACACAATCTGATCTCCAACCTGATACAGTCCAGTATCCTGTACGATCAGGGTTCTGATTATCAGTGTAAGACTTTGATCAGAGGAAATCAGAGTAGATCTGCCATGATGACCATCTCTGATCAACTCTGTGCCCCGAGCTTCTATTATCCTTTCACACTGATTGTCTGGGTTTAATTTGCAAAAAAACACAGTAGATGTCACATTTATTTTGTGTTTGAAGTCAATTATAATGTGACCTCCTGGGAAACCAGTCACATCCAAACAGTACACTGGACCTGCCAATCAAAATAAAATCATTTCAGTCATTTTGCATTTTTCACTTCTACATTTCAGCACTAACACACAGTAACTGCAGCACAACATCCTGAAGGTTCCTCCTGCTCCACTCTGTAGTTTATTATGTGAAGTAGAATAACTGACCTGAGATCAGGTAGAAGGTGGTGATTAGGAGGAGCTGGATCTTCATTCTGTACTGAAATAAAAGCTTCACTGGTGTTCATTATCACTTCATTCTGCCAGCAAGAGACTTTTGTGGGAATTTAAGTATGAAGAATGTGTTTCTGTGGAGTTTCTACATCTCTCTACCACCAGTTGTGTAGGCTTTGATCATTTCCTCTTTTTATTCACAATCCTCCTACTGTTAATGTTGCATCACCATCATTTCTCAGCTGATCAATAATGCGTAAAAAAATTATCAAACCCTGAAAAAAATTTAAAAACCTCTTCTTCCCAACTATTGCCCCCCCCTCTCATTCTCTCCCCCCTCTTTCTCTCTCATTCTCTCCCCCATCTCTCTCTCTCTCTCTCCCTCTCCCTTTCTCTAATGCATTCAATAAAAACAGAAAGTGAAATATATAAATAAGCTGACTGGTGGTAAGAATCTGTGTGTGCTGTGTGGCACCAGTGTGAGTTTATCATCAAAACAGAAAAAAAAGACATTTTATTTTTGTAGGTATTTGATCATCGATGTTGAAAGCAGGTTTTTAGACAGGAATAACTGACACTGATACAAAACAGGAAATGACCAAACAGACAGACGTGTGTTTCCTCACCAGTCAAATACCACAGAAACATCAGCAACTGTTCTTAAACAACACAACGTTGAAGAGAGAGAGAGAGAGAGAGAGAGAGAGAGAGAGAGAGAGAGAGAGAGAGAGAGAGAGAGAATGGTTGGGAAGAGGTTTTGTAATTTTTTTCAGGTTTTGATAATTTTTTTATGAAGTAATTGATCAGCTGAGAGATGATGGTGATGCAACATTAACAGCAGGAGGATTCTGAGTATTTGAGTAGGACACACACCACAGAAAGAGGAAATAATCAAAGACTACACAACTGGTGGTAGAGAGATAAAGAAACTTCACAGAAACACATTCTTTATACTTAAATTCCCACAAAAGTCTCTTGATGGCAGAATGAAGTGATAGTGAACACCTGTGAAGCTTTTATATCAGTACAGAATGAAGATCCAGCTCCTCCTAATCACCACCTTCTACCTGATCTCAGGTCAGTTATTTTACTTTACATAATAAACTACAGAGTGGAGCAGGAGGAACCTTCAGGATGTTGTGCTGCGTTTATTGTGTGTTAGTGCTGATATGTGGAAGTGACAATTAGGAGAAAATTATTCCTATTCTTATTGTAAAAAAAAATGACTGAAATGATTTTATTTTGATTGGCAGGTCCAGTGTACTGTTTGGATGTGACTGGTTTCCCAGGAGGTCACGTTATAATTGACTTCAAACACAAAATAAATTTGAGATCTCCTGCGATTTTTTGCAAATTAAACCCAGAAAATCAGTGTGAAAGGATAATAGAAGCTCGGGGCACAGAGTGGATCAGAGATGGTCATCAGGGCAGATTTACTCTGATTTCCACCGATCGAAGTCTTACACTGATAATCAGAACCCTGAGGGTACAGGATACTGGACTGTATCAGGTTGGAGATCAGATTGTGTGGAATCAGGACATTAACCTGAAACTGAACCGTGGTGAGAAATCTTTAACTGCTTGACATTTTATATATTTTAGGGTTAAAATATATTAAATATAATTCAGTATAAAACCGTTGTGTTCAGCTGATCTATGATGACTAGTAAATACATTTATGTTGAGATTTTTCCTGGACATTTATAAATATAAACTCATGTGAAGTTTAAAACATTTCAGATGCTGTTTATTTTGCTCCTGCATCAGAATCATAGTGATGTTGATTTTCTCTTTGTGCAAATAAAACACAAAAACCTACATTTAAAGTAGATAAAAGCTGAATTTGTGATATAAAAGCCGAGGTATAAATAATTCTGCACTAATTCAGTTTGTGTGATTGACAGATCCGTGTTGCAGTGAGATGAAATCAGTAGCAGGTTCTTTGGGACAGAATGTGATGATCAGCTGCTCCTATCCAGAAGAGTTTAAAATAAACACCAAGTCTTTCTACAAACAGAACAATCGCTCTTTAACTGAAATAATCCGCACCAGTGGAGCAGAACAGCATCAGGACAGCAGATTCTCGATTTCTGATGACGTGAGGAATAAAGTGTTCAGTGTGAACATTAATGATGTGAGAGAAGACGATGGAGGAGTTTATTTCTGTGCAGTTGTTACGGATGAGACTGAGATAATTTCTCACTCACTCTTCACAAAAATCTATCTCCAAATTACTGGTGAGAAATGTTTTACCATCATTTATATTATTGCAGATATTGAGATGATTGAAACAGCAGCTCTGTAAATAAGAATATATTTAAAGAAACAATAGTGGGAACCAGTGCAGTACAGGGGTTTTAGTTCCCCATATCATTATCACTTATTTATCTTTTTTATTTTTTTTTATATATGAAAAACTTTATGATGCTCATCAACAGAAGAAGCACAAAACACAACCCAAATTCCAGATGTTCCATCAGACACACCTGAACCTGGTAAGACTCTGCAATACATACACTAACATTATATTGTATTCAGTCCGGAACTAGATATGGATTTGAGATGGATTTTGTTTAAGAGCTGCTGAAAAAGTGCATCACTATGAGGAAATCAATGATTAATAAATGGGACTGTCATTTGTTAAAATATAAAAAAAATGACTTTTTTTCTAGTAATAGTTTCTACTTATTGTCATCGGTTCCTGAAAGATGGCGCCTGCAAACTCTCAAATCTCACACAGTCTCCAAGCTACTGGCAATTACTTTCACACAAACACTCTAAAAACTCTATTGACAAAATCAGTGTATATTAAATTTTTTTGTGACTCAACAAGCCTAATATTTTATGATTGGTGTCTTATTGCTGACTTTCTTTTATCCAATGCTTTTTCTTTTTTTTTGCCAGTCAGGTTTTTTTTGCACATCACATGACTTCTCTGGTTTAACATTTCTGGCACTTGCATCTGCCATGTATTTCACAATTTTCTGCTCTGCTCTGTACAAAGTGATTCATCCTGTGACTACTAATGATTTAAATGTCACATTTAAATGAGCTAAAAATAGGATATAAAGGATATAGCAGGATATACTGCAGTTTAGCTTGTGTGTTTTAAAAAGTCATTAAATATTAACACATTATTTACACATCAATGATTCAGGACATGTTTATGATGTGAAGATGAAGTTGTTTTAAGATGAATGTTGAAATCAAATGTCATCAGCAGGTTCCTCAATTGCTACCATCACCATCATCATCTCCACCACTGTGTGTGTCTGTGTGGCCCTGCTGCTGGTGGGAGGCTTTTTACTAATCTTCAAGTTAAGAAGAAACTTGATACAAGGTACTATTTCCTTAGAAACACAAAATACCAACCCCCTGTGTTGTGTGGTACAGGGTATGATAGAAGCTTAAAGGTTTATTGGTACTGGTCCATTTTATGCTGTGCATGTGAGCATCCGTGTTTTAAATCTGATGCAGGGGCTACAGGAAGTGGAAATCAACATGAGCATATCAGATTTGCATCATTAGTGGAAAATGACTAATGATTGTCAATAGTTACCTCAAGATTGTGCTCAGTGAGTCAGGGATTTCAGCAAATGGCTGCAGTATAACAAAGAGTAAAAATTTAAGGGGTCTGAATACTTTCCGTACCCACTGTATATACAAAAAAATTAAATATATTGCAGTTTAATCTCCGAAGACAAAAAAACCCAAGAAAATGTCTCATTTGTGACACCAACATTAAAATATCAATAATTATTTTAGAAGAACAACAAGATGTTGAACAATGTTTTATTTATTGCACTATACTCTATGTAAAACATAAACACAAAATTGATTTATACTATTTATCTATATTTTACATAAAAAAAAAATTACCACACCATTTAATCAGACTCCAAACTTCTTTAGACTAAAATATTTTTCGAGCTTGTACCATGATACAGATATGTGACTAATTCATTATTAGACACTATATATGTCCAATGGTTTTACATCCAAATACAACTGCATGCTTTTAATTTTATTGCAAAATGATTTTTTAATGACCTGTTTATATTTATTTTTTTCAGACTCCTGATTATGAAAATGAGACACCTCAGATTCAGAACATCAGAATGCAGCTGGTCTACCAAAACCCAAATACCAACACCAACCAATTTGATTCAGTGTACCAGAGTTTAGACCCCAACACAAACCAATTAGATTCAGTTTACCAGAGTTTAGATGGCAACATCAACTAATTAGATTAAATTTACTGGACATAAGACCCAGGCTGCTATCTTCAACACCAATCAGATTCATTCTACTAAAGTCCGCCAAGCTACATGAACCAGGGTAAAGACTTCAACACCAAAAAAGATTCAGACTACCTAAACCTCACTCCCAATACCAACAGATCTGTTGTGCTAAAACTCACTTGAATGTCAAACTAAAATCATTCACTTTTTTACTATAAACTTTTTACTACAACAAAATGAAGAAATTAATTGTTTTAATGAATAAATAGAACCTTTTTATTGTGTTATAATCAACTATATAATAATCTGTCAACTCGAGCAATAGTTGTCAAAACATCCTGTATCTGCTTTACTAATCAGCAATGTAGTATACGGAAAATTCTTCATGTTTTTTTTGTTGTTGTTTTAACAGTAATCAGTAGCAGGTCAGTGATTTTCAGGCCCAATGCTAAGGCAGTTTCACAGTATATAAAACAACCAGGAGCTTTCCCCCCTAATGTTCATATGCCAACTAGCTTTTTGCTACCAGAAAGAGCTACCATCCCTGAACATTAAAGACTACCATGTGTTTTCACCAAGCCACTGTACTTTCTCCAGCTGCTGCTACAACACAAAACAGCTGAACAACTTTTATGTATGATGACTGGTCACTGTCACTGTCAGTAACTCCAGGCCTGTTCTTCTAAACTTCTAGCCAATAATGACTGTGGATTTTCCAGACCATAATAAAATATCCTGCTGAGTTCTGTACATTTTGATAGCTAAACATTATTGTGTAAAAAACCTTCTGGCTACTTAAATATGTAATTTCAACATTAGAATAAATTTTTGCTTTGTTTAAAAAAGTCTGCTTTTCTTTTAAAAATGTGTATCGCAACTAGGAAGAATGTTTATTATTATTATTATTATTATTATTATTATTACAGTATTGACAGAGTGTATTTTGTTTAACTAATTAGATTTAAAAAATTAGAAAAATTAAAAAGGTAGACTTATGAGGCAGTATATTAGGTAGCTAGTAAAAAGTGCAGGAAAAATGGACAAGTATAAGGCTGAAAGTTGTTTTGACTTGATCGCTCTTTCAAAGCTTTTCCAAAGCAGGTTATGTATTTTTTTTTCAGTATTAAGTGTTAGGTACCTACAGTATCGATGTGCTCCAAGGTAAACAGGTGACAGCATCATGGATTCTCAGTATAGAGATGCAGAGTGGTAAGAGTGTCCATGCTGACCCTGTGTACCACCAAAAGCTCAACCATGGAGCCATGGAAGAATGTGACCTGGTCTGATAAATCAAGTTTGTGGATAGCCAGGTGTGATGGCATGTTTTCCTGGTGAAGAGATGGTATTGGAATGCAGCATAAGAAAAAGGATAGTCAGTGGAGGGGGTTTACTTTTCACTTCTATTACTGTACTGTATATAATGATGGCTGTACACGCTGGAGAGAAGGGAAAGTCAGTAGGAGTAAGACAGAGTATAGTGTGTGAATGAGAGAGAGAGGGCAGTGGAAGGGTGCGGTTTGCAGGTAGAAGAGGTGAAGAAGGTGGAGGAGTTCAGGTACCTGGGGTCAACAGTGCAAAGTAATGGAGAGTGTGTTAGAGAAGTGAAGAAAAGAGTGCAGGCAGGGTGGAGTGGGTGGAGAAGAGTGATAGCAGGAGTGATTTGTGATAGAAGAGTATCTGTGAGAGGGAAAGGGAAAGTTTATAGGACTGTGGTGAGACCTGAGATGTTGTATGGTTTAGAGACAGTGGCATTGAGTAAAAGACAGGAGGTGGAGCTGAAGGTAGCAGAGCTGAAGATGTTGAGATGTTCATTGGGAGTGATAATGATGGACAGGATTAGAAATGAGTTTATGAGAGGGACAGAGCATGTAGGACGTTTTGAAGACAAGGTGAGGGAGGTGAGATTGAGATGGTTTGGACATGTGCAGAGGAGGGATAGCAGTAGGAGTATGCTTAGGATGGAGCCACCAGGAAGGAGGAAAAGAGGAAGACCAAGGAGGAGGTTTATGGATGTGGTGAGCGAAAACTTGCAGGTAGTTGGGCTAAAGGGGGAGATGTAGAGGACAGAGTAGTATGTAGATAAGTGGTGCCCAATACGTCGATCGCGATCTACCGGTTGATCACAAAGGTACTGTGGGTAGATCGCATGACATGAAAAAAAAATTATATTTATTAATGCATTTTTGTAGTAGGTAGATCATTATGACTTGGTCATTTTATAAGTATCTTGCATGCTGAAAAAGTGTGTGCACCCCTGATGTAGACAGATGATCCACTGTGGTGACCCCTAATGGGAGCAGCTGAAAGAAGAAGATATAATGGTGGCTGTCTTTACATAGAGTCAAACAAAATATGTCTATCGCCCTCTATTGGCTGAATTATTCACAGTTTTTAACTCCTGTCTATTCTTAAGTTAGTGAAAAACATTTATATCCCACAATATTGTTCTTTGTAATAAATGCTTTAATTGTTTGTTTGTTTTTTGTTTTTTTTGGTGGGTAGTGGAAATTATATTTAAACAGGATTTGGTATATAAAAAAAGAGTTAATCTCATTTATGCAGCTAAAACTAGTTATATTCCAACCATGTATGATATTGATATTTCAAATTGTTATAATTCCACAAAACATTTTAATATTTGATGTGTATATTTTTTATATTGTGTTAATGTTCATATAGTAATATAATTAAAACCTTAAAAAAGAAAAAGTACAGTTTGAAGCATTCCCTCTACAGGTTTTCTAATGAAATCGCAGTAGTAAACTGCGCATGTGCTCTCAGTACAGCGACCCTCATGCTCTAGAATGTTCTGTGTTTCCCGCGCGCTGGATTCTGAGGTAAAATTCTGTGAGGTAAAATTCTGTGAGGTAAAATTCTGTGAGGTATAATTCTCTAAGGTAAAATTCTCTAAGGTAAAATTCTGTGAGGTAAAATTCTGTGAGGTAAAATTCTGTGAGGTAAAATTCTGTGAGGTATAATTCTGTGAGGTATAATTCTGTGAGGTAAAATGTTTCTAAGGTAAAATTCTGTGAGGTAAAATTCTCTAAGGTAAAATTATGTGAGGTAAAATTCTGAGTTAAAATTCTCTGAGGTAGAATTCTGTGAGGTAAAATTCTGTGAGGTAAAATTCTGTGAGGTAAAATTCTCTGAGGTAGAATTCTGTGAGGTAAAATTCTGTGAGGTAAAATTCTCTGAGGTAAAATTCTGTGAGGTAAAATTCTGTGAGGTAAAATTCTGTGAGGTAAAATTCTCTGAGGTAGAATTCTGTGAGGTAAAATTCTGTGAGGTAAAATTCTCTGAGGTAGAATTCTGTGAGGTAAAATTCTGTGAGGTAAAATTCTGTGAGGTAAAATTCTCTGAGGTAGAATTCTGTGAGGTAAAATTCTGTGAGGTAAAATTCTCTGAGGTAGAATTCTGTGAGGTAAAATTCTCTGAGGTAGAATTCTGTGAGGTAAAATTCTCTGAGGTAGAATTCTCTGAGGTAGAATTCTGTGAGGTAAAATTCTGTGAGGTAAAATTCTGTGAGGTAAAATTCTGTGAGGTAAAATTCTCTGAGGTAAAATTATGTGAGGTAAAATTCTGTAAGGTAAAATTCTGTGAGGTATAATTCTGTGAGGTAAAATTCTGTGAGGTAAAATTCTGTGAGGTAAAATTCTGTGAGGTAAAATAGTTTAAGCTGAAGAGCTGCTCACCTGTGCAGTGTTTCTGTTCTCATCTTAATGATTTTACACCATTCCACCATTTCTACCGTGTCTGTAAGTACAAAAATGTAATTAAATTAGAAACGCTTATTAACCTTTATTAGAGTTTATTCTCGAGTCCTTCGACGCTGTTTGCTAATTCACAAACATTCTAGTTGCTAAACCTTTTCCTTTTTTTGTGGACAACCAAATGTGTGATTTTGTATTTATATATTTAATTATTTTCATTCGTTCTCTTATTGAGTTACTATTTTATAATGTAAGATGATGTCAGTTTGATAGGTTAAGGACCAGTTTTAATTTATTTTACATCCAAATTAAAGAGGAAAAATAATCCAGATCTAATTTTCTGAATAAAATAAATGATTGAATCTATCATTGATATTAATCACATTTGTCTTATTTATTTGTTAACTTCATCACCAACATCTCGGCCTCAGGTAAGTAAATAATGTACATTCTGTGCTTGCATGAGGAAAAATAAATCTTCTTTACCAGCAGGTGGCAGTAGTCAGCATCGAAACGGAAACTGTGAATGTTCAAAAGCATGCAGCATTTACTACGAAAATTGCCAGGATCTTTTATAAATCATGTCTGCTAAGTTGCAAGGACAAGTGGCAAGAATGATCGTTTCGAGTTCCAATGAGCTCCGCCGCATGCAGGACCTGCAAAATAAAACAGCTGACCCCATCCGACTAGAGCCAATAGAACAGAGCAAAAAAAAACTAAAGCCCACGAAGCACAAAACTCACCCAAAACTGCCCCCCTGACCTTCAGCTTAGTGTTTCCGAGGGCTTTAAATTCTTATACGTCTCTCTTAATCTAGCCTTATTTATTTTATTGGTTAAATATGATGCTACATTTGGAGAAAAAAATTACAATAATATTTGGAGAGAGAATAAACGCTTTACTTAAACAATTTTCTGTATCATGACTTATAAATTAACTGTGATATTTAATTAGATGAAGGTGGAAAAAGAAAAAAATCTGCATCGTATCACTTATCGGCTGCCCTGAATTCTAAATATCGGCATCGTCCAGAGAAAAACACATATCGGTGGACCTCTAGACACTAACTGCTTTTAGACTTGAACTCTGCCTTCACCACCATCATTCCTCAGCATCTGACTGATCAGCTGATCAGCGCTGAGCCTGCTGGGCCGTGTGCTCAGTCCCCTGCTATTTACACTGCTTGAGCCTCATCATCAAGTTCGCTGATTACATGACCTTGTCATCCACCGTGCACCTTGTCATC
The DNA here is from genome assembly GCA_024362625.1 of Silurus asotus. Taxonomy (NCBI): domain Eukaryota; kingdom Metazoa; phylum Chordata; class Actinopteri; order Siluriformes; family Siluridae; genus Silurus; species Silurus asotus. Next base: position 812,612 of record MU551601.1, on the reverse strand, counting down.
AGAGAGGAGGAAGTGCAGTGGCTAATGGACTGGTGCTGAGCCAACATTTATACCAGGAATATGGATTACAAACAAGAGATAGTTGTTGATCTTAAGAGAACGTGGCTGTTGCAATTGCCTGTGTTATCACTGGAAGACATTCAGTCATATTGACATTTGGCAAAAAAAAAAAAAAAAGGTAAGAAACCTTTTTACATTTAGTAACACGTTGGTGAGTTTAGAGTTTTCATGGAAACATGGTGTGGTGTCAGAGTTCCAGACGCCATCGTTCAGCGAGGGCTAGCCTTGTTTAATTCTGTCAGAAATGCAGATTTGTGTGGTAGGTTTTACCACGATGGCTCGTGTGTTTACACCAGATTGTACATTCCCTCTACTGACAATGATAAGGAGATGCTTTATAAACTGGATGAGGCTGTTAGCCAACCACCGAACACACACCGAACACCCTGATTGATGGTTTATTGAGATTTTAGTTATACAAATTTCAAGGCAGTGCTCCCTAAATTTCATTCGAATATGGAGAGGGCAAACTTGCTGGATTTTACACACACTTTTCTAGTGTTTTAGGCAGAGCCCTGCCTCCAGCATGGCTAGTCAGAACACATATCTAGTTAGTTGATATGTTACATGAGTTGCAGCACTACTCTGAAGGGACAAACGGAGCCACCCAGATGAGGACCAGTTCCCTTTTTAAATCTGGTTCCTCAATATTTCTTCCTTATGCCATCTCAGAGTTTTAGAGATATACTTTTAAATTATAAGGAACAAACATAAAGGCACTAAACGTATGGTTTCTTTAATACAACTTTATAACCCCTTTATCTGTGCAAAGCTACTCTGAGACAATGTTCATTGTTAAAAGCGCTCTACAAATGAAAATGTTTTGAATGAAATTTTGATTCAAGCAGTCTCTGTTGGATTGATTTTGATTCAAGGAGGAAGGAGTAGAGCTGGGATTGTGTTATTATTGCAAAAAAGCATTCTTAAGCATATCCAGTGCACCATTTCACTGTTCTACACATTCACCACATTCATTTTAGTTGATCAGTGATAGTTCAGTAACATTTGTTCGATTTTGTCTTGTGTTAGCACTGTGGGAAACTTGAAATGAGTTTTTAATAAATAACCAGGTAGACAATAAAACTCTCCACCACTAGAATGTTTTACTTCTCCTGAAGAGACCTAGAAACTAGTTTAAATTAAGTCCCTACATCTTTAAAGCTAACAGCTTAAAGTGTACAGATAAAAAAAGGCAATTTATATCCAAAATCTTTGAAAAGGTTTTAGTGCAGCAGTTATGCTCATACATAGGAATAGCACTTATAAAATGCATTTAGGCTTCATCATAGCACAGAGAGTTTTGTCTCCTTGATTGTTTTGACCCGTGTGTAGCTTTGATCATTGATGCCAATGATTATAATTGACTGTTGTTGGAGTAAAGGAAAGGGTAATTTCCTTGGTTACGTCTTATTTGGTTATCAGTTTGTCGATGTAAATGCTGAAATCCATCCATTCATCCATTCATCTATGTGGAAGATGTCCTGCTATAGATCTCTGATCTCAAACATATTGAACACCTTTTAGATGAATGCGAACCCTGGCTGCACCCCAGGCCTCCTCATAACCCTGTTGTGTATCACTACCTGCACAAATCTCCACAATTACACCTCAAATTCTAGTGGAACATCTTCCCAGAAGGAAAATATGGGACTAAATGTGGAATGTGATGCTCAAAAAGCACATGGTGCATTACCCGTTACTTATTAAATGAATTCATTTCGACTGAAGTGTAGACTACAGTCTGACCTGTTACCGCAGTGACGCATTGTAGGATTGGTGGATTACCCTCTGTAAACACGAAGAAGACGCACTGTGGGCGTGTCTCAGTTTATTCAGGTCTGTGCGGCAGTAACGGCGAGTCGAGGCGAGAGCAAGACGAGTTTCTCAAAGTGGAAATACGCTCATTATTTCACTTTAGTTGAGAAAAACGACAAACTTTTCATTTAAATGTAAGCTGTGTCTTTCTGGTTCGAAGCTTGTATCTACTGCGATAAACAGCATCTCCAATCTGTCAAAGCTCAGCAGGAATTCCATGCTAAAAGCTAGAAGCTAGTAGCTAGAAGCGAACCCGGTGTTCTGTTCTACATTGTTGATAGTTTTCAAACTTCAGCTGTGAAAGGAACATGTTTAAGAGCTCAACACAACAGCAGAAGCCATTTCAGTTTTTGACTGTGAATTTATTATTCATCTTGTTTTTTATTTATTTTAGCAGCTGTGAATATATCACAGCTTGTGATATATTCAGTTTGTGCTGCTCTGACTTTAATAAAATAGTGTTCAAAAATTACTTTGTGTTTGTCAGTTTTGTGTTTGTAGACCTTAACGCATAAAAGGGCATTAATTTGAACATTAAAGAAGGTTCTTTAAAAAAAGTAACTAAAAAGTTACTTTTAACAGTAACACTACTTTTTGGTGTAAATAATTAACAAAGTAACTGTTACTTTTTGAATGAAGTAACAAGTAACTGTAACTAGTTACTATTTTTTAGTAACAAGCACAACACAACACCTTTTATTACCCTTTCTTTATTGGGGTTTTTTTTTTTTTTTTTTTTTTTTTTTCACCAACCTTATGCATGCTCCAAATTCTGCATTGCATAAAAAGTTCAGGAATGGTATGAGGAACAGGAATGGTTTGATGCCTACAAAGTCACTCTATTTAGTACTTATAACAGCCCAGTGTTTGATTCATGAGCCTGTAAATGAAATGCAGCTTATTGCTTAGGTTTCAGTCCGATTCATTCAAACCCAAAACAATCCTTAAACACTTTCACTTTCATTTCTCTGGAAGCTTGTCAGAGACGAGACGAGACGAGCGGAACTATATGACAGGGCAAAGCAACAATAGAATCAGCCATGGCATCTTCTCACGGTAACCTGGAGGAAAACCTCATGTGCTCCATCTGCATTGATATCTTTAGGGATCCGGTGGTTCTGCCCTGCAGTCACAGTTTCTGCAGGGAGTGTCTTGAGAGAAACTGGACCTCAAAGCTGGTGAAGGAGTGTCCAAACTGCAGAACTACTATTAAAGGCACTCTGGTAAAAAACCTGGCTCTTAAGGGTGCATGTGATTGTTTCATAATGGAGAAGAGACGCAGGACTTCAGCACAAAATCAAGGAGTGTTCTGTGATGTCCACAGCTTAAAACATGAGCTCTTCTGTACGGATGATCAGAAGTTGGTGTGTTTAAAATGTGTGACTGAGGAACATAAAAAACACAACTTTTGCACCATTGAGAAAGCAGCTGATGAACACAAGGTAGATTTTACCACACGATTGTATTACAAATCTTAGTATGAAATGTCACATTAATCAAATTCTGTCAAATTTGCCACATTTCTATGTGCAACTAAGAGTATTACACCCACATCCTCTATTTCCGGACTCTGTGGTGAAACCTGTTCTCACTAATGCTCTTGTAAATATATGCACACTGATCCTCGTGGCCACATCCAAAACCTGTAGAGGAACGGAGGAGCTTTTTATAACACAGAAGGGGAATAAATCTGGAGAAATAAAAGATCAGGGTTGAACATTCAATCATTTACATGTACGTTATATAGTCAACATTTTGTGGACACCTGAGCATAAGATTGTGTTTTTATTTAATTATTTTGCATCCTGTTCCACATTTAATCCCCATTTGCTGTTATAATAAGCTCCACTCTTCTGGGAAGATGTTTCACTAGATTTTGGAGTGTGCTTGCATCATCTAAAGACTTCCTAGTCAATTGTGTTCAACTTTGTGTTAACAGTTACTCCTGGGAGGTTGAGGAGCCCCAATCATTTTGGCTATAAAGTGTATATTATACGATCTTTTCTTCTTCTGAAGCATTTTACATTTTATTAAAAAACATTTATTTCCAGAATAAACTTCAGAAGCCTTTGCAGGAACTCGAGAGCAAGCTGCAATCGTTGAATTCCAAACGGTCTTCCTTTTCCACTGCAGCTACAAAACTCCAGGTATTGTGTAATAAATAAATCTAATAAGGATTAGAATACATTGCATTAAGTGGAGAAAAACAGGGACTTTTCCTGTCTCGCAGCTGCAGGGCCAGCAGACAGAGGCGCAGATAAAGGCAGAGTTTGTGAAGATTTGTGAGTTCCTCAGAGAAGAGGAGAACGCTCGGTTATCTGCACTGAGAAGCGAACAGAACACAAAGAGACAGAGGATCATAGAGAAGATTGCTGAAGTTAACATATCAGAGACTTCTATATCGGAACGGATCAAAAGCATTCAGGATGACATGGGACGTGACGAGAGTCTTTTCTTACACGTAAGCATTTTATCTGCTGTGTACACACGTGTTCTGTTTAGAAGAAAGCAAAGGTATTCATCCAATCTGGTTTCTTTTTCAGAAATTTGGAGAGATAGAAAAAAGGTAAATATATCAATTTTATACATCAGTGCTGGAGGGGATTCAGCATCTCTCTGTGTGTTCATTTCTGTTCCAAACTGCAGCAGTTATATTTGGTTATATATTAGGTTTTGGTTACTATTTATTTATTTATTTATTTATATACTGTCCTTTAAGGATTTTCTATAAACAGCATTTTACCAGTAATATTGTTTTGTAGTGGAACTAACGATTTTTTTGATAATCGATTAATCGGGCGATTCTTTTATTCGCTTAATTGATTAATCAAATTATTATTATTTGAATGAAATGTTTTGCTAATTATAACTTTATAAATCCCAAATACAGAATATTTATGTATAAAACTTTAAAAAAATAATGCAAAAGTCACATTGAGCTCAACTATCTTTCATTTAGACCTTATAAATGCTTGTTAATGAGTGTATGAGGCATTTCACCTTTAAACACATTCAGTCATGCTGGTTTGCAGAGGGCAATTCGGCAACCATTCTTCAAAAAATTCAATATGAAAAAATACATCAATGTTTTGACAATTTTTGTTAAAAGAAATATAGACAGTTTATGAAGATCTAGAATACATAATTAATTTAATTTTGTAGAGTAATTTAATTATATGCATAAATTAAACCTAGAAATATTGAAAACAAACATTTGAACATAGAAAGTCGCAGTAAATCACATCTACGTTACTGATGTAGCAGACAAATGCTATAAAAAGAGAATTGAACGAAGAAACGCAGGAAGCTAACAGGTATCATTAAAAATCAAAAGGAGAAAAATATACATTGGTGTACAAAATCGTAAACATTCGCTGAAAACCACAAGAGTGAGTAAAAATCACTTTATTAAACTACACCATTTACACAAGATTTTACCCAGCGTGCTGATGTTCCACCTTTATCCCTCAAACCAGTGTGTTTTCTGTTCACTGTGCTAAACATGGCCCTGTCCCCAACTTTTTCTGAGACATGTTGCTGCCATTAATTAAAGAAAATAATGGTACATTTTCTCAGTTTAAACAGTTGATCTGATTTCTATGTTTTATCATAAATAAAATGAGTTTTTTTTTACACAGTGTCCCAACTGTTTTAAAATTTGGGTTGTACAACTACATCTATTTAACTATTCATGTGTGTCTTTTTCTGTCTTTGTCTGTATGTATGTTTCAGAGTTGAGATCACAGTGCCAGATACAAAGCTTGTTTCTGATTCTGGGATTGACATGGCTAAACACATGGGGAATCTAAGATACATGGTATGGGAGAAGATGAAGCCCATCTGCTCTTACTGTGAGTAATCACAAATATATAGCTATAAAGCTAAGTGTAAGATTGGTATTTACTTTTTTTTTTTAGACATCCCATTTTACACTTTGTCTCCATTTGCTGCTATAGTAACCTCCACTTTTCTGGGAAGAAGTTCCACTAGATTTAAAGTGTGCTTGTGGAGATTTATTAAGCTACAAGGGTGTTAGTAAAGTCAGTGGGGTGCAGTCAGTGTTCACATTCATGCCAAAGGTGTTCAATAGGTTTGGAGCTGATTGTATACAGTACAGATTTACTGTCCTCTGAAAATAACTCAACATACAGCCATTATTGTCGATTATATTCGAAATACCTGGCAACAAATGTAGTAATTGATTAAATAAGCACAAATAATTGATGTTCAGTATGTAAAAAGGATTGCATTCGGTACCTAAATCTCTGTTTTATAAACACTTTGCTAAATTTCTGGCAAATATTTAATACTGAATTTTTCCTGTACATGTCTCAAAGTTGTAAATGTGTATTACACCTCAAGATCATTTCAAATATGTACAAACCTCTAAAATAAATGTTATTTTTTCATATTTAAGTATGTAATTTGAGCAGGAATTAAACAGTCTGATAAAGAAACTACTACTGGACTTGTAGGCTGTGTAGCAATGACCAACTTTAAAACAATATATAATAAGATTAAGATATTATATACCTGTGATTGTAATAAATATAATACTCTATAACAAGTTCTTGTTTGTTTGTTTGTTTGTTTTGGTCTTTTTCTTTCAGATCCAGTAATTCTCGACCCATATACCAAAACCCCTAACCTGGAGGTTTCTTCAGATTTGACAAGTGTTTCATGTACAGGCCTGGCTTTGCAAAACTCTCCCATAAAAATCAGCTCCTGCTACATCCTGGGTTCAGAAGGGTTTAGTTCAGTAAATATAATACTCTATAACAAGTTCTTGTTTGTTTGTTTGTTTGTTTTGGTCTTTTTCTTTCAGATCCAGTAATTCTCGACCCATATACCAAAACCCCTAACCTGGAGGTTTCTTCAGATTTGACAAGTGTTTCATGTACAGGCCTGGCTTTGCAAAACTCTTTGCCAAAAATAATCAGCTCCTGCTACATCCTGGGTTCAGGAGGGTTCAGTTCAGGAGTGCACACCTGGCAGGTGGAAGTGGGCGGCTGTGAGATGTGGGCTCTTGGAGTCGTTACAGAGTCAGCTAAAAAAAAAAAAAATCTTTCTGATTGCTTAGCAAATGTATATTATATAAACAGTAAATATTCTTGGAATCCAGTCGCACCTAAGATTATGAAAGTGTGTGTTTTTCTGGACATGACGAAACGCTGCGTGATTTTCAGTGATCCGGACACTAATGTCACAATCAAAACATGCATTTACGTATCTGATGAGAAATTATACCCCTGCTTTTTTCCACTCAGCAAAATCCCAATGAAGATCTTACCATCCAGGTAAAGGTCCCGGTGTGACTTCCACTGTCTTTGCTCTTCTTTTCTTTCTATATATTTGATGGCATCGCAGGTTTGTTTTCATTCAGATTATTTCTAGGCTTTGGTTGTAGAAGAGGAACAAGTTCTCAGGGCTTTATTTCATTTGTAATCTTTATTATAATATTTATTTACTAATAGTGTGATATAATAGTGGTGAAGGTGCGGGATTATCCTACATTTCTCCCCTCATCATCTCTACATGCTTTCTCACACTGTCCTCACCTCCTCACCTCACCTACATCAGTACCTCACATTACTAACACCCTTGTAGCTTAATAATTCTGCACACAAATCTACAAATCTGGTGGAACATCTTCTCCAGAGGAATGGAGGTTATTCTACTGTGACAGCAAATGTGGAATGAGATGTTGAAAAAGGAAGCACATAGAAACCTTGTGCTCATGTGACCATAAACTTTGGTTATAAAGTCTATAAATAATTCGATTATATTGATGTTTTATTGAAATATTGAGGAGCCGCAATGCGTCTTGGAGAATGTCTTTCAGATAGATGGAACTTTTGGGGTGACTCATCAGCTGTATGTTCACCAGGCGTGTAACGTTATACAAAATTCACAGTTCAGTTTGTACCTCGGTTCATATTCAGTTGGGGGAAGAACATAAAATTGCTTTTCGTTTGTAATTAATGCAGTTTATTATTATTAACATTTGTGTTCAACATTTGACATTTTTAAAACAATTTAAGAATCAAATGTCTGCTTGGTTAAAATTGTTAAATATTGTATTATATTTAATCAAAATAAAATATAATAAGTCAAATTAATGCAAAATATTTGTAATTATATTGAATCAATTGAATAATAAATGAAATTAACACATTATATTGATTAAATAAATTGAAACATGTTATTATTTTACATAACATAAAATTGCTTTTCGTTTGTAATTAATGCAGTTTATTATTATTAACATTTGTGTTCAACATTTGACATTTTTAAAACAATTTAAGAATCAAATGTCTGCTTGGTTAAAATTGTTAAATATTGTATTATATTTAATCAAAATAAAACATAATAAGTCAAATTAATGCAAAATATTTGTAATTATATTGATTCAATTGAATAATAAATTAAATTGACACAATATATTGATTAAATAAATTGAAACGTATTATTTTACATTTTGTTAGAACTCAGTTGGGTAACAAGTGTGTGTGTGTGTGTGTGTGTGTGTGTGTGTGTGTGTGTTACATAAAATATTAAATTTTTCAAAGATATGATCTTCTTAACTGTTCTTATTTCAGCATGCTTTAACAAATATCTTCACTTCTTCTATTCTTCATTCATTCTCTTCTTCATTTATTCTCCTTCTCTAATGTGAAATTGTCAAAAATTCTTGAAGCTGGACACAAAACACTAAAAAATCCATAGTGCTAGCATTAGCCGCTAGCCACTTCCTGGTTTACACCAGTGCTATGGATTCTTTAGTGTTTTCATGCATGTGCAATACAAAATTGTATTTCCGGTACAGAGTGTTTTTTGTTTTATACCTCTGACATTGTGTATGTTTTTAAGTGTAGTATAATTTAATTTTTTTTAAACAAACTCAAAGTGCGATGCATAAATGTGTACAAAGCCGAAAACATGAAAACGATACATTCTGTAAAACACAAAGGAGGCTGGATTATGTGAAGTTCAGTGGCTGCTTTGCTGAACCTATTGTAGGAAACCTTGAATCTGCAGGGAAATCCCAATGAAATCTCAGGACCATTGAGGAGTAAAATCTTCTGCCCAGTGTCAGAACGTTCCATCTCAGTCACAGATCAGGGATTCTCCAACAGGACTTAAAACACACACAACAAAACACTGGACTATCCTCAAGTGGCCTTCTATGAGAACTGATCTGAATCCTATCCAACGTTTATGGAAGGAGTTGAAGCATTCAGTCTGGAGAAGGCACCATTCTAACCTGAGGCAGCTGAAGCTGTGTGATCGTGAAAAGTTTAATAAACGCTGTGTAACAATAGTAGGGTAAAGGTGCCATTATTTTTGTTAATTTCTCCTTTGGCTTGTTTTATTATTTTGAATATTCAGATTTGTATTATTATATGTGGATTAAACAGTAATGGACATTGATTACTTTATCCAATTTACTTTAGAAAAAAATTGTTAAATCTTATATATACACTCACTGGCCACTTTATTAGGTACACCTGTCCAACTGCTCGCTAATGCAAATTTCTAATCAGCCAATCACATGGCAGCAACTCAATGCATTTAGGCATGTAGACATGGTCAAAACGATCTGCTGCAGTTCAAACCGAGCGTCAGAACAGGGAAGAAAGGTGATTTAAGTGACTTTGAACGTGGCATGGTTGATGGTGCCAGACGGGCTGGTCTGAGTATTTTTAGAAACTGCTGATCTACTGGGATTTTCACGCACAACCATCTCTAGGGTTTACAGAGAATGGTCCGAAAAGGAGAAATTATCCAGTGAGTGGCAGTTCTGTGGGCGCAAATGCCTTGTTGTAACCAGAGGTCAGAGGAGAATGGCCAGACTGGTTCGAGCTGATAGAAAGGCATCAGTAACTCAAATAACCACTCGTTACAACCGAGGTATGCAGAAGAGCATCTCTGAACGCACAACACGTTAAACCTTGAGGCGGATGGGCTACAGCAGCAGAAGACCACACCTGGCGCCACTCCCGACAGCTAAGAACAGGAAACTGAGGCTACAATTCAAATGCCTCACCAAAATTGGACAATAGAAGATTGGAAAAACGTTGACTGGTCTGATGAGTCTCGATTTCTGCTGCGACATTCGGATGGTAGGGTCAGAATTTGGTGTCAACAACATGAAAGCATGGAGCCATCCTGCCTTGTATCATTTGTTTAGGCTGGTGGTGGTGGTGTAATAGTGTGGGGGATATTTCCTTGGCACACTTTGGGCCCATTAGTACCAATTGAGCATTGTGTCAATACCACAGCCTACATGAGTATTGTTGCTGAACATGTCCATCCCTTTATGACCACAGTGTACCCATTTTCTGATGGCTACTTCCAGCAGGATAACGCACCATGTCATAAAGCGCGAATCATCTCAGACTTGTTTCTTGAACATGACTATGAGTTCACTGTACTCAAATGCTCTCAACAGTCACCAGACCTCAATCCAATAGAGCACCTTTGGGATGTGGTGAAACAGGAGATTCGCATCATGGATGTGCAGCCGAAAAAATCTGCAGCAACTTCGTGATGCTATCATGTCAATATGGACCGAAATCTCTAAGGAATGTTGCCAGGACCTTGTTGAATATATGCCATGAAGGATTAATGCAGTTTTAAAGGCAAAAGGGGGTCCAACCCGGTACTAGTAAGGTGTACCTAATAAAGTGGCTGGTAAGTGTATGTATATATATATATATATATATATATATATACAATAAATTTTGGTTAAAAAATCTATAGTATATTAGGGCCACCAGATCTTTTATACATCCTCCATTATCAGCAAGCTCTCTGCTCTAAGTTGTGCATTACATCATAGACTAGACATTTTAAATGAAAATCTGTCGTTCTCTGGCAAGATGCTACACTGAAATGGTTTTATCTTTTAAATCAGCAGACCATACCTATAAAATGGACGATAAAAAAAATTGTCCAATGTTTACAAAAACAATGTTTACATTTACATTTACATTTGCGGCATTTAGCAGACGCCCTTATCCAGAGCGACGTACAAAAGTGCTTTAAATCTCTAGTAGTGAATAAATCTTACACTGGTACGAAAGAATACAAACTCAATATAAATATAACTCGAATTCTACAAACTTGGAAAGTGCTAATTTAAGTATTTCAGGAAGAGGTAGGTCTTCAGTCGTCGCTTAAAGATAATCAGGGACTCTGCTGTACGGACATCTAGGGGAAGTTCATTCCACCACCTCGGTGCCAGAACAGAGAAGAGCCTTGAATTGTACTTACCTCTCAATCTGAGAGAAGGTGGTACCAGTCGAGCAGTGCTGGAGGATCTCAGACAGCGTGGTGCAGTGCGAGATGTGATGAGGTCACTGAGGTAAGATGGTGCTGGTCCATTTTTGGCCTTGTAGGCAAGCATCAGTGTTTTGAATCTGATACGTGCAGCTACTGGAAGCCAGTGAAGGGAGCGCAGCAGTGGGGTGGTGTGGGAGAACTTGGGCTGATTGAACACAAGTCGTGCAGCTGCATTTTGGATCATTTGCAGTGGACGAATAGCGTTCAGGGGAAGACCTGCCAGCAGAGAGTTGCAGTAGTCCAGTCTTGAAATGACAAGAGACTGAACAAGCACCTGGGCAGCCTGTATGGACAGAAATGGTCGAATCCTTCGGATGTTATAGAGAAGAAATCGACAAGAACGAGCAACATTAGCGACATGTGGGAAAAAAGACAGTTCATTGTCCATAGTTACCCCAAGGTTACGAGCAGTGGCTGAAGGGGAGAGCAGAGAGTCATGAAGTGTTATTTGTAGATCTTGACCTGGAGATGAATCACCTGGGATGACTAGCAGTTCTGTTTTGCTGGGGTTGAGTTTAAGTTGGTGAGCCCTCATCCATAAAGATATGTCTGACAAGCATGCTGAGATCCGAGCAGAAGCTGTGGTATCTGATGGAGGGAAAGAAAAGATGAGTTGAGTGTCATCTGCATAGCAGTGATAAGAAAACCCATGTGAGGATATGACTTCACCAATGGAGTGGGTATAGAGGGAGAAAAGGAGGGGACCAAGTACCGAGCCTTGTGGGACACCGGTGGTAAGTCTGCATGGGGCAGATGTGGATCCCCTCCATGTTACCTGGTATGAGCGACCTTCCATGTAGGAAGCAAACCATTTCCATGCTGTTCCGCAAATACCAAGGCTCTTGAGGGTTGACAAAAGTGTCTTGTGGTTGACTGTGTCAAATGCTGCTGAAAGGTCCAGAAAGATAAGTACAGATGACAGCTTGGCTGACCGAGCAGCATGTAGTTTCTCAGAAACAGCCAATAGTGCCGTCTCTGTGGAATGTTCCGCTTTGAACCCAGACTGGTTCGGATCGTGGAGGTTGTTCTGTGAAAGATAGACAGACAGTTGGTTAAAAACAGTGCGTTCCAGAGATTTAGAAAGAACGGAAAGGAGTGATACCGGTCTGTAGTTGTTGACGTCTGATGGATCCAGAGCCGGTTTCTTCAAGATAGGAATGACCCTTGCTTGCTTGAAGGTAGTTGGTACATAGCAAGATGTTAATGACCCATTGATGATTGTGGAGATGAAGGGCAGGAGATCTTGTGCGATGGTCTGGAGCGTAGTTGAAGGGATTGTATCCAGAGGACAGGTGGTGGGATTGCAGGATCGGATGACTTGTAGTATCTCATCTTCTGTTAGGGTTGAGAAGCTTGACAGAGACCTAGTGGATTGTTGGCTGTGTTGTGTAGTCATTGTTGGAGAGGAAGTGAAGGTCTGGCAGATTTTCCTAATCTTCTCATCATAGAAGGAGGCAAAGTCATTAGCAGTCAGGGAGGATGGAGCAGGTGCAGCAGGGGGTTTCATAAGTACACATGGTGAAAATACTTTATTTTAGCTTCACACGTCATATGTTATTAATTAATAATGGAATTGTTTGTGTGAAATATTGTTGCCGTATGTTCTGCACAATAAAAGAAGACAATGATGTTTGGAGGCTGTTTTCATGGAGTCTTCATCATCCAGCGTTCTGAAGAAAACCTTATAATCAAGTCGTTTTAAAACAGTCAACATTGTAATGATTTTGTGAGAAAACTCAGTGTACAATAGGAGTAAATTTTCTCCACCGTTCAGACACACCTGACTACCTGAAACCTGATCATAAGATTGGTATGTGTTTCTTTTTAAACACCCCATTCCACATTAATCCTTATTTGCTGTTCTAATAAGCTTTTATCTTCTAGGAAATGTTTCACTAGATTTTGTGGAGATTAATTCAGGATGTTAGTAAAGTGAGGTCCTGATGTAGGTGAGAAGGTTCCTGTGGTGCAGTCAGTGTTCATATTAATTCATGTTCAGTAGGGTTGGAGCTCTATAGCAGGAGATCTTCCACTCCAAACCATATAAAGCATATCTTCATGGACCTGGCTTTGTGCACAGGGGCATCATCATGCTGGAACAGGTTTGGATCTCCTAGTTCAAGTGAAGGGGAAATGTTTTGCTCCCGCATCCAAAGTTACTGTTGTGTGCCTCCAAGTTTGTGCTTCCAGCTTGGGGAAGAAAAGTCAGGCGTCCCAAACAGTTAATGTCTGTCTCTCTCTCTCTCTCTCTCTCTCTCTGTGTGTGTCCTGCATGGGGCGCTGTAGACTATTAATGATAATAATAATAATAATAATAATAATAATAATAATAATAAACTTCTTTAAATGGATTTAGTTTTCTTTAGTAGATGCATGTTATTTAACAGCTTTAGCTTTTTACCTTGTAACTCTTAATAAAATAGAGAAATAAGTTAGAAATGATATCAGTAATCACACAATAAACTGTAATTAAAACGTGTTTAAAACTAGATGATCTGTTGATCCACTGGGGTAGAAAATCTGAACGTCTGTGAAGGAGCTCAGAGTGATCCACAATCTTTAATGCTTTACACCAGGAGTGTTTATTCTTTTCTATAAAGGGCCGGTGTGGGTGCAGGTTTTGATGACAGCCAATCGAGGGCCACACCTGGTAGTCATTTAAAATAAAAATCCTTTCATTTAAGCAGGTAGAATTTGATGTGGACTTGTTCTGGCGGAAGAAAAACCTGCACCCACACCGACCCTTCGTTCCCCTGCTATACCTCTTCATCTAAATGCATTTCTTTGCTTCTCAAACTTTGAACAATAGCTCAGTAATTAATCTATGAAATTTTACCTACACTTGAATTATGAGACCCAAAACCTGTTCCAGCATGTCAATGTCCCTGTGCATAAATCCAGCTCAATGAAGATCTGCTTTCCTTTGGTTAATTTGGAAGATCTCCTGATGTAGAGCGCTGACCTTCAACCCTAATGAACTGGAATAAATGTGAACACTGACTGCACTGAATGAATCTCACAAATCTCCTAAATCAAATCTCACAACATCTTTCGTAAAAAAGAGATCGAGATTATTAAAACTGCAAATGGGAAAAAGAAATTGTAAAATGCATGTTCAAAAAACACTTACCAACCTTATTCTCAGGTGACCACAAACTTTTGCCTTTATAGTGTACTATACCATTCCAGAACCCGAATTCCAGAAATGCTGGGACTTTTTTTTATATTTAAATAAAATAAATTAAATAAAACTTTCAGAAGACGTTTAAATCACATGAGCCAATATTTGATTCACAATAGAACATAGAGAACTGTGGGAAATTCTGTACTTTTATGCACTTTGATGCCTGCTACAGGTCTCAGATAAAGTTGTCACGAGGGCATGTTTACCACATCTTTTCAAAACAGTTTGAAGACGTCTGGACATTGAGGTTATGAGTTTTTGGAGTTTTGCTGTTGGAATTGGGCCCCATTCCTGCCTCATATTGGTTTCCAGCTGCTGAAGAGCCCGCGGTCGTCTTTCGTGTATTTTATGTTCTATTTTCCAAATGTTCTCTATACTGTAGGAGAAAGATCTGGACAGCAGGACACTTTAGCACCCGAACTCTTCTACTTTGAAGCCATGCTGTTATAATAGCTGCTCTATGTGGTTTTGCATCGTCTAAACTAAACTAAAGCCCTGGTTTAAAACTAGAAAAAAACACGTTTCTATACAAAGTGAACACAAAACAAAACAAAGGATGATTTGCAGACAGAGGAAAAAAAACCACACAAGATTTTAAGAAAAGGTGTGAATATTGTGTTGAAGGATCTGCTGCATTGTTATGTGCAAAAGTGCACAATCAGAGCTATTTTTTGTACATGTAAATCAGAATCGTATGGAGGTGAACGAGGCCTCCTGGAAATGGGTGGAATTTTACTTAGAATAGGTAATAAACTTTCTTTTGGCTTCTCCCATTAGGGGTCGCCACAGCGGATCATCCGCACGTTTGGTTTGGCACATGTTTTTACTCTGGATGCCCTTCCAAACACAACCCTCCCCAATTTATCTGGGCTTGGGACAGGCACTGGCACTGAGGATGGTTCCCTGACGGAGAATCGAACCCGGGTCGCAGCAGTGAGAGTGCTGCGTCTTAACCACTAGACCTTTACTTAGAATAGGTAATAACGTACCAGAAATCAAGTAAGCGTAAGGTGGGATATGCAAAGCCTCATAAAATGATTGGTGTATGTAAAATGTTAGGGAGAAGATATTAGAGGAAATATGTAAATTTGTATTAGGTGTGAGATATAAAAAGTAAAGCTTGTAGTGACTGCAGTAAAGCTTCTGGACCATGTTCACACATGATTTCCTTGTTGCAATTAGAGCTTAAGTAGACATCTGCAGGTGGCACTGCGTTTCTGGAAGTATTCCAGGGCCCATTTAATAACATCAATGACACAATCATGCTGATGAGTGATTCGGTGTCGTCCGAGGGTCCAAAGACCATCCAACAAATGTCTTCAGCCTCGTCCCTTACGCACCGGGATTTCTCCAGTCTCTCTGAATCTTTAGATGATGTTTTGTACTGTAGATGATGAGTTTTCAAAGCAATTTGACATTGAGAAACATTGATTTTAAAGTATTCCACAGTCTTTTTACGCACTCGTTCACAGATTGGAGAACCTTTGCCCATCTTTGCCTCTGAAAGACTCTGCCTCTCGAAGACGTCCCTTTTATAGCTAAAGCATGTTACAGACCTGATGTCAATAAACTTGATTAGTTGCTAGATGTTCTTCCAGCTAAATATTTCCAAATCTCTGGCTTTTTCAGCCCTTTGTTCCCCATCTGGCCTGTAGAGGGCATCACATTTGAAATTAGCTCATTTTGTGCATAAAAGTGTACAATTTCTCAGTTTAAATATTTGTTATGTTCTTTATGTTCTACTGTGAATAAACTATTGGCTCATGTAACTTGAAAGTCTTTTAGTTTTCATTTTATTCAAATTTAAATGAAATCTCCTGAATTCGGGTTGTATTAAAGATTGCTGTGGTGTGTAACTAGAAACAGAAATAAATATCAAAATTTGCAGTTATTGCATTGCAGTTATTCTGCACTCCCAATGTTGCAAATTTACATCCTAGAGCGATTCTATTAATAACCACTTTACTGCTCTGACACACCCAGACCAGCCTCCTCCAGTGGTTGAAACACACAAACACACCCTTTTAAGAAAACATAAGGACGGAAATAAAAGGCGAAGTCCATTAAAGTGTGTTTTTATTAAGGCTGGAGAAGACATCAGTACCAGATCAGGGGCATGTCTCACCCTGAGCTTATTAAAGAGTGCAACCGCAAAACAAATATATATATATTTAACACAATGGTGCAACAAAGCAGGAAAACCAGTACAAAAAAAACGTAAAAATTCAGAGGATTAAAAAAAAAATTAAAAAACTATGTAAATATGTAGTAAATTACACAGAACATTCATAAGAGGTGAAACGATCAACAAAGATCAAGACATAAGAATAAAAGTGCTCTCTGGAAAAAGAAAAATGAAAAATTTGATAAAAAATGGTTGTGCAGCCAGGGTCCGAGTCCCCCGTCACAAACCAGGTTTATTTCAACTATTAAATCATTTTCAAAAACGTACAATTGACATACATATTATACTGAAATGTTCTGTCCATGTCTCAGCATCGAACTCCAGCTGGACCAAACTGCACCTGTAACACTACTCAAAAATACGACTTCTTTTTAAAAGTGAGGCTTGTGAGAAGATCTGCACTGGATTGTGCTCATCAGCAAACGGCTTTACGGTAAAACACTCCCTTTAGAAATCATTGGAAGCTGCAGGATTTTATAATAATAACGTTTCAGATCAGAACGTTTTCCCAGCAGCTGCGAGTCCTCGATCCGAGCTGGCTAGCAGAACGGCTAGCGGGTTTAAACAAAACTTTAGAGTAAATTTTAGAATATTTTATTTTTATTTATTATTATTTTTTTATAAATATATAATAACCTTTAATAGCTGGACTCTAAAGTACCTTTTGTGATATAAACCACAGATCATAAAGCATAAAAGTAGGACAGGTAGGAACACATCATCATGTATAAATATGTTACTTCCTCCATCCTGATTGGCTCAGAGGTGGTCATCCTCCAATAGCTTAACTTACTTGCTCTGACCGTGATAAGCATGCTCCGCATTTCCTTTTTTTGACGACTGACCAAAATAGACCCCTAAAACATCTCTCTTAATATCGCTTGCATGTGAAACTAGTGGCCATTGCAGTTCACCGAGTGGAAATCAGCACTCCTGGCTTCATTCCCTAAATAAAAGCAGTTCTGCAGTCACTTCTTATTGGCTAGATGGAGAAAAAAAAAAGGAAGTCGATAAGCTCCCATTGGCTGAAAAGATGAGGAGGGTTGTTCCGTGTCCTGACAGTCCTCCGATTGTAAAAAATTCGGAAGCAGCCTGAAATGACTTCATATCTGAGATTCTCCTGTGCTTTGAAGACTCCTGAGTGGCCGCTGGAAAAGATAAAATATGATGATTGTGGCTTTGTGGAAAGGTTTTGAGAAAATATTGCTGTTATTAAGACCGAAAAAAACGAAAAATTCCTGACTCAGCAGGACACATACCCGACTGTTGCTGGACTGATTGGTGCTGTATTCGGAATGTCTCTTCTTCTCTGATGTATACGCTCTGCCACAAAGTTTCTTATATTCCTCTCTCACCTGACAGGAGCAAACAGAGGACTGGTTACTGAAGTTCAAGTTCAGGTCAGAAGGTTGATGATCATTGCTGAGGTTGAGTTTAAGGATATAGTTACTGAGGTTGAGGTTACAGAATTATTGAGGTTGAAGTTAGTGTGGTTACTAAGTTTGAGGTTTGCTGAAGCTGAGGCTAGCGTTACTGAGGTGAAGGTTAGAGGGCTTGAAATGAGATTCATTTATGTTGAGTTTAAATTGTGTGTATTTGTGAACACTAATAAACACATGCAGTAAAACACGAATAAATAAGTCAGCATGAATGCGCCTCACCGATTTGCTCATGAGGCAGTGCATGATGAAGATGAGCGCCCCCTGCAGGCTGTTAAGCAGAGTGAAGAGGTACGCCATTACCAGCGTTCCCTCCTCCTGAAACAGGAAACAACCAAACACCCACATCCCTCCCAACACACACAGCTGAGCTACAGCCGTCATGACGAACCCCCTGCAAGAGGAAAAGGGGGGAGTGGGATAAGAATCAGAACTGTTCTATGAATCTACTGTACCGCACACACACACACACACACACACACACACACACACACACACACCTGAGTCGTTTTAGTTTGGAGAGGTCTGGGTTGAGACTGGAGAACTTTTGCACGAGTTTCCAGACGGTTATGACAAAGAAGAAACTGTTGAGGAGGATGATGATGCAGACTGGTGCAAAGAAACTCCAGATGAAGTCTTGTTCCAAAGAGAGCCAGCAACTGTGCGCGCGCACACACACACACACACACACACACACACACACACACACAGTTAACACACATTTCATTAAAACAAACATTTATTTGTAACACACAGAAACACACTCACTGGCGCTCGGTGCCGTAGCCAGACGGGAATGAGAGGGCGGATATGATGACGATGGCGAGGGGAATGCCGTATCCCACAGCATACAGCTGGAGCGGGTGTAGCGTGGTGTTGAAGACCAGAACCACCATGCGATAAAGCTGCACTCCCTCCAGCAGCATGAAGCAGAATGCAGCCAGGTAGAAGAAGTGAAGCAGCGCTGCGATCGTAGCACAACCCACCTTCACAACAGAGAAGGATACGATCTTTAAAACCTTCTCAGATGGTTTATATTGTTTCCCTTTTACTCTCTCACAGTCACTCACACACACACACACACACACACACACACACACACACACACACACACACAAACCTTGTTCTGTGTGCTGGATATGAAGAAGAGGAAGATAATGTTGGCAATGAAGAGGCACACACACAAGTGGAGGTGTATTGTTGTTCGAGTTCCCTGGATGGAGCGACAGAACCAGAAGGTCAGGATACAAATAAACAAGCAGATGATGGAGAGGGTGAGGCCGACCCGCGTGATCCACACCAACTCGAACGTATTCTAGAGGAAAGAGTGGGAATGAAATTAATCTCGTTATGAAAAGTTCTTTAGGATCCCAGTCCAGTGAAACCTGCAGGTTAGAACATACCTCTATAGGATAAAGGGCCATGAGGACAGCAAAGCTGCTGAGATGATTCCAGGTGCACACGCCGTGGGTGGAGTTAAACGTGGCCTTCACGCACCCCTGCCCTGACCACGCCCCTCCAGCCTGGGCGTCATCCCAATACACACAGCTGTAGTTCAGGCCCTTGGAAACTTCTCTCTCCTACAGATGAGGGGAATCAATGGTTCATCCCATTCTCTTTGTTCAGGAAATTGTTCTTCACATCTCACGTGTGTATTGTGTAAAAGTGTGTTGTCTTTACATTCTTGTGTCTGAAGGTTAGCGTGACGGGCTCGGGCAGAGAGTGTGTGTCTGTGTTCCCGACGAGTGCCGTCACCACTTCAGAGTTGAGGTGATAGGTGGTGTTTTTGTGCCTTGTTTCTGTGCCCAGGTTCACCGGAGACGACACGTTGGTGGAGTTCAGAGATTTATAATTCACCAATGCCACAAAGGCAAAACCTGAACAACACAACGACTGATAATTAATACATAGAAGCTGATTATAGGGTGTGTGTGTGTGTGTGTGTGTGTGTGTGTGTGTGTGTACCAGGGTAATTGGCTCCCACTGCTGTTTCCCAGCTCATTTCGAGCTGCACATTGTCTGTGTCCAGTGTGACTGGTCCAGTGGGTGGGGTCAGATCCTTTTTGACTATAAGCCACGCCTCTAAAAATCAGCAACAGAAAAGTGTGTTATATCTGGATAATTTTCTGAAAACATCTTAAATGGTTTAAATCATAGTGTGTGTGTCAGTGTGTGTGTGTGTGTGTGTGTGTGGGGG
>MU551601.1:769581-774581 GCA_024362625.1 Silurus asotus | reverse complement strand
TCAGAAAAGGAGGAGTGGCCTCTGAACCTCTCAGTTTTAGTGAAGGAGGTGTGGCCTCTGAACCTGTCAGTCTCAGTGAAGGAGGTGTGGCCTCTGAACCTGTCAGTCTCAGTGAAGGAGGCGTGGTTGTGATACTTTACCCAGTTTAAATATCAGCACCAGCACAGATCCACCAGTTTTTTATTTTCTACAGAAAATCCCTGTAAATTATGCTGTGTAAGCATTTTTTCAGGTTTTTGGTTGTCACACCCTTATATTACAAGCAAGACTACACCTTAAACAAACAAAGGATTGATTACAGGCAGGAAACTTTGCCTAAAAGGTCAGAACGAAACTTAGAGAAAGGAAATACCTTCTGTGCTCAGGAGACGAGGTGGTGGCATGAGTAGGATTTAAATCAGAAGTGTCAGAGGCACGTTGCCGCAGCACACCACGCCTTATCCCCTGTCTGATAAATTCTCCAGATATTCTGCGTGTGCTGTGGAATTGTGGGATATGTAGTATCTGGCTAAGCACATTTAGGGTAAAAATACTAAGCTAGTAATCATTCCGCGTTTTGCATTCATTTCCTGCACAAAAGAGAAAATGAGATTTTGATTGAACTGAACATTACGGCGTTTTGACAAATTTGTTCCCCTTCATCGCCAAACCAAACCCAGACTCCTGTGAGCTGATTTATGACAGCGTTAGCGCAATCATTCCGACTAATGAGGCGAGCCAGACGTTTTCATATTTCATCCATGCACAGGATTACTCTTCTGAGGAAAAATCTGTGCACACCGGGGTCAGCGTTAACTCCGAGGCGGAGACGTTACAGAGGACGTGCCCATGATTACTGCTGGTGTGGAGAACAACTGGACTGGGTTCTGTTTTTATTATTACAGAGATTCCATTTTTGGGTAGAAACTTAAAGAGAGTATCGTGTTTAATACTGAAACCCTTAGAAGTTAAATTTGTCATAAAGAATTTTTATATGGTTTCTCTAATTATAATTTGGAAATATTTCACTACATCAGCTGCCCTGTATGGACAAAAGTTTCAGGACACTTGTCTTTTCCATCCATATGTGGTTCTTCTCCCAACTGAACAGTGTTTGGAGACAAACAATCGTACAGGACGTCTTTGGATGCAGTAGAATGAATTTTTTACTTCACATGAACTAGGAGACCCAAACCTGTTCCAGCAAGATGATGTTCCTGTGCACAAAACCAGCTTCATTAAGATCCATGGGTTAAAGTGGAAGATCTCCTGTTATAGAGCTTCAACCTCATTGTGAATGATGAACTCACCCCAGGCCTCCTCACTTCATCTACATCAGAACCTGACTTTACTAGCACCCTTGTAGAGGAATGAATCTCCCACTAGAGCTAGTGGAACACCTTCTCAGAAAATTGAAGCTCATTATTACAGCAAATTGGAACTAAAGGTCAAATGGTATGTTCAAAAAACACAGAATCTTATGCTCAGGTGTCCACAAATGTTTAGCACTACAGTGTATAATTACTATTCTTCACAATAGACGTTGTCTCGAAGCAGCTTTACAGAACTTAATAATGAAAGTAAATGATGTGTGTTTTTCCCTGATGATGAAGCCTGGGGCAACTGTGGTGAAAAAAAACTCCATCAGATGACATGAGGAGGAAACCTTGAGAGGAACCAGACTCAAAAAGGGAACCTCATCCTCATTTGGGTGATCACAGGAGTGTGATTATAAATCATTAAAACAATACAGAACACTAGAGAATGAGAACTAACATAAGCACAGGAGTGTGTGATTTATACAGTCAGATGACTTTGTGGAACCAGGAGATACTCAGCAACTCATAAAATAGCTCAATATCTGAGATCATCACAAATCCAGCACCAGCTTCTCCATGCCAGAGCCTTTAAACACTCAAAGAGGTCCAGTGTCCAAACTCCACACGAAGTGGGATCCAATTGGCACTGGTACGTCTCTAGATGTTTCGGGATATTTGCATAATCTACTTTTTTAAAGGTCCATAATCTTCACGAGGTGGGACGTGACTGGAGCTGGATGCGTCAGGATGGGTAGAGGAAGAGAAGCAGTGGAGAGAAATTAGCGTAGCTCCTGTTTACTGTTCACCCCGAACACTGTCAGGAAGACTATTCTATTATTATACTATTAGCTCCTTAAGTTTAGGAGCTAAATGTGAGAATGTTCTACCACCTTTAGTGGAGTTTTCTATTAGAAGACTGGATAGATACATGGGAGCCAAACTATTTAGGGCTTTGTAGGTTAGTAGCAATAGTTGAATAGTTGAAAGTTGAATGGTAGTGGAAATGTTACAGATTACAGATAAACTATAGAGGTTATACACAAGAACGCTCCTGAATACACACTTGACTCACTGAGCTACCACGGGGTTGCAACCACAGAGCTTTTATAAACTGTTTTTATTTTGTCTTCTGGGAAGCATGCATTCTTCTGGGAAAATACCCTTTTTATTGGATGGAATCTGGGCTGAGGGGCGTGGCTCTGTCTTCATTAATGATTAATATTTATACAAATGACAGCCTGGCAAAGTTCTCAAAGCTCTGAACTCTGGGGGATGATGTTGGACAGGAAACAATTTCCTTTTCTTTTCTTTTTTTCTCCAAGAGCTTACTGTCCCTGTCCCTATTTCACCAGACTTGTCACAAATACAGACACGTACCCCACTGAGATCTCAGAGCTGACTGGTCTCCTCCTTTTTAATTGTGGTTTATCAATTTAATTTGAAAGTTAATGAGTATTTACACCTTTTTATTTAGAGTATTTGTTGAGTTCCTCAGAGTCTCCTGGTGGCCCAGTGGTTAGGATGTGGCGCTCTCACCTCTGCGGCCCGGGTTCGATCCCCATTTAGGGAACCAACCCCAGCCATTAGGGTTGCACAAGCCAGTGCACTCTTAGTGCCAGTCCCAAGCCCAGATAAATGTGGAGGGTTGTGTTAGGAAGGGCATGCGTATGAATATGGATGATCCGCTGTGGCGACTCCTAATGGGAGAAGCCAAAAGAAAGTTGTTGAGTTCCTCAAAGTGTCTCCTAGTGCAGACACACAAATTCTGAGATGATCATGAGATGATAATCACCTTCACAAACCTTTTTTTTTCATCAATGTTTTATAAAACTCCACTGCTGTTTCAATGCAATAACTGATGGCATGACACATCCAGTGGTTCTGTCTACGTGTCTCTGAGAATGAAATGAATAGTTCCTGTGGTCACTTTATGGAAGAGAAGCTTCTACACCTAATTTGGAGTGCATTCTACATGGATACAGTTTGAATTCCTGGTTTTATAAATATAATATTTTTAAATTAGAAAGTTTCATAAGCTAAAAGGCAAATATAAACTCATGACATCAGCTGTACATGGCTTCAGAGCTCCTGTGAACATCATGAGCTCAGAGGAAAACACAACCAGGTCCAAAAGCACTGACAAGATCTGTTTTTATTTCATACGGTATTTCATCAAACATTTACCAAAAACCGATCACTATGATGATGATGATGATGATGATGATAATGATGATGACTACTCTCAACTATTATTTGTGCACGTGAAGAACATGAGCACCCTGTAAAAGCATAATTCTATTATTCCTGCATGACTGATTAGTCGGTATTATTGGTTCTTTAATCATGAGCCAGACTTTTGTTCCAGTCCATTTAACTCAATGTCCAGAACATCTGCAAAATAGGGAACACCTGAGCAATGAAAAGTGTCTCTGTTACACGTGAGACGTCTGACTGCAATGTGATGGATGAATGTTAGTTGGAGTTTCCATGGACATTATTTAAAAAAATGATATCAAGTTTGGTTCTTGGCTCCAGAATGACAGCTGTAGTGAGGAAGTGAGCTTCTGGGTTTTATGACAGCAGGGAGGTGTTTTGTGGATCTTGGCTTAACAATAAATAAAAAATATTGAGGAATTTAGCTTTTATTTGTATGTTGGTTTATCAGTGTTATATATAGCATCCTGAAACAGAGTTACAGTACAGAAGGGTTTCACTTAGAACAGACCTTCCATGGGTCCATCACAGAAGACGAGTCCTCGTGCTGTGCGTCAGGTGAAGAACAGACTCATGAGTGCTGCAGCGTTGCTTTAGAAGTTGCAGAAACAGAAGGTCCGCTCGCCAGCGCTCAGACCGTACGCCGGTGCAACATGTCGGTTTGTGGGCCGTCGTCCCAGAAGGAGCCTCTTCTGAAGCTGGTAACAAAAAACCCTGCAAACAGTTTGCTGAAGACGAGCTGCCCAAGAGCATGAATTAGTGGAAGTTCCCAGATTTGGTACTGATCACGTTATGATAAGTGAAATGCTCAAAACTTGACACCGACTCTCACAATTAAACTCGTGAGGGCTTCAGTCATGCTGTTAAACAGATGCATGAAGAGTCTCATGTTAGCTTATGAACATATATATATATTTATATATCTGCTTCTATGGTTGGAGAGGAAGTTCTCCTTTTCTAGAGCTCCAAATCTATTGAACAACTTTGTCATGTATGTGAACGCTGACTGCACCCCAGGCCTCCACACCTTCTCACCTACATCACAGCCTGTCTTTACTCACACCCCTGTGGCTGAATGAGCACAAATCTAGTGGAACATCTTCCCAGAAGTGTGGAGATTACTCGTTTGAAAATGATCCGTAAGAAGCTCGTCATGACTTCAGGACGAGTTGCATCAGTGTGCATGAAAATGTTAAAACTCAGGGGAAATGTGTTTACTGAAAATGAGACATGTAAAAAAAAGAATAAAACGCTGCAATTACATAAACAAACATGATTTCTTTCATTTATAGCACCGTCGTCATGGCGACTCACACAGCCGAGTGGTTCCCATCATTGCCTTGATCTTCGCAAAAATGTGTGCAGTAACAGCACTTCTGGGCCGTGTGTGTACCGCACGTTAGAGCGTGACTGAAAGCCTTCTTCAACATTTTCCTTTATAGGCACACAGACACACACACACACACACACACACACACACACACACAC
>MU551601.1:739100-751523 GCA_024362625.1 Silurus asotus | reverse complement strand
ACACACACACACACACACACACACACACACACACACACACACACACACACACACACACACACACACACACACACACATCCTACCATCCTGCAATGCTGAAACAGACACCTGCACACACACACACACACACACACAAATGAGAGACACACATTACTACACACACATGTCCTGCTGTCCTGCACTGTCCTACACACACACGTGCACACACACACACACACACACACACACACACACACACACACACAGTGCACTAGGAACCCAACTAACGTGATCACACAATAGTCAAGGTCAACAAATAACAGCAAGTCACGTACAACCTGAAACACACCGAGTGACCCCAAATACAGGGCTTTTTATCAACCAAGTTCAACAACCTCACACACACACTCACACACACACACACACACACACACACACACACACACACACACACACACACACACACACAATAACATATATCCTGGCTTAGCACACACAGCTAATAAAAAAGCTCAGGGTTAGGAAAGGGATAAAATCTTCAAGAGTGAAACAGCTTGTGGTCTGTAAGTACAGTTAATCCCCTACACACACACACACACACACACACACACACACACACACACACAGAGCCCCAGAGCTACTGTATATACGAGATGTTTACTGAGCTGTAGATCAGATCAGACATCATGCTGAGCTCTGTTTCCACATTTACACTTATTCACATTTACATTTATGGCACAATGTCACAGCTTCATGTTTATATATCATCAGCTTTACATTTAACAAACAAACCAACATACAAAACATTTTTATTTTTTTATTAAAAACCTGCACATCTTTCTGAAGGTTTTTCCAAACATCTACCGTCAGTTCCTACTGATCTTTTCTTAAATAAAGGAACAGAAAAATAAAGAAAGAAATATATCAATAAAAATCCAATAAATACAAAATACAGCCATTTTACAGTAAAAAAAAAATAATAATAATAATAAAGTGGTAATTTTGGAAATGAATCGTGCTTTATTTCTGTTTATAGAGGTTTCAGTGGATCAAATTCACTCTTATTATTCATTTGGTTCAAAATTTAGAGCCATGAAAAAGACTTGATCATCTACCATATATCATATTTACACACACACACACACACACACACACACACACACACACACACATCTATATATAATGCAGTAAGTGTGTGTTGTGAGTTTGAATTGTTCGATTATTCGCATAATTGTGTGTTTACCTGATAGAAGGAGAGTGGTGAAGATGAGTGCAGCCTTAATGACCTCCATGATGAAAAGCTAGATATCTCTCTCTTACTCTGTCACTTCTGTCTGTCTGTCTGTCTGTCTGTCAGTCTGTTTACTCATCCTGCTCTCCTCCCTCTATCCTTTCATCATGTCTGAGTCCATCCACCCCCAACACACACACACACACACACACACACACACACACACACATTAAACATGACGTGCAGTTTGATGCCCACAATCTAGTTCACTAAAAAGTTGTGAATGTGTTGAATTAATGGCAGAAGTATGTGTGTGTGTGTGTGTACACACACACACACACACATTAAACATGACGTGCAGTTTGATGCCCACAATCTAGTTCACTAAAAAGTTGTGAATGTGTTGAATTAATGGCAGAAGTATGTGTGTGTGTGTGTGTGTGTGTGTGTGTGTGTTAGGAATAACAAACAGGACTGGACCTGGATCTGAGAGTAAACTGGCGCATGCTGATCATGTGTCGCGTGCTGGGGTTTGACCTCTAATCTGGTCTCATGTTTAATCAGCACATGGGTTCAGCAAACAGAGGAAAAGTCCACAGTCTGGGGTAAAAAACGGCTTGTGGGGGGGGAGGTGGGGTAATGTGTGTGCAGAGGTGGAAAGAGTAATAAAATATTCTACTTAAAAGTACTGTTACTTCTATCAAATTTTACCTCAGTGCAGGTAAAGTTACCGAACTAAAAATCTACTCAAGTAAAAGTTAAAAAGAAACTCAACCTCAGCAAAAGTGTGTGATTGTTTATACCGTAATGCTGGAATCTAAAGCAACATCACAGATCAACTCTAAAATATAACACGTTTTATTCATTTCATTTAACACTTAAACCATGACACAGTGACAATTTCCCCCCAAATCCCTGTTCATTTCCAACCTGGGTGCTAACCAACATTAGCAATGTCACCCAAAGCAACAGTAAAACAATCATGTAATCTAAAGATACAAGTATTAATAACTGACCTCAACATGCTTGCACAGGTTTGCGTTGAGAACATGACTGAGAACAGACACATTCATGATCATCATCATCTTTTCTCTGCTTGTGTAGGAGCAAAGTAGCTAATGAGGGTCACAGGGATACAATGATGACACCTGGTGGGGCAAGAAAGTGAAAACACAGAGAGATAATAAAAAAAAATTTAAGAAAAAAAACTACTTAATGTCTGTTTGTGACTTGGAGCAGCAGTAGAATTCTAGATGTAATGTGCCGTATATAAAATGTATAAGAAAAGTGCTATTTTAATCCATTCAGTCATTTTTGGTCTGCAAACATAAATGAAAGTAACTTGTCAATGCTGTGAGGTGGCCATGGTATAAGGTAATCATGAGACCCACCATGGTCACGTCATCAGCAAACTTGATGATGTGATTCGAGCTGTAAATTGCTACACAGTCGTAAGTCAGCAGAGTGAACAGCAGTGGACTGAGCACACAGCCCTGAGGTGCCCCAGTGCTCAGTGCTCATTTTGAATCCCTGATAAATAAGCCTGAGTTATGTGGCATGGAAAATCCCCCTTAAAAATAAACAAAAACTCAATAATACAGAATTTCCCAGAGCACCAGACATGTAGGATATGAATGGAATGTAGATCACCAGATGTGAAGCAGGATTTGAGCGAATGGAGAAGGCTCCTTTTAGTTTTAGTTTTAACATCATTCACCATACAGCATTAACTCTCACTGAGGTAAAAGCGGTTTTGGAGAACTTTTACCTGCTGAAGTGTTTAAAAGCAATGTTAAAGGAGGTAACACTTCTTTCCAGTATGTTCTTCAGTCATTAGGTTAGCAAGTTTTAGTCAGTCTCCTTACTATTGGTGTCTGATATTCATTTGTCTAATTTACCCCAAGCAAGACTGCATCTGAGAAAGTCTGGTGGCAAAAGTCCACACATCCTTTACTCAGTAGAAGTGCAGATAATCAAAAAGTTCTGATTGCAGTTTTTTACTCAAGATAAAGTAAAGAAGTTTGGGCTCTGACATGTATTTAGGTAAAAGTAGTCATTACCACTACCTGTTTTAGTGTCACACTGGTAACTGAAGCTCATGTCATATTAATATTAGAGCTTTCAGTCAGTTATTATAATATTTAATCACGATTAATCCCTTAATTGTCACAAGTTAACTTAAAATTATTTGCAACCTTATCGCACATTTTAATCTGTTCTAAATGTTCAAGTTTTGGATACTCTAATCAAAATAGACAAATATTTATGCTTTATGCAAATGTATGATTATTATTCATGAAACCAAACTCAACACAAAATATTTTTGCTATTTTAGCTAGTTTTAAATTGTGTCAATTATTAGGACACCAAACGGAACCTTGGAACCTATGTTTCCACACGGACAGTTAATGAGGTGAGGCAAATATTCACTGAGATTCAGGTTGTTTTATTTATGTGTCTGTAAAGAGAGATGACAGAGACAGAAGAGAGCTCTCCCTTGTTTTTAATTTGTTTTTGTTTTTTTTAGAAAAGTTACATATATTATTGTTATTATGAGTGTATATACATAAAAGTAGACCCTTTACAGACCCGAATGATGTATTGCTCTGAACTGTTTGCTAAAAAATGACAGAGTAATTTAAGTTCATTCCAGCATTTCCCCAGTGGGTTGATTATTTTCATCGAGGTGGATTTTGGTGCTGATTTACGTGTGGATTGTTCCTCACCCAGTGCCTCAGATTTGTGCTACACCCATACTTGTTCCTGACCGATCGGGCAAAGCTTAGGGTTGTTCATTTGAAAAATACTTTCTTTCAGCTTCTCCCATTAGGGTGCGCCACAGCGGATCATCCGCACGTTTGATTTGGCACGTTTTTATGCTAGATGCCCTTCCTAACGCAACCTAACGCAACACGACATAAGTCTTTGTGTGTTTGTGTTGCTTTTCCACTGGACCGTACACAATTGTAGGTAAATATATATATGTATTTTGCCTACAACCCTGAACCTTAACGTCAGCAAACAAAACCAGTCAAATCGTTCACCTCTTAAAGTTCTTCACATGCAAAAATGGCACACTGTGTGTCCTGCTGCAAAACAAGCATCAAGATGTCCACACACGATGTGGAAATTTGGGTGGATAAGAATCAGAAATTTTTTTTTTCAAAGAAATTCTTTGCGTTTTTTTATAATACATTTCAAAAGTGTTACATTAAAACTAATATTATAAATGTTAACTCAAATATAGACACTAAGTTTTATATATAATAGAAAGATGCTGATTAGTCAATTAATTCACAATCCTATTGTAATATTCTGCATTAATAATACAGTTATACATCAATTATTACACATGTACAGGGTTTGTGCACATTTTTACCAATAAAATTTCAGGACTTGTTTATGGCTTTGAGGTACATTTTCATGACCTAATGTTTTTTTAAGATGTCTATAAATACAGTTGAAATAAGAAGAAAAATCAATGTTCAGATTTGCACATTTCAAACCAGTTGCTGGTAATTAGAGACTTTCCCCCACACCATTCTGAACTTGCTTCTGGAGTATTTCTAGCCCTTTCCAATTGGGCAAGATTCTTAATTGTGATCTCTGAAAGCAAGTTATTCATAATGTTTCAAGCTGATGAAAAGTTTGTTAACTCTGAGCTGAAGTATTTCGTCTTGACCTCGGACCCGTCCCATAGCCTGACACGCATGTCTCACTGTTTCCACTGTAAATACTTAATTAGACTTTCATCAAGTAACATAACAGACTTCGATGCTTCACTGCTTGCTGTCACAGGGTGCATTTTGCAGGTCCCGGGTTTGTTTTTTCTTAATTCTCCCCTGATTCTTTTCTTCGGGAAGCAAAACATCATCAAATCTGCATTTTCCTGACATCGCGTGAGTTGCCGTTTCCCTTAATCAGAGAACGTCACATGAGGCAAATTTCCATGACTTTCCCAGACCTGGAAATGATTTTTTATTTTAAAGATTCCATGACTTTTCCACTTTTTTTTATGACCGTATGAACCCTGATGTAACAATCGCTGCACTAAAATTATTGCACATAAATTGCCCAAGATATAAAGATAATATAATTGTGGTGTGAACATTTATATCTAGACTATATCTACGATTTATCATTTATATTTATATCAAAATGCAAATTCATTTTTTTGCATAAAAAAATATGTGAATGAATGAAAATGAAAACCATTTGAATCATTTTTTTGCTCTTACAGGAACTGATTCATGATGGATATATTTTGAAAGATGATGTTTTTGGTTTAATTACAGTAGCAGGGTTTACGAGCCTCCATGTGCTCATTGTAGTTTATTATGTGTAGATACAGTAGCAGAAGGTATTTCCAGAGCTCCTCCATCACCTTCACCTGCACAGAGATGATATGACTCACTAGTTCTTATTATGTGAACAGAAGTGAGGAAACCTAACGAGAAAATCTCCACACTAGAAAGTTCACAGCGCCTGTAACATCAACCAGGTTAAATTGAAGCCCCTTCAGACTTACATTTTCCCATTTTCTTTATTAAATAAATATTAAATATACATTTTATAGACAAAAGTTTGTGGAGACTTGACCACAAAGTTGGTATGTGCTTTTTAAACATCCCATTCCACATTTAGTTCCCATTTACTGAACCTCTAGTCTTCTGAGAAGATCTGGTTCTTTCCCAAACAGTTAAAGCACAAAGATGAAGGCACACAAGTGTATATGACGTCTTTGGAGGTGGCGTCCTGAAATATTGCCTTGACTTGAACTGGGAGATCAAACGTGTTCCATCGTGAAAATGCCCATGTGTACAAAACCAGCTCCATGAAGATCTGCTTTCTATGGTTTGGATTGGAAGATCTCCTGCTATAGAGCTCCAAACCCTACTGAAGTTACATCACTACCTGACTTTACTCACACACTTCTAGCACGAATCTGCACAAAATCTAGTGGAACCATTTTCCAGATTAGTGGAGGTTATTATAAAGAGAGAAATATTGTGGAATGGGGATGTTCAAAAAGAAGCACATACCAATCTCATGCTCATCTCAAAGTTCTCATGCTCATCTCAAAGTTCTCATGCTCATCAATATTCTCATGCTCATCTCAAAGTTCTCATGCTCATCTCAAAATTCTTATGCTCATCAATGTTTTCATGCTCATTTCAAAGTTCTCATGCTCATCAAAGTTCTCATGCTCATCTCAAAGTTCTCATGCTCATCAATGTTCTCATGCTCATCTCAAAGTTCTCATGCTCATCTCAAAGTTCTCATGCTCATCTCAGAGTGTAGCCGCCGTACCGTGTAGCTAGCGAGCTGTAGTGCTGTACTGATTCTACTGAATGAAGTCTGTTGAGTATAAATTTGTCATTTGCCTCCTCGACAGCTTTATTTAAGAAAAGACGATCTCCAGGGTTTAATAAAATCACGGATCATGAATCATCATCTGTCTTTCGATTGTGTTTTGGAGGATGTGAGTCACTTTGACCTGTGTGTCAGACTGACGATTGACATGATGAGTCATTTCACAAGCTGTTCTTTGATTTGTGTTACTGGTGAGGTTACACACACACACACACACACACACACACACACACACACACACACACACATGAACTGATGCCTTAATGTGACTGTGGGAGCTGCAGAAGAACCATGTAAATGTAAATAATTAAATCTAATTACAAAATGCTGAAGGTTTAAGGGTGGTTTTGTTTAATTTTATGGAAATTCAACTCAACAGCACCCCCAGTGGTTACCATGCTGCACTGTATAAATGAGGCTGATGCTGATTTTCTTTCTACTCCAGATGGTATTGACCAGTTTGTTCTTAACCACGTTCCTTCATCTGGTTCCGAATCAGTACTGCTCACTTCCAGACTCAACTTCAAGCATAGTCTTTTGAAAGCTCTGACCAATCACATGCTGCATTACAGTAATGGGGATGTGTTGACTTGACTACAGTCCTTGTAAATGAAAAGAACCTCCACAAATGAGAAAAGTGGAGCTTTTTATAGCAGCAAATTGGGTTAAAATGTGGAATGAGAACTTAAAAAAAAGCACATACTGTATCAGTCAGATGGTCAGGTGTCCACAATGCTCCTTAGCTCCTCCTTCTCAGGACTTGAGGAAAGTGAACAAGGACAGCATCTAAAAAGCAATAAAAATAAGCATGTTTGCTCTCAGGTTCCTCCGATGTTTGCATAATAATGAATATGTAAATTATTTATTTTATTTATCGCGTGCGCTGACTTGATTGTTTCCCTACAAATCCTAAAGACTATGGAATCAATCTAAAACAATACCCACACCGTAATCCTGTGTAGAACTTTTTTAACTGTGCCACATAAATAATACCATAAACAATAATACAATATAATACATCATCATCATCATCATCATCATCATCATCAGTAATTCAGGACTCAACAACTAATTTATAAACATTATTGAATCCTAGTCTGATTATGAAAGTTGTAAATGTAAACAGAAAATTATAGTCAGAGTGTGTGTGTGTGTGTGTGTGTGTGGGTGGGTGGTGTGGGGGGGGGGGGGGGGGGGTGTTTGTGTGTGTTCAGAACATTCCTATGTGAAGCTATGGTGCTCAGAATAAACACACACACACACACACACACACACACACACACACACACATTCATCTTTTTTCACTCAATTATTGTTAAAACTGGCAGATTCCTTAGAGCACTGTCTCTTTCTCTTTTCTTTCTCCCTCAGTCTGTCTCTCCTCCTGGCTCTCGCTCTCTCGCTAGAGACTGTCTGGTATTTACTGATGTATGTTGTTGATTGTCTCAAATCATTTCATTTGATGCAGCAAGAACACAACGGCTATGATTTACAGTGATGAATCTGCCTCGGTTCGCAAATACGGCACTTTGGATAGCTAACGGGATGAACAGTGCTCATCCTGGGCTATGTGAGTGTTACAATGTGTAACCGGATGTTAGTGTATGATGTGGAGGTGATGAAAGGCTCGAGGTGAAGCAGAGAGCGTTAACGTGTTTGATCTTTGCAGAGCAAAACTGACCCAATATTTATTCACATACACACACAAGGGCTGTTCATGTCAAACCGGGACGTTTAATGTATTGTAACATATAAAATTGGACACTAGCGTGGCGGTGTTAGTGTGCGGAACAGCGTGCGGTGCTGAAGTTTCTCATGAACGAACTTCAAGCACAGTATAGTAAACATTCAAAGATGGCCATCAGTGATGATCTCAGTCGTGGTGGTTCCCTAATGCCGAAGTGAAGTGAAGCAGGTTGTCCTGGGTGGTTATGGCGTACTGACAAATCTTTTAATGCAGAATCTTTCCAGGTATTAGTTAGTTAGTTACACACTGGGATAAATGTATAACTGCAGTTTTCACTTCTTGAAATTTGACATGGGTTAAAATCAGGCTTTGAAACACTACAAACATAGAAAATAATAAACACTGAGGCAACTGGACTCTAATAAGGCATCTAACAAGGCTGGAGATTCGTTCTTCATGGCGGTGTCCCAAAGTATCGTATCGGATATACGCTGATCCATTTGCCTGCCACTGAAAATGTAAATATTTGTAAAATTTTGTCGTATTGCTATCGTCATCGTAAGAACGAAATTTTTTCAAAAAAGTCAAAGATCTAGAATAAATACTCTACTGCTAAGGTGAGGTTTTAGAAGACAGTTTTATGTCACAGGTCCTACACCGTGTCAAAACTCAAAGGGGTTCAAGATGTGGTCTTTCTCCTATTTTGAAGAAGCACAAAGAAACCGGCCATGTTGAGGAGCTTAGATGCAGTGGTCAAGAATGGAAACTTAATGCAGCAGGTCAAAGACACATTATGCACATTAAGCCCATCTACTGTCTAGAGAAGTCTGGCCAGAAGTGATCTTTATCGAAGAATTACAGCCAAAAAGCCAAACCTCAGACATGAAAACAAGGCTAAGCAACTGAACTGTGCAGGAGAATAGAGGAACTGGGGCAGAAAAATGGCAGCAGGTGCTCTGGACTGATCTGACAAAATCTGAAATATTTGCAGAAGCAGGAGGCAGGATGTTTGCTGAAGTGCTGGAGAGCAGTATAATAATGAGTGTAAGCATGGTGGAGGTTTCCTGCAAGTTTGGAGCTGCAGTTACAGTGTATCTGGAAAGGATTCACAGCGCTTCACTTTTTCCACATTTTGTTATGTTCCAAAATGGAAGTGCTTCTCAAATGTTGAAGCACTTTGTCACCAATTACCGCCTCAAGTCTTTTTGAGATTGATTCTACAAGCATGAATGGCACCAGTTTCTCCTATTCTTCTTTGCAGAACCTCTCAAGCTCCATCAGGTTGCAGGTGCACAGCCATTTTCAGATCTCTCCAGAGATGTTCAATCGGGTTCAAGTCTGGAATCTGGCTGGGCCACTCAAGAACATTTACAGAGTTCCATAGACACTCGTTTGTGATCTCCGCGGTGTGCTGAGGGTCGTTGTCGTGTTGAAAGATGAACCGTCATCCCAGTCTGAGGTTTCAGAGATCATAAAGGAAGTCTCTGTACATTGCCACATTCATCTTTCCCTCGATCCTGATCAGTCTTCCAGTTCATGCTGCTGAAAAAAATCCACACAGCATGATGCCGCCACCACCATGCTTCACTCTAGGTATTGGCCAGGTGAAAACAGGTACTTTGTTTCCTCCAGACATGACGCTTGGCATTCAGGTCAAAGAGTTCAATCTTTGTTTCTCATGGTCTGAGAGTCCTTCAGGTGCCTTTTGGCAATCTTGGATCTCATGTGTTGCTTCCATCTGGCCACTCTACTATACAGGGCTGATTGGTGGAGTGCTGCAGTGATGGGTGTTCTTCTGGAAGGTTCTCCTTTCTCCGCAGAGAAACGCTGAAGCTCTTTCATTGTGACCAATGGGTTCTTGGTCATCTCGTTTACAGGGACATGTACAGAAGGTGCTCCACATAAACAGATTTTAAAAACATCATTGCTGTGCTGTGAAGAGAAAGGAGTATCCAGTGTCAGCAAACGGTAAATGGTTTTCTTGTTGATCAGATCTTCCCCTGTGTGTTCACTAGTCACCTCTGGGTGAGTTTTATTTACCCTCAATGGAGGGCATCAGAGTGACAGCTGGATAAATCTGAGCTGCTCATCTGTAACTGTAGCTTTAACACCAGTCAGTTATAGCAGACCGGGTTTTTTTTGTTAAGTACCTCTTACATGGGTACCAGTGCCACTCTGTACACACTTCACCCAGTCTCGTCGCTATGCAAATGGGTTTGTTTAATGCAAAATCCCCCCAAGCCGACAGCCAACATCGACAGAGCAGTTTTCCATGCCAAGGCTCACACACACACAAACACACACACACACACACACACACACACACACACAAGGATTTTAATAACAGGTCACCCCATGCAAACCTGAAACTATACACAGTGTGTTTGCTGCAGGAAAATAAAAATGGCCGGACATGTAGAATGTTAAAAGGAAAAGAAGAGACGCAGGGCATGCTGGGAAGCAAGCCGGCACGTACAGCATTCATTCAGAGAGGGAGAGAGGAAGACTAGGAGGAGGATGATGAAGAGATGGAGAAGAAGGAGGAGGAGGAAGAGCTTTATGATGGTGGTGTTGCCAGATTTGGGTTTTTTAATCACTGCTAAAGAGAAAAAAATAAAGTGTAATTTTAAGAGCTTAATTAAAATGATATGGTTTTAGTTATTTTTTTTATATATATATCCTTTAAATAATATATATATAATTATTATTATTATTATTGTATTAATAATATACAATAAAATAATTATACAATAATATATTGTATAATTATAATATATTATACAGATAGATAGATAGATAGATAGATAGATAGATAGATAGATAGATAGATAGATAGATAGATATCATGGCCTGTGATTATCACAACCCTGATAAGAACTAGTATAATGATGCTGAAGGATGATTTGATGATGTTAGTGATGTGCGTTAGTGCTGCCCCCTTGTGGACTCCTGTATCTGCCCCTACTCCAGGTTCAGCAGCAGTGTTAATTGTGTGTATTAGATGTTTCAGTAGTGTGGATTCAGGTGTTGGAGTCAGAGCTGACAGATGAGATGATTAAAGCATTCACAAGAAGTCAAA
This sequence comes from Silurus asotus, assembly GCA_024362625.1. Classification (NCBI taxonomy): domain Eukaryota; kingdom Metazoa; phylum Chordata; class Actinopteri; order Siluriformes; family Siluridae; genus Silurus; species Silurus asotus. The sequence goes on along the minus strand of MU551601.1, from coordinate 740,174 downwards.
AAGGAGCAGAAATGTCACCCCCTCCCACCAATACCACACACACACACACACACACACACACACACCATACTGTCTGGAACCCCTGGTGTGTGGGAAAGAAAAAAAAAACACCCACCACAGAGCACTGAAACCTGGCAACCCTGTAGAAAAGCTTCTCTATCTGTCTCGTTTTCTTTATTCCCAATCTGGCAACCCCGCATCCCAGACGCACAGAGGAGCGCGTCGCGTCGCGGCGCAGCGCACGAGCCCCGATGCCGAACGCACGGATTGATGGACTAATCCCCGAACTGGTTTCATCCTCGACGCCGATGAGGACCTGCTGCTGATGCTGAGGATGATGATGCTGATGATGATGATGATGATGATGATTGTTAGTAAAAAGAAGAGGATGATGATAATGAAGAAGAGGATGTGTGGTGGTGATGAAAGCGGAGGGATTTCTTTTGGATGGAGGATCTGATATGCGTGCAGACGTGCGTGTGTGTGTGTGTGTGTGTGTGTGTGTGTGTACTGACTGACCTGGGCGGATCATGCATGCAGTGAATCGAGATGATTGAGTAAATGTGATGTTCCTTCTCCTGGAACACTGTGTATTTATTTATAGTAAAGCTCGGATGGACAGATAGATGGATAAAGGGATGAATACAGAAGATGAACGGATGGACAGATTAATAAATGGATGGAGTGATAGATTCTTAGGATATGATATGATTTCTTGTTGCACATCTGGAGTTGGATTTCATCCTAAAACCTGAATCTTCATCACTGCGCTGCATTCAGGAGTGTGTACCCGTGCGTGTGTGTGTGTGTGTGTGTGTGTGTGTGTGTGTGTGTGTGTGTAGGTGTGTGTGTGATTTATGCCTAACCCCAGAGGTTTAGGTGTAGGAGATTCCGGATACAGGGTGGTGTGTGTTTGTGTGTGCGCGCGCGTGTTTTCCCCGCGTATTAATGCGACATGTGTTTTCTCCTGAGAGCTTCCACACCATCACCATCTCCATCACCATCACCAGCCTCAGCATCATCTGCAGCACTCCGAACAAACATCTGACCCTTTTCAACGCAGCAGTGTTTTTT